>CAJQZP010001022.1:0-325274 GCA_907164705.1 Parnassius apollo
TTAATGTTCAGCAGTGGACTTCTGAAGGGCTGTAATGAATGCACAAAAATCTTTCGCAAATAATATGACATTTATAGTTTAAATATTTAATGCAATAAAACGTCACACGCTTCGTTGCGCGCGTGTGCAATTTGAAATGTACACAGACGTGACAGATCTGATTTCGCAAACTACCAGTATTGGAATACACAGAATATATTTCGTTAGATTTCGAACAGATTATCATCCGCAATAACTACTATTAAATATTTCTTACATTTACGCGAATACTGCACATAAACGAAACTAGTTTTACGGATTTTATTGCGCTTTTTTAAACTTTTTTATTCCCGACGTATGTGGGGTGCTTTACAGCAGCCGTGGTGACAGGGATAACTGAGGTTTTTGCCGACGTTATAGTGAGCTCGGCCACCGTATGTTTTTTGAGTATTATAGATATTATAGACACTGTAATCTTGTATATAAGCTCGATACTGTAATATTCATCATCATTATTCACCTTATCTTAAGCTCTCAAAGACGCAGTGTCATTCTTTACTTTTTGTAAATACTACGAGAGTATATTTACTACTTTAAGCCGAAAATACCACGTGTGGATAACAACGACGAGCGCGTTAATTAAAATTATTACCGTTATTTCATTCTATATTCGGTACTAGGAATGTCTCGCGTATCGTGCTAGCTTCCAGGTCCGGAACAATTATTTATCGGTCATGCAGTGCTACCACTTAACACTTTGTACTACAGCCATTTTATATTACAAATTAAAAATATGTATACTTGGATTTGTAACAAATAATTTAATTTGATATGATTCTTTTTGTTGTATGTTTATCTATCAATATCATTACTTACTTGTCAATTGTGTCCCAATTATAATCATTATTATTTTTGATATAATAGCTTCAGAGTTTCCTTTTATAGAATAAAGTGAGACAAACGAGCACCCGGCGACATGGATTGAAAGTGGATTATTTTGCCCATAGACATCTACATTTATCCTCGATTGAGTCTCAAAATGGATACGCGCTTAATGCTCAGGACTAAGATGGAATGCTCCATTTCCAGTAAAAAGGTCTCCGGATCTTTACCATACGGTAGGTATAAATAGCAGCATTAAGCTGATATGTTGTTACAGAGAGCACGAGGGATCTGTGACAGCAAACACCTGGCCGCCGAGCTTCAGCACGTCAAGCAAGTTCTGCACGACAACAAGCTTCGGGTCCCGCGCCTACGTCATAGTGACCGAGTGAAGCCGGCCACAGTCGAGCGTGTGCCTGCTGTACTACCATATGTCAGAGGTGTCACAGACAAGATTGGCTATATCTTGAAGCGAGCTTCTATTAGAACATTCTACAAGCCGCCGAAGAAGATTAGTCAGTTCCTACCATCCGTCAAGTGTCATATTCCTCTACAAGATGCAGGAGTGTACAAGCTTGATTGTGAATGTGGTCTCTCTTATATAGGACAAACCAAAAGATCAATTAGGACCCGCGTAAAAGAACATATAGCTGATGTGAAGCATCAACGTTCCGGGAAGTCTGCAGTTTGTGATCATATCCTAGACGGCCCCAACCATTACATCAGATTTGATAGACCACAAATCCTCGCGAAAGAACACCGATTCCTACCAAGGATGATACGTGAGGCTATTGAAATTAAAAAACACCCTAATTTCAATAGAGAAGGAGGCTGGGTACTACCACCTGCTTGGGATCCTATAATCAATAAAATTAAAACTAAACCCAAGCATACCACTGCAAGACCTCAGGACATAGTCAGTTCATTTTGCATAGATCGGACCATAAACAATAATTAAAAAAAGCTGAAGGTACTCCGGGTTTAACAATGACATCGGGACGTCAGTCATCTCAGTCCCCCGTGACCATGGGTGCTGGAAAGCGCCCGAAACGTCGGGAATTAAAAAAAAATAAAAAGTAAAAAAAAAAATAAACGCGATAAAATCCGTAAAAGTAGTTTTAATCATGTGCAATGTTCGCGTAAATATAAGAAATCATTACGTTTTATTTTATACTATACTTCATGAGACGTGATGCCATAAGAAGAATAAGCGGAACTACGAGTGCATTTGACACATTTGCTACTTCTTCTACCGAATTAAGCTCTAAGGTCGAACATTTCAACTCTATAGTACGTGTTAAGACTAATTTGCTTTGTGTTATTTTTTTTGTAAAGTAAATACCATTACTGAGTACGCATTTCGAAGATTATAGCTTAATGTGTTAAGTAAATCAAAGTAAATTTGTTCGTAAATTTTTATGCAGTTGTTCCCGATGGTTTCAGTTGGTTTTGGCGGCTTTGCAGTATACTGTGATAGGTTGTAACGATGGTGATGGTGCTAATGAAGAAAACGCGGTAGCGTTCACTTCGAACGTGAAATAAATGAATATTTCGATCTCACACTCTTCTCTGAAGCGCTCTATCTGAGGTGTCTTGTTATAGTTAACTTTCAGATGTATTTCAGGTTTTCAGTTTCAATTTTAAATAATAATAATTAATAATTAAATGTAAATTGTAATTTTCAATTTACATTTAATTAAGTTATGAAAATACTTTTCTATAATAAGTTAATAAGTTTCTTTCAGTATAAACAGATTAATTACTTATTTAAACTGCTATTTAAGCATTATATAAGTAACATAATTTAAAAAGTTAAAAGGAAAAAATCATAACATACATATTATTTAAGTGCAGCAATAGTTGGTTTTTGGCATTGGGTAAAGATGTTGCAAAAATATCCATATCTAAAAACTTATCATTATGTATCGACATCAACCGTCGCAGTGGTATGCATTTGCCGGCATTAGTACGGCAATATGGCTCGAAGAACCGACAACTGATGGGAAAAAAGATTCTAGAGTGGCAGCCTCGTACCATTACGCGTAGAATAGGGGCGACCCCTCACTAGATGGAGTGACAGGTGGTAAAACATGCAGGAAGTCGATGGATGCATGTGGCTCAGCCGTACTTTGTGGCATTACTTGGACTTTCGAGAGGCTGCAATGATGATATATATATATATATATATATATATATATATATATATATATATATATATATATAGTGTACTAATAACATATTACAGAACAAATGAACTGTGCATACGGGTTTTTTATTATGATTTTCATTGATTTAAATTATTTAATACCTATATTACCCGCTATATAATTACCCACTGCAGTTTAACGTTAAGCCATTTTACTTGTACTTTATGCAAGTCTCATATGGCAGTGTATATGTAGAAATGCCAATTTTAATGTAATTTACTTCAGAAATAGTTAGCTGCAAGAAAATTATTTAGGGGGTGCTAAGAATCTCTGGTAGAGGTTCGGTTGCCACCTACGACGACTCGACCTGGCAACATTTAGCGCACGCACCCTGAGGGACTGAGGAGAAGATCCTGGAGCTGGACGAAGAGATAGACAAGCTGCGCTGGAATATTATAGGATTATCCGAGGTCCGAAGAGAGGGGGGAGGACACGGTGATTCTCGAATCCGGCAACTTGTTCTATCACCGGGAGGGCGAACATCTGTCCCAAGGAGGTGTCGGATTTAACGTCCACAAGTCTTTCGTCAACAACGTTGTAAGGATTGGGAGTGTGTCGACGAGGGTCGCGTACCTGATACTCAGAATCACCGAACGGTATTCGCTGAAGGTCATACAGGTTTACGCACCAACCTCGGCACGTCCCAATGAAGAGATGGAGGAAATGTATGAGGATATTTCCAAAGCCATGCATTCCTCCAAAACCCACTACACGGTGTTGATGGGAGACTTCAACGCAAAACTAGGCACAAGAGAAAACGGTGAGCTGAGCTGTTAGGGAAATTTGGAGTAGAGCAATGGAACTGAAGGGGCCAGCAGCTGGCCAACTTTATGGAGAAAGAGGGACTCTTTATGATGAACTCTTACTTCCAGAAGCAGCCCCACAGGAAGTGGACCTGGTCGAGCCCCGACGGTTCGACAAAAAATGAAATTGACTTCATTATGACAACCAGATGCCAACTGTTCAGTGATGTCTCAGTGATCGCAAGGGTGAAAACTGGCAGCAATCACCGAATAGTTAGAGGCACACTGAACCTAAACGTAAAGTTGGAGAGGTCTCGTCTAATGAAGTCAACGCTCCGTCCCCCCTTGTGCTCTAATCCAGAATCCCGAAAACTTTCAGCTCGAGTTACATAACCGCTTTCAGTGCCTACAAGATTGCAATGCAGTGGACGATATGAATGACAAGCTCGTGGAAACTGTCCATGCGGTCGGAGCTAAGTTCTGCAAGACCCGCCGCAGAAGAACACAAAAACTCTCCGATCACACTCTTAATCTCATGGCTGTTAGACGGGAGATGAGGCTGCAATCGTTAACAGATTTGACAGCATACAGGCAACTGAACAGACAGATCTCCAAATGCACGTGGCAAGACTTACGCAACTTTAATACTGCTCGTATTAAAGAAGCGATCGAGCGGAACCAGGGCTCCAAAGTCTTTGCCAGAGATCTGTATGCCAAAGCTGAAGACTGAGTGTGGCAGCATCTTTTCCGGGACACCTGAGATTTTGAGTGAGATTGAGAGGTTCTATGGGCAGCTGTACACATCATCGTTTGAGCCACACGCAAGTGTGAGTAACGATCCAAGAGCAAGTCTTATCCGACACTATTCCGATGATGTCCCGGACGTCAGTCTAAGCGAGATTAGAATGGCTTTCCAGCACCTTAAAAACGGCAGGGCCCCAGGCGAGGATGGAATTACAGCGGAGCTTCTGAAAGCGGGTGGAACACCGGTACTTGAAGTCCTTCGGAAGCTCTTCAATTCCGTCCTCCATGGTGGCACTGCTCCAGAGGCGTGGAGCAGAAGTGCGGTGGTCTTGTTCTTCAAGAAAGGTGACAACACCCTCTTGAAGAACTACAGACCGATATCCCTTCTGAGCCGCGTCTACGTGCTGTTTTCGAGAGTCATTACAAATCGTCTCGCACGCAGACTCGACGACTTCCAGCCTCCCGAACAAGCCGGTTTCCGAAAAGGCTTCAGTACCATAGACCACATAAATACCATGCGGCAGATTGTACAGAAGACTGAAGAGTACAATCTGCCACTTTGCCTGGCGTATGTGGACTATGAGAAATCCTTTGATTCCGTCGAAATTCGGGCGGTGCTACAGTCCCTTCAGCGGTGCCAAGTTGACTGTCGGTATATCGAAGAGCTGAAGTGTTTGTACAGTAGGGCTACAGAACCAGAAGTACAGAACCAGAGCTCGAAACCTATCCAACTGCAGAGAGGTGGAAGACAGGGTGACGTTATATATCCGAAACTCTTCACCGCTGCATTGGAAGACGTTTTCAAGCTACTGGACTGGAAAGGATACCGTATTAACGTCAATGATGAGTACAACACTCACCTTCGATTTGCCGACGATATAGTCCTTATGGCAGAATCACTGGAGGACTTAAGCACTATGCTCAATGACCTCAATAGTGCCTCTCACGGGAAAGGTCTTAACATGAACATGGACAAAACAAAGATCATGTTTAATGTCCATGTCACACCTATGCCGGTAGTTGTTGGGAGTAGAGTAGAGGTAGAGTTGGGAGCACTATGCTCGAAGTTGTTGACGAGTACGTTTACCTGGGACAAATATTCCGACTAGGTAAGTCCAACTTCGACCGAGAGCTCAATCGACGGATTCAACTCGGTTGGATTCGGCTCGACGATAATAATTAAAATATAAATTTGTCGAACCTGAGGACTAAGCTAGAATATCTACCTCGTTACCAGTTAAAAGAGTCACCGGTTCTCAACACTCACCTTATGAAACACAGGAACTATGATCGTTATGTATTTATATCGAGTATTTAACATCCTTGAGTCATCTCTTAAGGCACTCATATATATAAGATTAAACGATGAATTTTTTTTGATGAGATTTGATTAATAACGATTTTTACATTGATGTAAGTAACAAATTTTGTTAACAACTTCATAAAAATCGTTTTATGTTATATTTCTGCCAGCTGTAACATCCAAACAACAAAAACATCAAAGAGTTTTCTATCATTTACTGTTTTTATTCGTTTACGAAATAATAATTAATTCCGATGATATCCCGGACGTCAGTCTGAGCGAGATTCGAATGGCTCTCCAACAGCTTAAAAACGGCAAGGCCCCGGGCGAGGATGGAATTACAGCGGAGCTTCTGAAAGCGGGTGGAACACCGGTACTTGAAGTCCTTCAGAAGCTCTTCAATTCCATCCTCCATGGTGGCACTACTCCAGAGGCGTGGAGCAGAAGTGCGGTGGTCTTGTTCTTTAAGAAAGGCGACAACGCTCTCTTGAAGAACTACAGACCGATTTCCCTTCTGAGCCGCGTCTACGTGCTGTTTTCGAGAGTCATTACGAATCGCCTCGCAAGCAGACTCGACGACTTCCAGCCTCCCGAACAAGCCGGTTTCCGAAAAGGCTTCAGTACCATAGACCACATACATACCCTGCGGCAGATTGTACAGAAGACTGAAGAGTACAATTTGCCGCTTTGCCTGGCGTATGTGGACTATGAGAAAGCCTTTGATTCCGTCGAAATTTGGGCGGTGCTGCAGTCCCTTCAGCGGTGCCAAGTTGACTGTCGGTATATCGAAGTGCTGAAGTGTTTGTACAGTAGGGCTACGATGGCTATCCGAGTACAAACCAGAGCTCGAAACCTATCCAACTGCAGAGAGATGTAAGACAGGGTGACGTTATATCCCCGAAACTCTTCACCGCTGCTTTGGAAGACGTTTTCAAGCTACTGGACTGGAAAGGATACGGTATTAACATCAATGGCGCAGTACATCACTCACCTTCGATTTGCCGACGATATAGTCCTTATGGCAGAATCGCTGGAGGACCTTAGCACTATGCTCAATGACCTCAATGGTGTCTCCCAACGGATAGGTCTTAAGATGAACATGGACAAAACAAAGATTATGTTCAATGTCCATGTCACACCTATGCCGGTAATTGTGGGGAGCACTATGCTCCGAAGTTGTTGACGAGTACGTTTACCTGGGACAAATAGTCCGACTAGGTAAGTCCAACTTCGACCGAGAGGTTAATCGACGGATTCAACTCGGCTGGGCAGCGTTCGGGAAATTACGACACATCTTCTCGTCAGGTATACCTCAATCTCAAATCAAAAAAGAAATGAGGATATCCGCAGTAGAACCAGAGTGACCGACATAGCCCAACGGATTAGTAAGCTGAAGTGGCAATGGGCCGGCCATATAGCTCGAAGAACCGATAACCGATGGGGAAGAAAGGTTCTCGAGTGGCAGCCTCGTACCGGTAGGCGTAGTGTAGGGGCGACCCCCCACTAGATGGAGTGACGACCTGGTAAGATATGCAGGAAGTCGATGGATGCAGGTGGCTCAGGACCGTGCTTTGTGGCATTACTTGGGGGAGGCCTATGTTCAGCAGTGGACTTGTGAAGGGCTGTAATGATGATGATGATGATGACGAAATAATAATATTTCCATATTGCAAATCTCAAACAAAGCGAATCCCATGTCATAAACATCTGGTAAAAGAAAGCTTAAAAATTAATATCTTGTGCAAAAACTCTCGCAAAACAAATCCATGAAAAACATCAAGTAATTAAAATATTAAATGTTTTACTTTTTTTGCGTGATAGAATTTGTGTTTGGAGCGGGACAAGAGTATAAAAAATGGCTAGGACTCCTCACATGTTCAGACTGTAGCTGGATTTGAAATACTTAAGAATAAAAAAAATATTTTATAAGATAAAAACTTTCTTACGACCAACATGATGTGTTATCATCAATACGTATTAGCGGCAAAAGAGAAACCATCGCTCCACTATATCAGATGTCATAAGAGACAACTTATGGAAATAGCTGATCTAGTGGCCTACGAAAAATACTTGTAAAATTTGCAGCCAAATCAAAAACAACGTGTTAAATGCAAAACAACCGTTGAGTTGAACATTTTGAAAATGCTCATGTATATTGACTGCAAACACAAATTAGTCATTTCGATAGTGTCATAAGAGGCGACAGAAAGATATGAAACATGAGACGGATAGCAGCATCTTTCTAATAACAACTCAAAATAATTGGCTAAATTATGTTGAGTTGTTATTAGAAAGATGCGCTATCCGTCTCATGTTTCATATCTTTCTGTCGCCTCTTATGACACTATCGAAATGACTAATTTGTGTTTGCAGTCAATATACATGAGCATTTTCAAAATGTTCAACTCAACGGTTGTTTTTCATTTAACACGTTGTTTTTGATTTGGCGCAAATTTCATAATAAAAAAAACTTTTATGCTCGGGATCATGTAGAATTTTGCTTTATGGTTGTGGTAACTAATAAAAAATATTATTTTTAAAATATCTAGAGGGCAAGAGGGGTAGAGGTCTAAGTCTTAATCAGTTATTGAAGGATATATTGATGATCCACAGAGATAACTTTATCTTTAATCACAATAGTTTTAGTTTTATTTTTTTTTTTTCAAATTAAAGGATGATCGGTTAAGAGTGTAAACAGGAATAGTAACAAACATTTGCTTTTTATTCAAGTGTCAAAATTACAATGCACTCTGTTTATATTAGCCTTATGGTTTAATACCCGACACGAGTTATAAAATTCACCGCGGTAGGTTCGTACGTATGACTGTTGTCCATGGACACATTGAACCAACTTCAAACAGAAGACCAGAGATGTCTTGCCATCCCTGTGAGCTGAGATAAAATGCTGTGTAGCGTGTAATTGTATTTACTCTTATAACTATCACAGCAGCTCCCAAACCCTCCAAAATAAAAATAAAAAACAACAATGGATGCACTGCTGGTGGAAATAGGTAAGAGGGTTATGTCGACCCAGACAAGCTGCTAGGTAGAAATACAACCCGTATACTTGGAAAAATGAGCAATATGTTTTATTCTACCTACCTGTTTTATATATATTTGCATTATGTAACATTGGATTTAAAATTGAAGTTTTATGGCTGCTACTCAGGTCAAGTTGCAGTATTGGAAGGAAGATATATGGATCTAATAACGTGAAACCATATTTCGGGATAACGCCATCATAAGTCGAGTCGCCTGCATTCCTTTAAAATCGATACGTAAGAGGTTTTTATAATATAGAGGTATATCATTTTGTCTAATATTTAAAAAGTAGTTTGTATTTTTTTTTATAGGATAGGGTGACAAACGAGCACACAGCCCACCTGATGGCAAGTGGTTGCTGTGGCCAATAGACATCTACATCTATCGTCGATTACAAATCATAATGCATATACGTTTTCACCCGTGAGCACTAGGATGGAATACCTCTTTTTCAGCAAAAAGGGTCTCCAGTTTTCTACACTCACCATACAAAACACAGCAGCATTAAGCTACTATTTTACGCTCGTATTCTGTGAGAGCGAGGTTCTTCCCCAGTCAAGCCGACCCATTTTAATGCAACTATACTACTAATATAACTGCAACATGGCTCTACCACATATAAAATGTATACGTATATTAGAAGTAATTTTTAAACTCATAACTCTCATATTATAAACATATTATTAAAAAGTATTTTTAATGCTTCAAAGTATTTTCAGACTAAAACAAAACTATAACCGGGTAACAAAAACAATCACGAAAACTCTGTAGTCTGAAGCTTCTCGAGAAAAAAATTAGTCAACCTTAACTTCAGACGCCCATAGTATTTATAAATAAGTAATAGTATTAATAAATAAATATATAATATTGTGGCTGCAATAATTGCTTTTCGCTTTCACTTTTTCGAAGATAAATTAGGCTCATAATTAAAAGAAACAATAAATCCAACATAGGAATCATTTAATCATCCCTTCACAAATCCACTGCTAAACATAGTACTCCCCCCAAATTATGCCAATAACTACGGTCATGAGCCACCTGTATTCGATCCTGCACTCATTGATACGTTACCAGATCGTCACATGATCTAGAAGGAATATCTAATAATAAAAACACGGTTGTTTTACATTTCATTATTTAAACTTAATCAAAATTCCAACACAATAAACGTTGAAGTTTTTCTATTTTCATAGAAGCGAGCGAATTACCTTCTTACTCTAAATAATATTTATTTATGCTTACGCTCGAAAAACAAGGAATTGCAGTATGCATGAAAATCTTACATAAGTTAATGTCGAACTTTAATTATGAATTGATTGATATTGAAATTACGAGTAATATTACAAAAAGCCTGCCACTAAACTCTTGAATTGTTTTATTTCCTTTTCCATGGATGGAACAGGTTTGACAAAAAGAAACATTTTGCAAAAACACTCATTAGAGTCCTTTAGTATCATTTTTTGCTTCAGGGGAAAATAGCATTCAGCAAATATGAGCCTGATTGGTGTTTACAACAATTTTTATAACTTTGAATAAGCAAGTATTTTTTAGTTACCTTCATACTCGGATTTTCTCCAAAATTTTGAAAACTTTATGTGCAGGTCATACAAATACTTGTTTTGTGCGGGATTCAAACCCGTGGCCTTTAGCACCGCAACTCATTGCTAAACCACTGCACCACGGAGATGTTATGTAATAAACGAACGGCCCTAATAAAATTATCATCATCATAATGGCGAGTGGTGATGATTTTACAGTGATAACTTTATTGTATAGTAGTGAGTGAATTTAGCCTCAGACGTTTCCCGCAACGGTTTTTGCGACCGTGACGCGTCGGCGTGACATTTTACACGGGCAGCTATAAACTTGAAAAATAATATGCGGCTGGTATTTAAATGCGAGTAAGGCGCGGGATGTTTCTTAAAGAACATACTATATGTGTGACTGTGAAGATGTGTAGTCATCATATAAGAGAATTTAATACTCCATATTAACTCCTTGAGTGACGTAAGAGGACACAGGGAGTACTAAACATGAAATGGGCTGCAGCACCTTCCTAATCACAGCTCAAAATAACTGAGGTTGTCAACCCATCTGCCAAAAGTTTAGCGGTCCATATCCATAATTCATATTACATAATTTACGTATGAGTTTTTATATCATAAGTACACAGGTTCGAATCCTAAGTATATCATAAACGCAAGTAAAATTATTTACAAGTTATCTCTGTGGATCATCAATATATCTGTAACGTCAATAAAAGGCGGAGTTGAACAGCGAACTGAAAGCTTTATTGGTACCCACTACCTACATACACAATAACGAAAATAACTATCATATACCCTACACATTCCCCCTTTAAATGACTAATTGACATATTATTTAATAAAAACATCTAACTATATCATCCAACAAAAGGATGTTATGTTATTGTACATTAATTCCGATTCTTTCCTATTACACAGTAAAAAGAAAATAATTACAATTCCTTTTTCTTGGCTCGAATATAAGCACGCAGTGCTCGAGCCGATACACTCGGTGAAGGCGGTGACGAGGAGTTTCTCTCTGCATTATCTGTAATATTCGAACTGCCTTTTTCATCCTGGTCATTGCCCTCTCCGGTTGCATCTTCAAATAAGTCATCGGTGCCACTATCAGGCCTCAGGTGTGGGGTCTCCTCGGTCTCTTTTAATTCGCTAATGCTAGGCCTTGAAAGGGAATAACGACTTTTACGATTGGTTGGTATCACTTGGTCGATATGTCTTTTCCACTCGATTCCATCCCCCATGCTGACCCTATAAGAAACGGGTCCCGTTTTTTTTACTATAATTTTTAAAATCTATGGACATAAAAGGCGGTCCATTATCCGTGACCAATTGCGACGGCAAGCCAAATCTTGCGAACATACTTCTAAATGCGGCTATGGTCTCTTTGGCATCCGTCCGACCCATCGGTACTACCTCTATCCATTTCGAATGGGCGTCTATAACTATGAGATATTTCTTGTCCACGTATTCGGCAAAATCTGCATGCAAACGTTGCCAGGGATTTAGAGGGAATTCCCATGGATGCAGAACGGCTCGGGGAGGACTATCACGAACTGAGCAACACGCTTGGCAATTACGACATACGTTTTCTATGTCCTGGTCTATACCAGGCCAATAGATGTAATTTCGAGCTAGATTTTTCATTTTATTCATTCCTAAATGACCCTCATGAATTTCCATTAAAACTCGTTCTCGTAGTGAGGGAGGGATTACGACGCGATATTTATAAATTAAGCAGCCTAGATCAAGCAACATTTCTTGCTTTCTATCAAAGTACGGCTTCTCGTCGTCGCATTTGGTCGAGAAGGGCCAACCGAACATTACATAGCCTGTAATTCGGCTCAATACCGTATCCTTTTTTGTTTCGATACTAATATCCTTGAAGTTTACCGGAATAGTATCTTCCAGTAAATTAATGTAAGACGTGACCGAGGACTGGTGACGTTCGGTTGGCAGAGGAAGGCGGGACAGCGCGTCGGCCGGGCCGTTAGCAGCCGAGCGAACAAACTCCACTGAAAAATCATAGGCGGCCAATCGGGCAGCCCACCGCTGTAAGCGACTGGCTGCCGTTTGTGGTATCCCGCCTCTTTTCCCAAAAATGTAACTTAACGGCTGATGATCCGTTCGTAAAACAAAGCGTCGACCGAATACATATTGGTGGTGTTTCGTTATTCCAAAAAATATGGCCAGAGCCTCTTTATCTAATTGACTATAATTTTTTTCTGAAGCATTAAGCGTACGCGATACACAGCTGACCGGTCGCTCGGTGCCGTCGGGGTATACGTGTGCTAGTACTGCGCCCAGCCCATACGCACTGCTGTCCACCGACGGAACCAGTGGCCGCCCTTCCTCATAGTGAGCCAAAACCTTTTCGCCCAACAAAGCTCTTTTAGCTTCTCGGAAGGCCTGCTCGCATTTTGAAGTCCATTTCCAATTAACTCCTTTGTTTAATAACAAATGTAAGGGATGTAAAATGGTACTGAGATTAGGAATAAACTTGCCATAGTAATTAAGGAGACCAAGAAAACTTTTTAATTGGGTAACATTCAGTGGTGTTGGAGCATTAGAAATGGCTTCCATCTTTTTCGGATCGGGATGCAATCCCTGCTTGTCAATAATAAAACCTAGGTACTTTACACTTTTTTGTAAGAACTTACATTTTTCGGATTTAACGGTAAAGCCCATAGTCCGCAACCGTTCAAGTACAGCTCGTAAATTACTCAGATGTTTATTTCGCGTAGCTCCCGTGACACAAACGTCGTCCAAAAAAACTACCGTACCGGGTATACCGCTGAGTGTCTCTTCCATAATTTTCTGGAATTTTTCGGGAACACACGACAACCCAAATGGGGTTCGACGATATACGAATGTGCCTAGATGTGTAGTAATTGCAGTGTAACGCCGAGAATCCTCCGTTAGCAGTAATTGTTGATAGGAATTTTTTAGATCAATTTTCGAAAATTCTTCACCACCACTTAATTTGGCAAAAAGTTCTTCAATTCGCGGTAACGGATAAAACTCCCGCTTGAGCTTTGGATTTATCGTAATTTTATAATCTCCACAAATTCGTATATCGCCGTTTTCTTTTATAACCGGTACTATAGGAGTACCATACTCGGAGTGGTCCACCTTAAAAATGGTACCCTCGGCCTCAAGCCTCCTCAGCTCCTGTTCGACCCGGGATCGAAGCGCCAATGGCACGGGCCGCGCGCGCACGTACACAGGTTGTTCGTCACTGAGCTGTAGTTGAACGCTTTCGGTACAAGTGCCTAACTTATCTGTAAACACTTCGGGGAATTCGCTAATGAGTCGGCTCACGAATGAATCATCTAGAATTTCATTAACACTAATATTAATTTGATTTATTTCAAGAGCTCGAATCCATTGTCTACCTATTAAAGGGCATCCTCCGTTACGAATTACATATAAAGAACAATTTTTTTTCTGACCTCTCCCAATGCTACATTGACCAATATAAAACCCAAAGATTCGATTCGCGAACCGACATAACTATGTAATCTTATATTATCTTTGATAAGGGATTTATACGGAAAATGACACAAATAAAACTGTTCACTTATTGTCGAAATGCGACTACCGGTATCGACTTCGAAAACTAACGGCTGTCCATCTACTTTCAAAGTTAATTTATAAGACTCGTTACCTTTAGCTTTCAGCTGGATATTAAAAAAATCCTCTCCTTCGGAACTCACATCACTCACATAATGCTGGGGGCCGCTCGACTGCCTCCCGTCGCGCACTTCTTTGCACATCACCTTAAGATGTCCGCGCCTACCACACTTATCACAATTGTATTGCGCAAATCGGCACTTATCCGCCCTATGTGGCTTTCCACAACGCCAACATGGCCCCGAGCTTCGCTGACTCCGTCGCGTCTCCATGGTGCCTCCTCTAGAGACCGAGCGTAGGTCTCGCCGCCCTCGGCGCTCCCCGGCCTGATGTAAACCTTCGCCTCTTTCTAGACTGCTGCTCCGAACACCTGAGGTCGAAGCTGGTGCCGTGGCACCACTCACCTCCGCGTGTCTCTCCGCAGCCTCCAGCGCAAAAGCCAACTCCACCGCCTCCTTGTACCGAATGTTTCTTTCGGCAAAAATACGGGACCGCATCGCCTCGCTCGCAAGACCTGATACAAATTGGTCCCGCAAATTCTCTTCAAGTGTCACTCCAAAATTGCAGGTCGAAGCCAAATGTTTCAGATTTTGCAAATATTCGGCAAGTGATTCACCTCCGAGTTGCCTGCGCAAGCGGAACACGTGGCGCTCTGCAATCTCGGAACGCTGTGGTTCTAAGTGATTCGACACTAAACTCACTAATTCTTCGAAAGTTTTGTCTTCCGGGTGTGCAGGAGAACATAGATCGCACATCAACGAATATGTCGCCTCGCCGACCACGGTTATTAACGTAGGAACTCGTAATTCAGACTTGATTTCGTTTAGCAATATAAATTGTTGAACTCGACGAATATACGCGGGCCACTGTTTACTGGCCTGCTATGCACGCGTGGGTTCGAATCCCATCCTCGTCGCCAATGTAACGTCAATAAAAGGCGGAGTTGAACAGCGAACTGAAAGCTTTATTGGTACCCACTACCTACATACACAATAACGAAAATAACTATCATATACCCTACAATATCCTTCAATAACTGATTAAGACTTAGACCTCTACCCCTCTTGCCCTCTAGATATTTTAAAAATAATATTTTTTATTAGTTACCACAACCATAAAGCAAAATTCTACATGATCCCGAGCATAAAAGTTTTTTTTTTATTAAGATTCATTACATCTTTTCGAAAGTACAGTGCTGTCGCACAACACAGACCCCTTCTATAGTTTGCATCTTAGCAAGAATGGATATGGGATTCCTTTCTTCCTTTCGATAATTTTAAATGTTAATTGGTAAATGAAAGATACAAATAATAAGTACACCGCACAAAATTTATCTGTTCTTAATTTGTTATAATATGTCCATAGGTATATCCATAAATTTTCTTGTTCTTATTCATCATGTAGAAGGCAATTCCACGGCAGGATACGGGCCTCTCCCGTTGTTGGAAGGATTTGACTTAATTGCCACGCTTGGCAGGTAGATTGACTATCGCAGTGCAGACCATATCGCACACCAGACTCTTCACAGCTGTAATGATGCTGCCTGTCGCCGGTCTGTATATTTTACATCTGGTGTAGACGAGGTGGTATGACGCTATTTATTTCATAAATATTATTACTAAATGCTTGTTTGTAAAATAATTAAATTTAAATTGATGGTTATGTTATCAGAGAGAGTTTCAGTGACGAGTGGCGAGTGGTTTCCAAAGCTGCTTTAGCTTTAGCAAGGATTATTAACTTGATGGGTTTAAAAATGGATATGACAAAATATCTGCAGATTTGTTATTTAGTTATATTTATTAATAACATTGCTAGTTACCTATTCATCCGAAGTGATTATAATGCACGGCGTGTGTCGGCTGACTAAAATAATACCGTTAAATCGCGTCCTGAAAGAATAAAAGCTAGTGAACAGATGATACATTTCATATCCCCCGATAAATCGCGGTTTAGCCATCATTAAAATGTCAATATAAAACAGACTGACGACAGAAACGTACAAGGTTAATTATTAAATATCAGGATTCTAACGTTAAAAACAACTGAAATTAATGAACGAAAATTGTGTAGCGAAGCTGTTGCCATTAATGGAAGCGAGAGATAATTTTTATTAGTGGTCCGCGGCGATAGGCTGATTGTGAAGAAACACTTTTTGTAGCTGAAATTAAACAGATTCAAAAAGTAATTGTTTCATCAACATCAAAAAGCTATGCTATAAAATTTTTTTAATGATTTTTCTCTATTTACTTTTCTTCCTTTAAAGTTCACTTTTTCCGGATAAAATTAATTTGAAACCTTGAAAAATATTTACTGCATTCATTTTGATATCGAAGATACGAAAGACGGATTGTGTAAAATAATACTGAATAGGTTCTCAATTAGATTTGCCTTGCCAATACGCTATATTCATACAAATTATACAGAGCGGAAAATTTTGCCGGGGCGATAACTAAATTAAATATATGTTCCAAGTTATCCTATTGAATCCCTTAATATTTTAGGATATTAACGGGGCAGTATCAATTTGTTTAAAACTCTAAGATGACATCACTTTTTGACTACTGTGATAGCTTACTACCGCTTTATGATACAAAATTTGATTTTGAGAAATTATCATGAACTGTATTTACTGATTTTAAATTATTTTGTGACTAGTAAACTCATTTGGTCTTATAACAAGTTACTCACACATTAAGTATGAAAACATTTAGAAATAGCATGGTAGGGATCACCATATTCCTAGAGATTATTATCAGTCATGTTCTCTTGAGTAGTATAATAATTACTATGATAAAATGTTTATAGTTTCCTTGCAACCATCCGCTCAATAAAATAAAATGATGTGTCTAACCTCGTTTGAAGAGCACCTCCCGCCTTCCCTCAATTACGTGCACTATTCCCAGCAACAGTACACCCAACACTACTACTCCCAACACCACTATTCTAAGAAAGACACACCATCGACGATAATACGACACGTGTTTCGCCTCTACATGATTCATCTTCAGGTGATGTAGACTCTACGGCGGCTGACCGCTAAAAATTAATAAAAAAAAACACCTTTTGAAATTGACTTAATGATCTGGCGAGAGATTATCTAAGACGTATCGAATGCAACCCCCTTTGGAGAAAGGGGGGCGTCGGTAGCGTGTAGCCGCTGAGAAGTGTTCCTAACTAAGGCAGATTACGAGATGAGATGTGGAGGCTCGGCCTGAGCTGCCAGGACGCAGTTAGGTTGGCCAAAAGCTTGTTGGGCGGGTCCAAGAAAAAGTTTCTCGGCTTGCGAATACTATAGCGAGTGGGAAGTGGGGCTGCATAGGCTGCTACCTCGCGAATGATTTGGGCGGGACTCGGCGTTACGGACGTAATAGGGTGCGTTCGTAGCCCGACGAAAGAAGAGGTTTTGAACCATTTAATAATTTAGATTTAGCATGAGCAAAAATAGGGGGCACGTACCCTATATTAGGTCTGTATACGAATAACGGGTCGTATAAAGACCTAATATAGGGTTCGCTTGTTGCGGAGGGACATTTTACTGTGTCTGTCCAACATGCTGTTGAGCCTACCCATGTAAAATCGCGCGGTGCGAGTTACTTTCTAGACATGAGGCTCGTAAGTGAGCCTCATATCAAGAGTGATGCCTAAGTATTTGGCTTTTGTTTGCCAGGGGACAGTGATTCCTAACACCCTGATTGGCGGAATGGTAATGAGACGGCGTCGTTTATGTTCGAAGCAAACGGCGGAGCTCTTCTCGTTCGGGTTTATGTCGATACACCATTTTTGAAACCAAGCTCCTAAGTCACTAACTGACTTTTGGATCAAGTTCCGAATCTGTAGCATTGAGTTGCCTTTAGAGTAAAGGGCTGTGTCATCTGTAAAGAGGGCTAGTTTGACACTATTTGACGTGATAGAAATGTCATTGGTGAATAGTATGTATAGGAGAGGGGCCAGCACAGAGCATTGAGGGATACCGATTTTGATTTGATGAGGAGAGGAAAAAGCGTGTCTAAAACGAAAGGTACAAACCTTCAAATAGGAGGCTACAAGACTGAAAAGATGGTCAGGGAGGCCTAAATCGTACAATTTGTAGATAAGGCCTTCATGCCAGACTCTATGAAATGCCTTGGCTTGAGGATATATTCCACTATACGGTGAACTTACTGGGGTACGAGTGTTTGGCTCGGAATTCTAATTGTTGAGGGATGACAAGAGGTCATCGTCAGTGGAAAACAGATGGCGCCTCATGCGCGTGAGGATAACTCGTTTGAAAAGTTTGCCCATGCCTTGAGGAGGTTAATGGGATGGTGATTGGAGGGGGGAGGTGGAAAGGCTTGCCAGGCTTGGGAATACTAATGACAGTTGCCTCTTCCAAAGAGGTGGGGAAGTAGCTGAAGTCAAAGCAGGCGTCGAAGATTATGGTCAATAGGGCGATCACCTCCTCCGGAAAATGTTTAAGGGCTTGGTTGGGGATGCCATCCGTGCTGGGTGCTTTTTTGGGCTTCAGTCCTTTGATGATTGATGAAATCTCATTTTTGGACACAGTGATGGGATCAGAGGTGGTGGGGGGTGAGTTCCGGCGGCGGACCTCGTCCTCCACTTCGCGGATATGGGAAGAGTCGGTGGGTTGTGAACTGGGAGATCATTGTGCGGCAACGCTGTCGGAGAAGCACTCAGCCTTTTCTTAGTCCTCAATGGCAATAGAGCCGTCAGGACGAGAGAGAGGGGGAGTGTGAGTGATAGCGTCTATCCGGGGGCTCTTGCCATCTGGTAGTACGCTGTATGAGAGGGGGGAGATATTCTCCATGAGATTGCTCTTCTCGAGGTCTCTAATTTCTTTGAGGCAAGCGGCAAGCCAAAACAGCTGCTATTTATAACACGCCGATACAACCGTTCCCCACCAAAGTAGCAAGCGACCGCGTCGTGCGATAAAAACCTGCGACTAATTATCGTTATTATTATTTACCATTATAATTATTATAAATCAATTTTTCTGTAATTAAAGTTTAAAAATTTGTGATAGATACTTTTCAGGAATGACTTTATAAAAGCGTATGCATTGCCTCATGGAGGAATTATTTAATATTTGGAATCGCGTAACTGATAAAACTAGCTTATGCTTATTCCTAGTATTTACAAAATGTACATCACTATTTTAATAAAACCATTTTTATTTTTGTGATTTGGCGAAAGCTAGAGGGGGTGTGTCAGGATCGTACCTTATGGAAGTCCGTAGTCTTTGTCTACCGCTCTACGTGACAGGCGTGTGTTTTTATATTGATGTATGTTTTTTTTTACTTTAAAGCCAAAGTTAATTACAGCAAGATTTCATACTGACAACTTTTCGTTTAAAATTATTTTTTTTAATTTAATTTAGCATAAACGTATTGATACGTTAACTGTAGTTCGACTATATATCCGCTTCTAGGGAGTTTGGTTCTTAATCTTGGTCTGTCGAAAATATCAATATCTGGTCTAAAAAAAGTATATCACTTATATCTCAAATATCATCAAATATTATCTTATCTCCTCTGATTCGAGAGCGCTGTGCATATGACAAATATAACTTTAATTTATGAACGTAGACGTGACTTTATGTCCTACGTTACAATTTTATCGTCCGTGTAAATGATATACTACACATATTCCTCTTTCCTTTTACTTGATGAATGTCTGTAGGACCCATTGTTGTGGAATATTCCTTTTATAAAAGTTTATTATTTAACATTGAAACATATTCGTATATATTATTATTTGCAAAATATGCTTGGTTATAAAAATACACAGTGATAGTGCTTGGATAGTAATGCGCAATTGCTGTTCACTATTTTTAATAACACTATAGCACGGATTTTGAGCTCGAATAAAAAAGGTCCAAAAATGATTGCAAAATTATAAATTAATATTTTTTAGGCCTGGATATGATGTGATGGTGCCTGTATTTTTTATAGAAGAGGGGGCATACGAGCATACGGTTCACCTGGTGTTAAGTGTCTTCCGCCGCCCAAGAACATCCGCAACACTAGGGGTATTGGAGGTGCGTTAACGGCCCTTTAAAAAGGAGTAAGCTCTTTTCTTGAAGGTCCCCAGGTCGTATCGGTCCGAAAAAATCGCCGGTGGTAAACTATTCCACAGAGAGGTCGTGATTTTTGATACTAGATTACATTTGCAGACCCGGGAACTAATAACATTTGTACTCCTATATTTTATTAAGTAAGGGTGAAGGTTAAGTATATTACCAACCTGGTAATGAGTGTGTGTTGTGTGGCCCTTTAGACAACTAACTGTATCTTAGATTAAAAATCAAAACTTGTAAGGAGTGACTGATAATCCAAACAGAGTACATTGTTTCCAGGAAAGATCTATGGTTGTATATACTTATCTTACAAAACACAACTGTTTTACGATTTTAATTCACGCTGGCATTCTTTGCAAGCGTGGTTCATCCCCGGTCGAGCCGACCCATTTATGCTGCATCTATAAAACTGCAGTTTGGATCTACACACAAATAACTACCTTTATACTAGCCGGAGATCCCTGCACGTAATATCAAGTATATATGCCACTTATAATGAAATTTTAAGACAAGTATACCTCAACTCTCGCTAATATTACTCTGAAATACAAAAGTTTGTCTGAGTTTTACCCGAAAACATTGCGGACTCTTCACAGTGCAAATATAAAATGTATTAATAAATCGACCGCAGCAAGCACGTCGGGAACAGGCTTTGTATTTCTTGGCAATAAATCGACATATTATCCACCACAGCCTGTAAATCTTTGTCACAGTAAAGCTATCATAAAGTCCTACATACGAGTAGATACCATGTGGTTGCGGTGTAAGAATATCCACTACTCCATAATATCCTGTGGGTGTCGTAACAGGCGACAGAGGGAAATTAAAACAGGAAACGGGCAACAGCAGTTTCCTAATAACAACTCAAACTTATAGAAACCACATATTAAGCCTATGTTCAGCAGTGGACTTTTATTTTTGCCAAAACTACTAAATTTAACCGACCAACTAATTTAACAGATATAAACTCTGTTAAAGTCAGTGCGTGTTGACGGACTTTACATCACCCCGTAATATTCTATTTCTTGGATATACAGGCTTCTTCACGTCGTTTTCCTTAATCGCCAAGCACGTAGTAAATCTGCAATTAAAATTGCAATTAATAATTTTATTCGTCCCTGTGATGTCCCTCTAGTAATGTGAAATTGACAACGAGCTAGCTTAGACTCTGCGCTACCATCCTAATTTTCAAAAAATATTAATATTTTTGAAAATTAGGACATGAAGGATTGAATAAAATGTAATACTTCGGTGATACAAATAAAATCCTATCGTTGATGTATAATTCATAAAATTCGAATTAAAATGAGGATATAAGCAGTAGAAACAGAGCTCAACGATTTGTAAGTTAAAGTGGCATAGGGCTGGCCATACAGCTCAAGGAGCCAACTACCGATAGGGAAGAAAGGTTCTAGAGCGGCAGTCTAGTACTTGCGAAGTGTAAGGCGAATATATTTTGCCTTTTCCTTTTCGGGCAGTTAAAAGCTTTTCTAGTTCAGTTAACTGTGAAAGGTTCAATGTTCGATGCAGGCTAGATTTGTTTTCGGAAGATTATTGCAACATTATTATTAGTTTTTGCGGATCCGTTGTACACACGTGAAACGTTTTGTGTGAATTCCAACACTGATAGTTTCCGAGATCAGCTCCGTCACGTCTGTGTACATTTCAAATTGACGTCGGAAGGCGCGCACCGAAACTTAAGACGTTTTATTATTATTCTAGTCAGACGTTTTATTATTAGATTAGTCAGTGATGCTTAAACTAAAATCATAAACAAAATTCAAGAGAAAGCTAACCTAATGTGGGTGATGGATCAGCTTATCCTTAACAAGCCACACTTTCAATGTACCTAAACTTTAGAGATTAGCTGTGTCTTCTTCATTTAACTACTTCATTTGATGTGATAATGTGTCCTAGGGAACCTTGTTTCTCCTTTTTATAGAGAAAATAATGAATTTTGCGCATAAAATTACAATATGTTTTTTATTTATATACATTTTATTGAACCTTACACAGGTATAGGATTATCCCATTCCATGCCAGCAACGCATCCATGTGCGTTTAATTAGTTTTTAAGTGCCTGCAACGCACCCTAATGAGTTTGGTATAGTTTTTATTTAACTAACTTTTTTTCGTAGTGCGTGCAATAAATGTTGCAATTTTTTGCAATCTATATAATATTTTTTCAAATGATAAAATTTTGATAGTACGAAGAAAAATGTCACTTTTAAACTGACATCGGTTTTTGTGAGAGTGATTTTTTGCTGAAATTTAGACAGTAATGTTTACTGTTATTTATATGTAAACAAGTAAGTAAACATATATATTTGATAAAATTTAGTCCTTCTTCTATTATAAAAACGTATTCCATTGAACAGCTCATCATTTTTTACATAAATACGTGTTTTAAACATTATCAACGCTAATAGTGCGTTCAGTGGCATTTATGAATGACTTCTATATTGAATGGCATTATAAATGAACACTAATCAGATGTTCACTACTACAAACCTACTTATATTAGATTATAACCTTATTTTAATTTGATATTTAAAAAAATAATTTGTTGTTTTGTTTGAATCAAATTCATACGTGTTAAAATTGTATTTTTTTTTCAAATCATCTATACGTTCTTATTACTGAATTTAAAGGCCTTTTTTCTAAAGTTACTATTACTTTCGTTTTTTACTGTTTCTAAAGCAATATGACATGTAATTATAGAGCTAGTCCTTTGATTGAATTGTCACGTTGTAATAATGAGGATGACCGTGAGACAAAAAATTAAAATTTATAACCACATGGTTGTGATACAGTAACATAGAAATATAAACTAGAGCTTATAACGTTCCGCTTATCAAATTACATCAATAAAATTCGTATCAAAATAAAGATTATGTATTCCATTTGCCAAGTTTTATTTCTCTAAAGAAATACTCACATTGCATTTGTTGTGAGAAAGAAAATACCTGGACGTTAATAATCAGCGTTGTCGTTTAAATTACAGCTCCGTGTTAATCGTAAAGATTCATATTATATTTCTGTACATTCGCCTTTCATCCGAAGGAATGGATGTAAATATCAAGTTAATTATACATGCTAAAATGTTTCCATACAGCGTAATACCGCTATGTTACTTTCTATATTTGACGAGAACCGGAGACCCATTTTACAGAAGACGGGGCATTCTACTCAGGGATCACATTCATTCACTCATCTGCGTTCACAACTGTTTAACAGAAATAAAATTGTTATCTAGTTATCTAAATATTAACAAATTAATAATCCTTAACTGTAACTGTCAATTAAGTTCTACTGCTAAACATAGGCCTCCCCTCTATATTGCCTCATAGGCGGGATATTGGTACAGTCTGCACGCTTGGCAAGCGGATCGCAACAGCAGATTTTCTTATTTTTAGACTTTATTAGTCGATATCCTGCACGGCGTTCTCTTAACATATCTCCAATTTCAATTTCCTCGTTTCGTAGTTAGTTACATGGACATCGACAACGTGTTCAGGTGCAAGGCAGAATGTCTTTGCTGGTTTATTTTGTTGTTTTTGCCCTGGTGGAAAGTGATAATGAGGATTTTCCCACGATAAAGATAAAAGTTATTTTGATGATTCTGCCAAAATTACTATATTGTTTGTAAATTATATAATTTTGAAGGCAGCTATTACAAAAAAGTATTATAACAATAACGTTAACAGTCATAATGAAAGCTTACAGTTATAATGGAAGCTTACATTACTCTCTCCCTAAGAGCCGTGGTAGCTCAGATGGTTAACGCTCACTGTATATATAACAGAACGCGAGTAACCCGGGTTCGATCCCCGCCGGCATCAAAGAAATTGTTAATTGCAATTTTAAGTGCTGATTTACCACGTGCTTGGTGGTGAAGGAAGACATCGTGAAGAAACCTGCATGTCTGAGGAATAAGAAAAAAAATTTCGAAGTCATATGAAGTTCGCCAACACGCTTTAGGGCTGCGCGGCGGACACTTCCTTGCCCTAAAACCCTCTCAGAAATGAGAGGAGGCCTGTGCCCACCAGTGGGACGTATATAGGCTGTAACTTTACATTACTCTTTGGCACAGCCCTTTTCCAAATAACGGTTTCGCATAAATGTCGGCACATTTACGTAATTTCAACAATTAAACTCATCGTGTACAGCATCCAATAAACTGCTACGTGAAAAAAACCCGATATAATTTTGTCCTCTACGTACAAAAAATATGTTGAATTTATATATAAGGTTGTTTTGTTGTTTTAGTAAAGAGATTAAGTCATGTGGATCCACTATAGTACATTATGTCATCCTGTCCTCTATCTTTGGTTTCATAAGAGGCGACTATGAAAATGCTACAAACATCTTAAGGCTGTAATATAGATAGAGACCGGCGATAGAGAGCAATTTAAAGTATGAGAGACACGTCATCGATTGCTGCGGTCACCATTCGTGCGTCACAAGGCGTGACAACAAAACTAAATCCCAAACTGCTATAATGGGAGCAGCTCGTATTCAAGTTACTTTAATGAGCTGTCACAGAGATGAGAAAGCCATCATATACATTTTATACAACGAAATTAAAAGTTTATTATGTTATTCGTGTATCGTCGCTAAAAACTACTAACTTAATCTCGTGGCACAATGCCACATGCACTATATTTAAAGTTTAGGTGAGAAAAGTATCAGCTCTTTTCTCCCCAGTGGTATCAACCAGTTGTGGATATAGTTCTCTTAGAATCTTAACTGCACGTTGACCCTTCAGACGATAGTGCCTACACCTCATGGCACAAATAATATATTAACTATAAAACCTACACTAAGGCTTGGTCTCTCACACAAGGAACTAAAATTATAGCGTTGTATTTTACTGCCATCATTTCTAAATATTTCACAAGGCTCTTAAATCACAGCGTAGCATCGTTTAAAAAATTATTTAAGTAAACTTTTCTTACGTGTACGTCCTTAGAGCTGAAACTTATCGAATTATATAAGAGGTATTTTACGATAGAATTATCAATTATTAAATTAATATTAAGACATACTACTACAATATTATGATAAAAATAAACAAAAGATATTCCCCCTATTTTATTGATAAAACTCTCAAATGTAGCCGCTCTCGCGTACGATTCAGCAATTTTAAACTAGCGTCCATGTTCGAATTGAAGTGACAGATACTCGTATGGATATTAGTTTAAGAGCCAGTGGGCGGCAGACTTAAGGTATTTCAATAAGATTCACACTTTTTTCAGTTAATTACCTATACCTGAGGTACATGAAATGGGAACTCTTAAGTTTGACCGGCGGTCGGTATAGAGATGCTCAGGTGTTAAAGGTGTAAAAAAATAACCAAAACAACGTGATAGCAGTAAGTCTGCCGCTTTGACATCTTGAAATATTCAATAAAAGTTACCGTGTAAAAATAACATTGGCAGACACCTATGATAGTCTCACGGTTTTGGTCGACAGCTTGCAAAGTACAAATTTTTATAAATAATTTAAATTATTTCAATAAAGTTGCAATTTGTACGAGTATATACCTATTGTTGATAATATTATTTGACATGTATAACTTTCATAGGCCGTTTTTTACTATACTACCATTGCGTGTTACCAGTGATGACCTGGTGTTACCAGTGAGGAACTGAGACGTGGTCCTTCAGTGCTGGCCATATGAGGACGCTCAAAGTTGCTTAGCGACCTATGGAGAGGGCTAAGCTCGGGGTTTCTCTGCGTGATAAACTTAGAAATGATGGTATCTGCAGTAGACCCAGAGTGACTGACATAGCCCAACGGATTAGTAAGCTGAAGTGGTAATGGGCCGGCTCGGCGTCGACATATCGAGTGACGTGCAGTTTCGTGGTCACTTGGAAGAGAAGGCCAAATTGGCCTCTAAAAAGCTTGGCGTGCTCAGCAGAGCGGGACGGTATTTCATGCAGCACACCCCCTGCAACTTTACAAGGCGCAGGTTCGGCCGCTCATGGAATACTGTTCCCATCTCTGGGCTGGGGCTCCCCAGTACCAGCTCCTTCCACTTGACCGCATCGAATCGTTGACGACCGAGTGCTTTCCGATCAGCACGATTCACTGGCGTTGCGAAGAGATGTTGCATCTCTTTGCATTTTCTTTCGCATATACCATGGGGAGTGCTCTGAGGAATTGTTTGGATTAATTCCAGCCGCCCAATTTCATGGACGCACTCCGCGGCAAACGTCCCGATACCATCCACACCATCCGGATGCTTGGCGGTCCACCACTGTACGTTTCAAAAGGAGTTTTCTTCCGCATACGACCTCTCTGTGGAATAGTTTACCATCGGCGATTTTTCCGGACCGATATAACTTGGGGACCTTCAAAAAAAGAGCTTACTCCTTTCTTAAGGGCCGGCAACGCACCAACGATTCCCCTGGTGTTGCAGTTGATCATGGGCGGCGGTAGTCACTTAACATCAGGTGAGCCGCATGTATAAAAAAACCGACAACCGTTGGGGAAAAAAGGTTCTCGAGTGGCAGCCACGTACTGGTAGGCAAAGGTGATTAAATGAAAAAAATGTGAAGCTTATTGAAATACCGTAGGTCTGCCGCCCACTGGCTCTTAATCTATATGTGTTACTCGCTATTTAACTGTCTGCGATGATTTTCCCGTATTTATAAATAAATTTTCGTAAAATACTTCATAAAATAGTATAAGCTAAACTTTCTAAATATTCATATACTAGGGCTTTTTTTAATTAAGTTAACCATTCGTTCCCATCGCGCTCCCAATTCAAAACTCCATTTTTTTCAGCTTGAGCTACAAAAACATTTTCAGAACCTAGAAGACTGCAATATAGTGAACACTATGAATGACTAGCTCGTGGAAACTGTCCCTGCTGTCGGAGCTAATTTTTACAAGACCCATCACAGAAGAACACAAAAACTCTCTGATCACCTTCCGCCATGGCTGTTAGACGGGAAATGAAGCAGCGATTTTTAGCAGATTTGACAGCATACTGAATAGACTGATCGCCAAATTCGTGCGGAGAGACATACGCATTTTCAATACAGCTCCAAAGTCTTTGCCAGAGTTCCTGTCTGCCAGAAAGAGCCATGTCATCGTTGGACTCGTAGATGAGTCGGTACAGAAGACATAGGGATGATATCACTGTTAGGGTCAAACTTTCAACCCTTTTAAAATACGTAATAAACAGCTCATCTATTTATTCATTGCAACCGTATGCGAACAAAAATTGATTATTCCCAGAAAAAATAATAGAGCAAATAAAGCAATATATGGGAGAGTCCTATATGACCGGTAGAGCGCCTATTTGTAAGGTGGTAATGAACTTATATATGTATAAAACAAATTTTAAAATCTATAGCAATTATAAACACATTCCGAGGCATTTCTCCGTTATCCGCTTTTGACAGTGCCGCACAAGTCGACCCAAGTTCTTAAGCCAATTAAGAGCGAGGTTGGTTGGTTGGTTCCAATTACATTCTGGGTGTCCTCCAAGCAGAGTGAATAAGTTTTGTGACACAAAGACAACGCGATTTACCATATGTATCTTATTTATCAGTTACCTAGTTAGTTTTAAAGTAGCCTCCCTACGCAAAGGTGTAAAATAATCTGCCGACATTTATCTTTCCGTGCGATAACAATCTGGTTCAAGGCTTTCATGATGTTGTTATCGTATACAATTCCAGTTACCATCTAGGCCTTAATTACGGGTTACTACCAGATGGGATTACAGTCAAGCACTGTGTTAAGACCCGATAAATTATTTTCATAACCACGAAAAATATTTGCATTATATAAGTACTAAGCAACAGCGCTAGATGGCGTATTACCATTTCTGTATCACGATATAATGTTTAATGATTACCTTATCTCAACAGTCAAATCTAATCACGGAGCACATACGTAATAAATAACACGAATAAGAGTCAAAAGTACGCAAAGTTTTATTTTGACCAATCTTGCCTAACTAAAGAAAAATATTTGGTCGTACTATCGTTTGATCATAATTTAGGTTTTCTTAATAAAAACATGATTGGATGAAAAGCTATATTAAACACCTTAAAACAACTTCAAACAGAATATAACAGAATCATTTTAATTCAATATGGATTACATCTATGTAATATTTATTGAAAATAATTTTATACTTTTAATACGAAGGCAGAGATGCCTTGTCACCTCTGTGAATATAAAATAAAATTCCACATAGCTTGTAATTATACTGACACTTGAACTCTTCAAATAGAAACACAGCAGCTCCCTAACCATGCAGTATGAAACACCGCTATGGGTGCACTGCTGGTAGGGAGCAGAAACCTGTGTAAGGGAGTTGTATCAACAAAAATTACCTAATCTAGAGGCTAGTTAGAAAAGAACCCTGTGTAATTCTACAAATCTATTTTATAAAGTTTTTATTTTGAAGCGACATGGGATGTAAATTAAAGTTTATTGACTGGAACTTGTCATGCTATGGTATAGAAAGGGAGATATATGGATGTAATAAATTGAAGCCACTATATGGCATAACGTCATTAATGTAAGACGAATCACCTGCATTCTTTGAAATTTGATACATAAGAGGTATATTCACCGCCAAGCACGTAGTAAATCCGCACTCACACACTCACTCACAGGATCGAACCCGGTTTGCTCGCGTACTGTGAAATTTACAGCGAGCGTTAACCATCTCAGCTACCAGGGCTTTCTCTCTTGGGTTGGTTAACCGATAACTAAATATTAGGTTTTTTAATTCATTGCTGAGCTACCTGATCATAGTGAGCCTATTTATATTTAAATTGTGCACGAGATTTGACGAGACTGAGAAATTAACTTTATTTTGTCTGATTTATTGTCCAAATGTGACCTTAATTCCATTTTGCACATCCAATAATGTATATTGTACATTTTTCATTCCGGAATATGTACTATAAGTTATCATACACGAAGCATCATCATCATCAGTACAGTCACATCAAAAGTCCCCTGCTGAACATAGGCTACCCCATTCATATACCCATAGGGGGATATTTGCCATAGTTGCAGTGCTTAGCAGGCTATTTGGATTTATTCACCGCAGTTTTTTAAAATAATTTGAGTTTTCATCAGGGAAATTCTGCATTCAGCTCCTTTTTTATTTCCCTATTAACTTAACCGTACGATGCTTTCTTTAATGATAATATCGTCACATTGGGGAATCGACTCCTATCTTGCGGAAGTGGATTCACTTACCCTGCCACTTCATGGCATCATACGGTTCCTCGATAGTAAGTATCCGTACCTGTTACGTTGCAGTTATTGCAATAAATTAAAATTTACTCTGAAATAAATTACGCGTTTTGCAAAACCTATATTATCTTATTGAGAACGTGAAAGTGCTTTTATAGATGTAAAAGAAATCATAAAAATGCTGAATTTCCCCTCACATCGTTTCTCCGACATTATTATTTGCAATTTGATAGTTTGTCAATGTTAATAAAATTAGCGATATTAACCAATATTTTCCAAAAATACATTCCGATAACAAAAAAAAATACGTGTGGCACTCGGTGACTGCCGCGGTAAAGCTATTGTATAGCATTTTTTATCAACTTATGCAATTATAATTATTTATTTATTTTATTTATGCAGTTAAGTCATTGATATTAAATCAAGTTACACTTTTTGTGCGTGGTGACCGATAAGAAAACAATTTTTTTTTCTCTTATTGAATAAATGAGAAGTTAATATTGTTTAAAATATTTTTAATATCTTACAATACATGTAGGTTATTCAGGAATTTTTATCATTGAGTTAGCAGCTAGTATACACGCATACGTCTAGTCGCACGCACCACGCACACTAACACCGTGCCGAAGTCTGCCGAGTGCCGAAGTCTGCCGAACTGAAACGACGTTAGACGATGCACGGCTTTCAACGCCACACCTCCGTGCCCGTCGGAGTGGGGAGCGTGAGGTTATTTTTCGTTACGGAATTTCTGGATTCGGTCCCCGCGCTCAAGGCCCGCGATAGAAGCTATGCAATAGCTTAAAAAGGGATCAATTAACTGAGGTGGCAATGAACCTATCCTATAGCTCGACAATTTCGACAACCTATGCCCGAAAGTTTTTCGTGCAGCAGCCTCAAACCGTAACCGCTAATGCGAGTTTGGTAACAACAGTTAGCAATGACGAACGGCCTCAAATTGACTTTGGTTACATGGCTGCCCAAACCAAACAAACCTAACTACATAGATTAAAAATAAAAATAGATAAGACACCGATTGCGTTCATGATAAAACAAGTATTTAGGCATAATGAGCATGAATTCCTTTGCCTTTTAAATAAAAAAAATATATGGGACACAACGCAGGTAGACCGAAATAAAAATTATTTTATGCGTCATATTTTGATGTCGTGTGTTTTCGCTACGTGATTAAGTGATTTTGTGGTGAATATAATGGATAATAATGAATTTTGCCGATATTTGCTTTTAAAAACAAAAGATTATGGTAAGTTATATCCAACCGGTAGCAACAATTTTTTTCGCTCACACACAAACTATCATTGTTGTGTAATTTCAAATGCAAAAGGCCATTTTAACAAAAATATTTTAGTAAAATTTTTAATTAGTAATTGAGATATGTTGAATAAAACTATACGGATTTTATCGCGTTTAATCAACTATTGATATAATTAAGAATATTATATATTAAATATATTAATTATGCATTAATTATCATTAAGAAATCATTAAGTTAGATATGTTCAGCAGTAGATGCTCGACATCTCTGAGATCACAGATGAAATGCCAGGGAGACTGCAAGTAGTCATTACCAAATTGGCTCCTTAGGTTGAATAATACACATAAGTGGTAGAGCCATGATACAGCTATATTAAAGTTGTAGCATGCATGGGTTGCCTCGAATGGGGAAGGATTACGCAGAATACTAAATAAAATAGGTTATATAGAAAGCTTAATGCACATCTGTGTTTCAAGTTTCGAGAACCGACTGGGAACGAGGCATTTCACGTTTGTTCTCGGGGATAACAGCGCATTTTGATTCCTAATCGAGGATGCTTACAATCAGGTGGACTGTGTGCTCATATGTTACTTTTCAGCAGAAAATATTAACAACCTAGTAGAATATAACTTGAGCCTAGCAATTTCAATGAAGTCAAAGAGTACATGCCGAATTGTGTGAAATTACTTGCCCAAAACCCAGTTTATAGTACTAATCAGTTACAACATTTTAAGATTTAATAAAAAAGAGTTGGATACAAAGTTTCCTATTACAAAACATAGTTTATAATTAGTTTCAAAATCATCGTCAGTCTATTTCAAGAAGTTCTACAGAAAATATGCTAATTAAAACGCAAATCAAGAAATTAAAATGTTAACATGAAAATTGAAATGGAGTTTCACAGCAAATGTGAAATTCACAAGATTGTGGCGTTTCGACTAAGTTTCGACTATTTAGAAACAGATGAAACTAAATGTGCTTGCTAATTGTCACTTGCACGGTGCCCTCGACACCAAGGTGAAAATATTGATGTTTAAACTCTAGTATGCATACTGCCATAGGTGTGACATGGGCTTTACACATGACCTTTGATGTGTCTGTGTTCACCTTAGTACCTCACCGTGTAGTGGCTGTGTAAGAATATTTATTACCCCATATCATGATGTTGGTGTCGTAAGGGGCGACTGAGGGATAACAAATCAAGAGACGGGTAACAGCGCCTCTCTAATAACGATTAAAATAAAAATAAAAGTGTGGTTACCAACCCACCTGTCCAGCGTGGCAACTGCGGCAAATACACCCTGTGAGGCAATCTTCGGACTTTACTAGGCTGTAAGGGTAACGGTACCGGTGACCTCAAAACCTGTCTGTTAGAAGACAACATAAAAGTTATCGGAGAAAGATGTAAGATCCTAAACTTGAAAGTCTTATAATGTTAGGCATAAGTTTTTTTGTGGCAGATGACTCCAACTACCACAAAAATTTAAAATAACTGTCTATCTTTGGTTGAATTTTTTTTATAATTATTTCTTATATTTACGCGAAACCTACACATTGAAATTATACTAGTTTTTACGGATTTTATCGCGTACATTTAACTATAAATACCCGACGTTTCGAGCGCTTTACAGCACCCATAGTCACGGGGAGGACTGAGATGTTCAACGTCCAAATGTCATAGTTAACAGCGGTTACCATAGATAAAAATGTAACTTTTGTTCCGATCTACACAGTATGAACTTGTATGTATGGTATCTTGAAATCTTGTAGTTGTATGCTTGGGTTGGGATTTAATTTAATATATTATAGGATCCCAAGCAGATGGTAGCACCCAGCCATCTTCTCTATTGAAATTGAGATGTTTTCTGATTGCAATGGCCTCGCGAATCATCCTTGGAAGGAATCGGTGTTCTTTAGCGAGGATTTGTGGTCTATTAAATCTGATGTAGTGATGGGGGCGATCCTGTACGTTTTCACAGACTGCAGACTTCCGGGAGCGTCGATTCTTCACATCAGCTATATGTTCTTTAACGCTGGTTTTAATTGATCTTTTAGATTATCCTATGAGGAGAGACCACACTCACAGTCGAGCTTGTACACTCCTGCATCTTGCAGAGGGACGTTACATTTGACTGATGGTAAAAACTGACCAATCTTCTTCGACGGCTTGAAGTATGTTTTGATGGAAGCGCGCTTCAAGATTTAGCCAATCTTGTCATACTGTGTAGATCGGAACAAAAGTTAAATTTTTATCTATGGTAACCGCTGTTAACTATGACATTTGGACATCTCAGTCCTCCCCGTGACCATGGGTGCTGTAAAGCGCTTGAAATGTCGGGTATTTATAGTTAAATATACGCGATAAAATCCGTAAAAACTAGTATTATTTCAATTGAATTTTTTTGTTCAACAGTAGAGTCGGTATGGGCTGCAATGATGATGATACTATTCGCAAATTCATTTTTGTTAATACATTGGACATAATGCTTAAATATCATAGTATACAATATATTAACAAATGTATGGAAAAAATGCCAATAAAGCATTATAATAACATAAAATATTTGATCTATCATCTATCGGATTTGGTGTATTTTTACGTAAAATCCCCAGACTGAGGACGAGAAGCAGCTCCAGATCTGGGAGACGTCTGGTACTGCGATCGTCAATCCAACTGTAGAGTGTGGCGATTAAAGGAATCTAAATAAAAAATCTAAATAAACGTGGGAGGCACATATCCATTAGAAGACTTTTATAGGCTATTGATGATAATGATACATATCATCAGTTATTTTGTATGACCATCATTGAAAAATATGTGAATGTGTATAGACACACTACTTAAGTCATTATAATACAACTGTTACAACAAAAATTTTCAGAACGCGTCCTCTCCTTGTACCTGTTCATTATTTAGTTCACACTAAATTTATGCGCATTATTTGACTTGTTTGCATAAAATGCATACTATCAGCGTCCATACCAATGCAGCAAGCAAAGAAACGATCGGTGATTCTGAAAATGGTAACGTATAAAGTATCTTTTACTTACTAAAAAAGGCGATCGTCAATTCGCCTGCTAAACACGATGATTACAGTAATTCCTCCGTTCTATTAAAACCGTCCCTGTTAATTTTTCTATTATTTATTCCTTTTTGTTCTGTTATAAAATAAAAATCTGAAACACTTGTTGGCCACGTCATGAACCACGTAGCAGCGTGTGAAAAAATCCATACCTCTGTAAAGTAAGAGGCGACAAAGGGAAACTAAACGAGAAACAGAGGCGGCAGCATCTTCCCGATATCAGCTGAAAAAAACATAAAACTGCTGTTGAAAAACCGGTGTCCGAGCATGGCAACTATTGCAAATATGTTTCCTTTGAGGCAATCATTGGTGGAGGCCTATGTTTAGTAGTGGAATTTTGATAGGTGGTGGTTGTTTTTATTAAGCTATTGCATAGCTTCTATCGCGGGCCTTGAGCGCGGGGACCGAATCCAGAAATTCCGTAACGAAAAAAACCTCACGCTCCACACTCCGACGGGCACGGAGGTGTGGCTTGAAGGCCGTGCATTGTCTAAATCATATAATACATAAGCAGTTGTTTATGAGAAAGTATATAGGTGTATAGGTATTTATGTACAACAGTGAATAGCTGTACTTGTAAAATTTGTGTATAAAGTGTTTTGAATATGAATGAACAAAGTGCATTTATTAATAATGAAGAAAGTCACGAAAAAATAGTGAAAGAAAATGAGTGAGTACTCTATATACATACATTTTATTATTATCACAAATGCAGCATAAATTTTGAATTGAAAATATAATACTGCTATAAAGATAACCTAAATTTTTGATATTAAAATGAGCGATATTAAAAGTAGACCTCTTTTATACACACAAACACACACACGCGTATAGTTTAAATGCTCAATTTAGACTCTCAATATATATATATATATATATATATATATATATATATATATATATATATATATATATATATATATATATATATAAATTCTTTCTTCATTATGTATATAACAGAAGCCATCGAACCAAGCACGTGTACTATTCAGTACCTTTGTTTTTGGTGTATAGATAATGCACATGAATGCCGCGCAGAAAAAGTATATATGATATTATATCTATATAAATGTACATCGCGCGAAATTCGATAATCACTTCTTAATATCGTTATTTTTTTAAATGAATAATTTTGTTTTGGTGTGTGAAGAAAAGCGTAAAGAGCTAAAAAAGAAAAAAAAGAAAAATATTTTAAACAATATTAACTTTTTATTTATTTAATAAAAGAAAAAAATTGTTTTCTTATCGGTCACAACGCTCAAAAAGTGTAACTTGAATTAATATCAAAGAAAAAGAAATACTGCATAAATAAAATAAATAAAAAATAATTATAATTGCATAAGTTGATACAAAATGCTATGCAATAGCTTTACCGCGGCACTCCCCGAGTGCCACACGTCTTTTTTATTATTATTATTGATCATGCAAGAATATTGTAGTAAATTCTGAAAATATCTGCTTTTCGCTCTTCAGTCAATCAAAAAGCACAGGTTCAATTACCTGTTCAACAAACAGGTTCAATTAACTGTGAAAAAGAGTAAAAGCACTTCTATGTTGGACGATCCGTTTTTGCCAAAGCGAATGAAATCCAGAAATATTTTTCCCTATTTAACGAGACTCTGGTTAGCCATGGTAAGTGCAACCTAAATGTTAAAAGTTTATTTGTCACAAATGTATATTTACAAATTTTATTTTCATCATAATACGAGTGTAATATGCGAATTTCCGAAATTTACTACCTGTTGGTGTCACTGAATTTGATATTACAAATTTACGCGCAGATTTCGTACATGACTGACTGTAGAATATGCTTTTCCTGCTTTGTTACCTTCTTAGAAATGAGAGATGCTTTGTACCCTATAACATAACCAATGAAGTTGTCAAATAAAGAAAACACAGATTATGTCAACAGTTTTTAATACAATAAAAATGTGGTTGGCTAAAGATAATAAAAAACAATCACAACAAATCTTTAAAGTAAACAATAAATATTACCCATTACAGACATTTAAGCAATGTTTCTTCTGGTTTCGTCCGCTTTATTTTAAATTATTACTAATTACTAGCAGATAGTATTAAATTTTATTAAATAGTTGCCAAGTGATTCTTGGATAAAACAAAGAAAGCTTCAACTTCTTTAGAATTGTATTGTAAGTATATACAACCCACCTCTCTCTCTCTCTCTCTCTCTCTCTCTCTCTCTCTCTCTCTCTCTCTCTCTCTCTCTCTCTCTCTTATGAGACGTAGACAAAGTTGCGCGGGTCAACTAGTTACTCATATTCCCTTTAAAGTCTCCTGGTAGGCCTGAAATGCTTGTGTTAGTAATGGTTTTTGACAAAAGTCGAATAGCGGATTCGAATCCACGACCTTTTGATTTCGCTGTTAACACCCTGCAATTAAGCTACTGTCGCTAAATAAAATTTAAAATTTAATAAAAGTTGTTTAGTAAGAGATTTTTTCAGACTTAGACATTTTTTGCAATGCAACAATTCCACTATAACTTTCATGTAAAGTTAAGGAAAATTATTCGAATAATTGTCGTGCTGCAAACTATTTATGTACAATAAAATTGGCAGTGTTACAAAAACGGTATCACTGAAGGCTGGCTATGCATAAATGACAAGTAAAATGGTTTAATGCTAAGTTGCAGCAGGTCATTTATTTTTTAAGTATCAGAATATAAAATCACAGTTCTTTGTTCCATTTATTTATAATATATGTCGATTTGTAAAAGAAGACATCAGATTCGAAGTAAAAAAAACAACTGGAAGTCATGAGAAAAAAAATGTTTTAGCTGAGACATTTCCGTCAGTAAAATCGAGAGATTTAATGAAAGCTAGCTCGGGGAATGAGTAGGTTTCGTATCCTTGACACTGCTCCCTGTTGCAGATCTGGATATTTTTATCCTCTACTCACTTCAGATAATATTATTGAAATTGTAAAAACTATTCAATATATTCATATTAGTTTCTAAGACACGTAAGACTAGAGAAAAAATAAATTTGCCTTGCCAACATATACGAACTATGCATACAAGTTATTTAGAGCCAACACATTTCCGGCGCGTTAGCGAAAGTAAATACATATCGTATATGTTCCAAGTTATCTTGGCGAATCTCATAACTGAAGTTTTTGCTTGTAACATTGAATAAATGTCTTCGATCAAACGCAAGGTCTTCTTACATAGGCTGCACTAAAAGTATCGGGAATGGAATATTTCCACTGTTTCTGTCATATTAAAATCTTTTTAATTGAAAATTCCTTGGTTTTAAAAATCGAATACCATTTATTTATTTAAAAAAAAGATTCTCGGTCTTGTCACAAGGTTTTTTAAAACTTGTTTAGTCGTTGAGAAAATGGAAATGACTCGAGAAAATTCAAGAGCGATGATTTATTATGACATTCGAAGTGGTTTAACACAAAAACAGTGTGTTGATCGGATGATTTCTGCATTTGGTGATGAAGCCCCATCCAAAGTCACAATTTATCGCTGGTTTGCTGAATTTCAACGTGGACGTGTCAAGCTCAGTGATGATCCCCGTCAAGGTCGTCCAAAAACTGCAGTCACCCAAGAAAACGTTGATGCTGTGCGTAAGATCGACATGTGACATACCTCGAAATTCAAGCAACTTTAGACAATGGCATGAGCAAATACAAATAATCTTGCATGAACAATTAGGTGTAAAAAAGTTGTTTTCCCGATGGATACCGCATTCGCTCTGTGAAGAGCAAAAAAGCGGCTTGCGTTACTTGGTGCGTCAGAACTCTCGAAAGATTCCACGCATGATCCTCAAACGCTGTATACAACATTGTATCAGGCGATGAATCCTGGATATATGCGTACGAACTCGAAACCAAAAACCAGTCACGAGTTTGGGTGTTGGAAAATGTGTTAAAGCTAACAAAAAATGTTCGTTCACGGAGTGTTGCAAAAAAAATGGTGGCCACGTTTGTCTCCAAAACCAGCCATGTTACGACTATTCCTCTTGAGGGACAAAGAACGGTTAATGCAGAATGGTATGCTAGCATTTGTTTGCCACAGGTCGTTTCTGAACTTTGTAAAGAGAACTGCAACCGCCGCATCATCCTCCATCACGACAATACGAGTTCTCACACCGCACACAGAACAAAAGAGTTTTTAGAGCAAGGAAACATAGAATTATTAGACCATCCGCTGTACAGCCCCGCCCTAATGAAGCTAAGCGAAGCTAAAGCTAAAGCGCTGCGAAAAGATGTTGCATCTTTTTGCATTTTCTTTCGCATATACCACGGGGAGTGCTCTGAGGAATTGCTCGGATTAATCACAGCCGCCAAATTTCGTGAACGCACTACGCGGCAAACGTCCCGATACAATCCACACCATCTGGATTCTTTGAGGTCCACCACTGTACGTTTCAAAAGGAGTTTTCTTCCGCGTACAACCTCTCTGTGGAATAGTTTACCACCGGCGATTTTTTCGGACCGATAAAACCTAAGGACGTTCAAGAAAAGAGCTTACTCCTTTCTAAAGGGCTGGCAATGCACCCGCAATTCGCCTGGTGTTGCGGTTGATCATGGGCGGCGATAGTCACTTAACATCAGGTGAGCCGCATGCTCGTTTGCCCCCCTCTTCTATAAAAAAATAAAAAAGACAATGCCAGGTATGCCCCTGACTGAGCTGTCATGACTTTTAAAGTTGCCATAAATTATGTTATATTATATTATGCACGTTAATATATAATTAAACGATATCTTTACAATAAGATTCACTGATATCAACGTGTTTTTTTTTTGTATTTTTTAATATTTGATAGTTAGTAATAGAATAAAATTATATTTCGAATGACTAAATATAAGGTGTTGATCGTTAATCTACGTGGCCATACTTTGATTGCCATAATTTTAATAAACCTCCAGATGTACAAGTTGCGAATGAGATTGGAAATTAATTTCATCTTCTCTGAATTATTCGCCTAAAATTACCGTAATCTTCACGCACAGAATATCTAATTATCATTACATGCCAATGTGTAGCTTGATAATATATGTATAAAGCTCAGCATTGGGACATTTTAGGTCGTAACTTTATAAACTTTCATTCATTTACAAACTTTGTACATAATTATCATGGCGTTGCTCATTTCACAATTAAGTAGAATGTACAATAATATTAAAATGAAAAAAAAATCTTGGCACAAAACCACGGAGAGTAAGACTGTAGATACCATAATTATTTTTTTACTTATGAATTAAATTTATTTATGTAGATAAAGCGTGGGAATTATTGTACTTAAGAAGAAGAATAATATACTAAAACTTGACTCGAAATTTCATAGTACATTATTTTGTACATGCAGCTGCTCAGCCGCTTAAGGAAAATTAAAGTCTATCGTGTAAGAGGTGCCTCAAAAGTGATAATCACCATTTCCCGATGGATACCGCATTCGCTCTGTGAAGAGCAAAAAGCGGCTTGCGTTACTTGGTGCGTCAGAACTCTCGAAAGATTCCACGCATGATCCTCAAACGCTGTATACAACATTGTATCAGGCGATGAATCCTGGATATATGCGTACGAACTCGAAACCAAAAACCAGTCACGAGTTTGGGTGTTGGAAAATGTGTTAAAGCCAACAAAAAATTGTAGTAAAGTAAAGTATTTTTTTTAAAACATCAATACAACAATGTATTCTTTTGATTTATTTCCTTAAAATTTAGATTTCACATGTCTAAAAATAAGGATTGTTGCAATTATTTGCTGTACTTAAAATTAAACTTAGGTATATGCAATATTTAATACTGAACTTGTTGTTGAAAATTATCGTAAAAATAAATCGTTTGCCTTTAAAATTTTCGAAGTGTTGAAAACGCTTTTGACTTAAATCATTAGTGGTTGATGTTAAACTTTATGCACTTTGTTGTTACGATATTGGCTCAGGTATTGTTTTATAGCAATTTTAACGAAGCGCGTCAGTTTAATATTATTTATTTTACATGTTTATCAAAATATTTTAAGATATATATTTAAAAAGTTTGAAAAATAAATACTAGGGAAGTTAATTAAGATTTAGTGAAATTGTGTTTTTATTATTTAGTGTAGTTAACAAATATAAGATTTTAATTTTCCAACATGTCTAATCTAATACCCATATAGCCATATACTCGCGCACTGTCGCACACGGCAATTCTAGCCACCGACCGATGCGGAGCGATATAGGTATTGCGGCGGTATATCAGATTTTGTATAATATATAGTTATGGAACGAATCTAGCAACCGACCGATGCGAAGCGATATAGGTACGCAGCGGTATATCAGATTTTGTATAATATATAGTTACGGAACGATTCTGGCTACCGAGTGATTCAAAGCGATGTAGGCATCGCGGCGGTACGCAAATATCAGATTTTGTAATACATAGTTTTGGAACGAATGAGTAAGCGGTTTTTGGATATTGTACCAATATATAGATTTCGTATCAGTATACGGTTTGCATCGCCCACCTCTAGACAGGCCTAGAGGTGAGCGTTATTTAACATAATCGGTTTCAGAAACTGCTTACGAGCCTGATAATCGTATATCCAGTTTCGTGGACAAAATGTAACGATTATTTTACGTACGCAGTTGACACACACAATAACCGGCGCAGCACTCGCATATAAGCGTTTCGTTTTGAACAAATGATTATTAAGATGAATATAGGTACGTAACACGATGTACGACTCGCACAACGAGAATAAAGAGTCCCTTCGGGATAGGTAATGGCTTACACGCAAGATGTGGATCATAAAAATTATGTGATGATGTGATGGACAATAATACTTAGGTACTTACATATTTTGTGACTATAAAATTGTACAAAAGTACTAATATTGACGATGTCGCGCGCATATTATAATACCTATAAACTGTTATATATTCGTAATCATAACATAACACAGTTAAACTAATGCTATAATACCTATAACCTGTTAATATTTTCGTAATCATAACCTAACACAAACGCAAAACTAACTTACGCTAAACGACACTACACCCACACTAAATGGGACAAACACCAATAGGACAACGAATGGGACGCGTCGCACCCGCAGACGGGTACGACCCGTTCCTGCTCACACCGCGTAGACACCGTACATCCGCGCTCCTGGACGGACGGACGGACGGACGGACGGTTCTCACCGCTCAGACCATCGACCGACACGAGCTGAGCAGTCAGAGACGGGGGTCCACACTCCCCCCTCTCGGACTGCGGTTAGATAGCTCAAAGAAAAACGCCTAAAAAGGCGACATGATGATTGGTAACAATATCAAATCATAAACCATTTCATCATCATCCTCACCTCATTGCCGTTCCCTTCTTTAATTAGCCCTGAGACAGGTGAAGCTGTAGGAGTCGCATAGACTAACAGCACTAACATCTAGATAATAGTAGTAGTAGTTACGCTATACTGTATTGTATACAGATGTATGTGGCGTTGCCAGGCGTCCGGATAAAGCCGGACACAGTCAGGCTTTTTGTTTGCGTGTCCGGCCAAATTAGACGGTGTCCGGGCCTGTCCGGCATTTGTCAGGCTTTTTATATTTGACCATTTTTTTTACATTTTTCATGTACTTAAATACATACTATTGCAATTATTGAAACTAATATTGTAATGAATATTGAATGATTAATAATAAATAACACTGATTCTTTTAATTTAAGATTTTATGGTAAATGATGTAAGCATTGTTTTACTTTAAAAAATATATTATCGTGTTATAATATGACTAAATAATTAAGGTTGTCCGACCTTTTTACCAAAATGTCCGGCTAAGCTGGATGGTCTGTTCGGCTTTTCGGTTTAAAGACCTGGCAACCCTAGATGTATGTATGATGTATGGCTGAACACGCTCGTCCCGTCGCCTTGTGTGCCTCTCGTCACGTAAAGGCTCGACACGAGAACACACCATGTAAACACTCGTTGTATCATTTGAAGTATGAACTCCATATGCCCGCTGAGATGGACCTAGATAAAACTGTTGCTGCGTTTTGCCTTTGAGCTATTATAATTTTTTACACATTTACTAAAAATAAAATTAATAACCCATTGCTAAGAAGGAGATGGTGCAGTGTTTCTATTTACCGTAACAGTACCATGTACGGTGAATAGAATAGTGTATAGCTTGCGGCTTGCGCCACAAAAGATGAACAGTGCGGTGCGGTATGAGGTACGTGGAAGCGAAACCATAGCAACGTCCGAATGGACGCAGGGAGACACTACGTGGGCCACGTAGTGTCTCCCTGCGTCCAGTCGCCCACGTACATACTTGTGTCGTCTTGCGTACTATCGATATTGAAAGTGTCGACTACCTGTTATACAATATTTAAAAAAAATTCAATAAACCTGGCACTTAAGACTTAAATATTGATATCGATATTAAGAGTATGAAATATTTTATAAGATTTGTAAAAATTTGCAGGATCTATGGAACAATGACTGTAATCATGTAAGGAAAAAGAGAGGTTCAACTAGTCCCGGAAAAAACACATGTTTCTTCATAAATTTGAGTAGGTACATATATATTTTAAATGAAATTAAGAAAAAACAATAACATCATTAATCACTGTATTTAATAAACTTTCTAACTGTGTATTACACTTCTTTATACATTATGAACAAAAAAAAAGTTATTAACATAACACATAATTTTTATGATCCACATAATACACATAAATTAACTTAATACAAAAAATATTTATTATTTATTTACACTAATTATATGTCTATTTATGTACACTAAATATTTATATACACTTTAAATGTTTATTCACTAAGAAAACTATACATGTTATAATATATTGAAAAAAACGCAAAAAGTTTTTAAGAACAATGTTAAATAACGCTCACCTCTAGGCCTGTCTCGTGGTATCTCGAAGAGCGTGTACAGCCGGCATAAAAGGTAGTGATAATTCTATGCTCTTTGGTTTTCCACAAAGAATTAGGCGGAATAACTCATACAGGAATGTAAATATTACTGATTTTTTATTTATTAATCGTAAAAATATTATAATGTATAGCTAAAATATAAATCAAATTAAAGATTTAAGTCGTACAATTTTTTAACCGTGTAGTGGCGGTGTGAGAATATCCAATATACCATAGCATCACATAAAACCTAACAAACCAGGGGATGGGTAGCAGGGTCTTCCTAATAACGATTAAAATTAAAAACTGCGGCTGCAAACTCGTTCGCCAAGGGTGGCAACACTGGCAAATATCCTCCTATGACGCTATCTATAGGAGACCTATGTTCATCTTCATACTTCTGAGAGGGTTTGTTTTTTGTAATGGGCAGAATTTATCGCATTACTAATAATCAATTTTTCACTACGGTTACAGATTTTTTTTATAAATCATCCTACTCATTTTATAAGAAACTTCCCCCTGTGAGGAAATATATGAAGGAGGCCTATGTTCAGCAGTAGACTTTTATAGGCTGTAATGGAAATTTAGTTTGTTTCGCTGCTTCTTCGCTTGGCTCCAAATCTTTACAATGGTAAACTGCTCAAATTAGTTTTTCCTTAAAAACATGTGGTAGACACAGATATTAACATCGGTTATGATGTAGATGAGGAGTTGTTTTATCCTACGAATTCGTTTAAAACGCACCCTCAGAGTTTTAGTGCATTACTTTATGACGCAAAAATTATCAATTCTTCTTCTGTACTTCATCATTAGCCCGTAAATGTCTACTGCAAGATATGGACCTCTTCCACTTCAGGAGTGATTTATTATAACTTTCACGGTTTGCAAACAAATTGACGATCGTAATACAATACATCTCGCATATTTGACGTTGCTGGCCAGTGTGGGTACAACGAGCCAGTCTGGGTACGAATAACCAGTCTGGGTATTTTATGTCTGGCTCTGACGTAACCGATTTGTATATAGCGCCATATATCGAAAGCCGTTACATTTTTCTGGCGTTTCCTATAGTTGCCTCTTACTACACCTCCAGCCGGACTAGCATGAGCGGGGGACAAAAATTTTATCCCCCGATTATATCCACTGACAAGAGATTAAATTATCTTATCCCTATGCCAGAGCACGGCAACAGGAGAAAGGAGAAGTATATCCCCGTTTGACATAACGAGTGGACATATAACCCCGTCCGTAGCATTGGACCAATGATGAAAGAGAAAAATTATGACATTTGAAAGTGACAATTTTAACCTAGTTTGTTGGACGTGGGTTTAAGTTTATTTTTTAACATAATAATACGAAAAAAGATGTCTCGAGCCTACTGGAGCATCATTTTCGCATCAGAATGTGAAAAACAAAACAGAAAATTAAATCGGCGATTGATACGTGATCAGAGTAATCCATTCGAATTCCCCGACAAGGAATTTATGCGCTTGTTTCGGATGCACAAACATTGTGCTATGTATTTGTGTGAAGAACTCGGCGAGGCTGTAAAACCTATTAATTCTGTGAATGGACTACCAGTACATATAAAAGTAAGCATCGATTACAACATATCTTATCGTTATCTTGTGCAAACATATCGTATATATACAATACTTTTGGCTAACTTTACTTAATATTTTTCTAGGTACTCACATCTATCAGAGTATTGATAGATGGTAGTTACCAGAGAGGTACGGGTCAAGACCATGGAATGGCTGTTGCTCAAACAACAGTCAGTAAATACCTGACCAAAGTTACTGGGGCTATTGTTAGAATGTAAGCGACAATGTACTTTAATTAGCTTCTTATGTAGGTAAATAGAATAGGTTTCAATGAGTAAACTTCTTGCATTTCATTTTTAGACTAATGCCTAAATGGATATCATTTCCGGGCGTAGGACAAACAAGGCAAAATGTGGCTAGAGGATTCCTAGCAAAACATGGTCTGCCAGATATTCTTGGGGCTATTGACTGCACCCATGTCGATATTTTTCCTCCACCATTCCCGAATGGGGTTCAGTACATGAACAGAAAAGGGCGATCTACAATAAATGTTCAACTGGTAAGGTACAAGTTCTAGTTTTTTTTAAATCATAACAGTATTAGTTATATTCAAGACTAATTTTTCCTAGGAAAAGGTAAGACAAAAGACTATTTTCATAACTTTTTTGTCCCAGTGATAGATCCTGCAACCTTTCAGATTGCAGTCCACCTTTGCGATACAGAGACTATGATTAAATGTTACAGGTTGTGGATGTTGAGTGCCGAATCATTAACAAAAATGCACGGTATCCATAGCGAGTCCACGATCAGTTCATATTTAATAACTTAAAGGTTAAATTAGAAATGAAACGTCTGTATGATAATAAAATCGGTCAATACTATCTTTTAGGTATAATGTTTTAAATTAAATTTTCAAACTTATAGTTCAAAATTTTAAATTAAGAAATATTTTAACTTTTAGCAAACCTTGTAAAATATCTAAAAGGCTAATCTGCAAAATATTAGGAATTAAAAAAACACAAGATACATAATCATAATTTTTTTATTGTTTGTATTTTTGTTCTTCATGTACAATTATTAAAATTTAAATTTTTGTGAAAATCTGAAAAGAGAATTACAAGCATGAATTGATACCTATATTATAAAATACAGCAATAAAAGAAACAAATATTTTACAGGGGACTCGGGCTATGCATTAGAGCCTTGGCTGATGACTCCAGATTTGGAAGCTGCACCAAATAGTTCTGCAGCAAAATACACACAATGGCATTGCCAAGTGAGAAACTGTGTGGAAAGGGCAAATGGGTACCTCAAAGGCACATTACGAAGCTTGGGAATTGACAGGGTACTCCACTACTGTCCGGAGAAAGCTTCTCAACTAATATATTGTTACGAGCTTGAGGTTCGTGACAATAAAAGTTGCCGATAAAATTACCTAAATTAACACTTTAATTTACTTTACACAAATTAAAACTTAAAACACTAGTAATTAAACACACTAATTCACTTAATTCCGCTCCGAAGCATCGCTTGTGTCGCCGAGTTCAACTCTGCCCCGATCGCATCTTGCAGCGCCTATTTATATAACTAGCAAAGAAGCGTCCCGAACATTCAAGTAAATGCGCGCCAGGCAACGAGTATTCGAGTGTAGATTTTCCAGAAACTTAGTTCTTCGGGTGGCGCTGTCGGTCGAGTGATTTGTGATGTCATTTTCTCAATGCTCCCCCTCGCTCTCGTTCCTGACACTATATGGCGCTAGTGTATCGTCGACTTGAGCGCGTAACACTGCCCCTCCTAAGACATGCTCGTCCCGAGCATTATCGGTCCATAATAACGCGCCAAGCGATCCACATGGACGATCTTAGGAGTCCCTCTTGCGCCTTTCTGTAACGGCTCCGCAATGTCAAGGGCTGTTCTATCCCGAGGTGCACCAACATTGTACAATTTCGGTGCTCCTCTACTACGTGTCTGAGGTCCCCGAACGGCCGCACAACTTGTACATGTACGATACCAATCCTCGACATCGTCACGATAATGGACCCAGTAGAACTGTTCTCGAACCTTCAGTAGAGTTCGTTTAACTCCCAGATGGACTCTTGAACGACCATTATGGCACAGCTGTAGAACATTCGGCACTTTAGCTTTAGGGACAACCATTTGCAAACGACAGCTGTCTCCTCGACCATTGTCCCATTTACGGCACAGGACTCCATCCTGAAGCAGCAAGCTGTCCCATTGGGCCCAATAGCTTTTTGTGGTTGAACTCATCGCTGAGACGTCCTTCCACTTAGGCTTGGTAGCACGGGCCTTCATCCATCCCAGAATCGGCTTGATGTCCGGATCTTCCTGCTGTGCATGTCGTAGGCTGTCCTTCCACCCGTTGCTGAGGTGGTCTGTTCTGAGCATCCTCACGGATACCACTTCCTTTCCTTGCCTACTACAATGGTTGCCATCTTCAGGACAAGGTCTTCTTGACAATGCATCTGTGTTGCCGTGAGATTTCCCGCTGCAGTGTCTGATAGTAAAGTCGTATTCCTGCTGCTGCTGGGCGGTGCTGTTAGCCGCACTTCCTTTCTGAGACCGTTCACCTTCCCTTCCTAGGGTGTGCTTCGGGCAGCTGGACCGAAGATGGCCACTTTCCCCACAGCCATAGCACCTAGGGCTATATCTTCTATTGTGGTCGCGAACTGTAACTGCTGCAACCTCCCTAGCGTGAGGTGAACGACGATCCTGTCGCCGCCAGGCAGTGCCGTTAGCTGCACTACCCTCCTGATATCGTTCACTTTCCCTTTTTTAGGGTTCGCTTAGGGCAGCTGGATCGAAGATGGCCCTTTTCCCCACAGCCATAGCACCTTGGGCTGTATCCTTTGTTGTGGTAGCGAACTGTAGCTGCTGCAACCTCCCCTGACGCGATGGGAACGAGGATCCTGCCGCACGGCTTCCACTTCCAGTGCATGGGCCAAGGCGTCCTTAAGCGTCTCGTGGTGCCCGAGCCTCACAGCAGCTCTGACTTCCAGGTCGCGGATGTCGTCGATGAATGTCTGCACCAGGTTCCCTTCAATGAGCGCAGGTACAGACCGGTATGCTTTTCGCACCAGCTTCTCCACTTCTAGAGCCCACTGCTGCAGGTTTTCGTTGATGCGCTGCACTTGATCTTTAAGCTGCGCACGAAAGACGTGTTCCAGGTGAGCGTCGCCATATCTCGCCTCCAATGCCTCAAGGAGTTGCTCATAAGTCACTTCCTCACCGAGAGCTTCCAGAACTGTTAAGGCCTGGTCACGCAGGCCTAGTGTGAGAGCAGTCATGGCCTGATTTTTATTCCAGCCGTTCGCCTTCATAACAGCCTCGAACTGGATTTTGTAGGCTGACCAGGAAGAAGTCCCGTCGAACGGTGGCACTTTGAACCCACGTAGCGAAGGTGTAGTAGCTACTACGGGAGCTGTAGTTCCATCACCCAGTTTGAGGTCGTCCAGCGTTTTCTTCACGTCAGCCACCACGTAATCAACCCGATTGTTCACTTGGTCGATTTGGGTTTTAGCTTCCTTGATTTGGGTTTCAGCTTCCGACAGGCGGTTGTCATGTTGAGCAATCTTATCCTTTACCTCCTTTATCTCTTTCCCAAAGGTAGCATGAAGGTCCTTAATGAGGAGCATTTGCTCTTCCGACTGACGGGCCTGTTCCTCCTGTCGGCGGGCCTGCTCCTCTTGTCCGCCCCGCAGCTGCTCTTTCAATCGGCGGGCCTGTTCCTCCTGTCCGCTCTGCAGCTGCTCTTTCAACTGACGGACCTGTTCCTCCTGACGGCGAGCCTGCTCCTGCAGCATCACCATCAGAGCACCTAAGTCAGGTGCTGCAGATGTAGGAGCTACCGACGGGCCTGCAGCCGGTGGCTGGCCCTCCGACGTCTGCGGCGTTGCACCACCAAATCTTCGTTGGTCCGTCTCCTGCTGGCGTTGACTTCGGATACGGACACCCTCCGTTTCCTCCTTAGGTAAAATCGGCATGATTTTATCCCACTTCTGACAACAATTGTTACGAGCTTGAGGTTCGTGACAATAAAAGTTGCCGATAAAATTATCTAAATTAACACTTTAATTTACTTTACACAAATTAAAACTTAAAACACTAGTAATTAAACACACTAATTCACTTAATTCCGCTCCAAAGCTTCGCTTGTGTCGCCGAGTTCAACTCTGCCCCGATCGCATCTTGCAGCGCCTATTTATATAATTAGCAAAGAAGCGTCCCGAACATTCAAGTAAATGCGCGCCAGGCAACGAGTATTCGAGTGTAGATTTTCCAGAAACTTAGTTCTTCGGGTGGCGCTGTCGGTCGAGTGATTTGTGATGTCATTTTCTCAATGCTCCCCTCGCTCTCGTTCCTGACACTAGATGGCGCTAGTGTATCGTCGACTTGAGCGCGTAACAATATGCTTGCGCAACACTATACAATATCATGCTACATTATAGGTATGATTTGTAAATATATTTACATTATAGATTACATTATACATATAATTATTATTGGAATGTTTGTTTACTTTTGATAAACTTTATAAATTTAATTTATATATTGCAGAATTCCAATGGAACAACCAACGGTCAACTCAGATGTAACAAGTGAACAAAGGAATCCTCTAACGACATCTGTGGATCAAACCAGGCTGTTGACAATTGCCTGGCAAAAAAGAGAAAGATTAATAAATACATACTTTAGCTAAAACTTATTTGTATGATTACCTTTTCATCCTTTCAAGTTTATTTCTATGACCTAGGTGGGCATTCTGTGCACGTAACAATTGGTTTTGTTCACACAGAAGGCTATTTTGCTTTTTGAGCCTTTCATCTATACTCTGAAAGATAAGGTCAAATTTATATAGATTAGCAAAACAATATTAATCAGGAAAGGAATAATAGCATTTTTTCAATTAGTAATGAAATAAAAAAAGAATTGTTACTTGTAAACATGCATTATTTTCTTGCTGGAGGCGATTAAAAACATCATGCGACCGTTCTTTTTTGTTTTGGGCTGTAGCATAGCGGGTGGAATGGGCTGAGTGGCGGGTGGAAGGAACTGGATGGCTGGTGGAAGGGGCTAGAAGGCTGTTGGAAGGGGCTGGTGAAATATCTTCTAGCTCGTCTGCGAAAGAGGAGGGTGCTGTAGTATGTTCAAACAATTTTGAATGGGTATCATGCTCCACCACCGACACTTCAATGATTTCCTGATATAAAATTAGAAACATAAGCTTGATAACATGCTTTCAAAGACAACAAAGCACAATTTTAGAACTAAATAAGAACACACATTTGCCTGACTTATTGAAAACTCTTCAGGCCCAATACCAGTGGAGGACTCATGCCCAATAATGTTTAAAACCTTTGTGCCCATTTCAGACACAGTCGGGACTGTTGCTACATTGCCCGTGGTGCTGCGTCCACGAGCTGCCGCCGCGTTCTCGATACGCGCACCCTTTTTTAAATCTTTCCAAGTCTGCAATTAAAAGAATATTCAAATACTAATTTAATTTAAACCTGAAAATGTAATATTTTACGGACTTACCTGCTTCCACTGTTCAACCGCTTTATCTGGCCCATACTCTTTTAGTATGTCCCTAAGAATTTGCCACTCGGATTCAGCCCTTTTAGCTCCTAAGGGCCCTGTGAACTCACCGGTGGCAAGATGGTTGTGAGTCGACATAAAGTCCACCAACACATTTAATTGCTTTTTGTTACTTCTGGTTCTGAATGAAAAAAAAGAATTGTGAAATAATTGGCGATAAATATAGACGAACAAGTAATAAAATAGTACCAATTATTTGTAAACAAAAAGATTTGTAGAGACAATTAGTTAAGTTTACTTTTCGTTTTCATAAAACAATAGTTATTTTAATACATTTAATGTGATAGTACTTACTTTTTTGGCGCTCATTTTAATATATCAACCTCTAGGTATTAATTTTATTTATATACCGAAAACGAAAACTTGTGACGAAAAGAAAAGACAACTAATAATTGTCTGTAATTTGCAAAACCACGAGCACAGATAAAAAATAATGACTTAGTTGATTAGAGTAAACATCACGGGGAGAGGATAAAATTTTTATCCCTCGTTCAGTTTTATCCACCCTGCGAGCATGGGCCTACTGTGGATATAATATTCACAGTAGATAAAATAGGAGATAAACGTATCCCCGCAATTATTGCCATTATAAGAAAATTACCGAATACATCAAAATTGATGTCTACTGTAAGTCACGAAGTCATTATTTTTTATCTTTGCTCGTGATTTGGCAGTGTGTGTTTTTCAAACAAATATAATAACAAATAGAATAATATTTTCTGTTCTTCAAACCAATTTACTTACCTTAAAATGAGTGTCAAAAAGTAAGCATGTATTATCACACAAAATGTTGTAAAGTAACTATTGTATTATGAAAGCGAAATGTAAACTTAACTAATTTTCTCTACAAGTCTTTTATCTTAACAAATAATCGATACTATTTAATGACCTGTTATTCTGTATTTATAGCCAATTATTTTTTGTTCGGATACAGTCAATACATATTTGACCTTATTTTTCCGAGTACAGACGAAAGGCCGAATGAGCATAATAATCTTTTGTGTAAGCACGATCAATTACTTCGTACACAGAATTCCCGCCTAAGTCATAGATATATAAACTCAAAAGGATGAAAAGGTAATCATACAAATAAATATTAGTTGAAGTATGTATTTATTAATCTTCTATTTTTGTTGAGTAATTGTCAACATCCGGGTTTGCTCCAAAGATGTGACGAGTTATCTATTGGTAGTTCCATTCCAATTTTGCAATTTACAAAATAAGTTAATGATTAGTAAACAAGTATTCCAATAGTAATTATGTTTGTGAGGATATACTCAAATATAATATACACATTATATACAAAAAACAACTTTGATGTTCTATGATATTGTAATGATGCATAAGCATAATATTTTAGTTGTTAATCTTTCTCTAGACTGTGGTGGAGTTACTATGTCAATGCCCAGGCTTCGGAATGTGCCTTTGAGATACCCATTTGTTCTTTCCACACAGTTTCTCACTTAGAAATGCCAGTTGGTAGGTATATTTTTCTGCAGAACTATTTGACAACTTTCAAATGTCATCAGCCAAAGTTCTGATGTTAAGCCCGAGCCCCTGTAAAATATTTGTTTCTGTTAATCTCATTAATGCCTTATTATAATATTGGTGTCAATTAATGGTTGCTTATTGTCATTTCAGATTTTCACAAAGAATAGTACCTACTAATAAAGATATGATGAAGCATGAAGAATGAAAATTTTATGATTTCAAATAAAACAAAGAATAAATAATTTAATGATCATGAGTCTTTTGTTATTTTTATTCCTAATATTATGTATATTATATATGCCTTTAAAATGTTTAACAAGCTTTGCTAAATAATTAACATATTTCTTAATTTAAAACTTTGTAACTTTACTAAGTTTGATAACTTTAATTTAAAACATTATACCTAAAATGTAGTATAGACTGATTTTAATATCATACAGACATTTCATTACTGATTTAACTTTGGAGTTGTTAAATATGACTTGATCATGGACTCGCCTTGGATATTGTTAATTTATGTCAATGATGTGGCACTCAACATCCACAACCTATCTTATTATATCACGGCAATTAAGACTCAATACCTCAATGGTTAAGGGGTGACTTGATGTTGACGATCTTTAACCGGGACAACAAATATCTCATGGGACCCTGTAAGACTATTGTGGCACATAAGCATTATGGTTATTTTTGGGGGAAAGGGGAATATAAGATGAAAATAATACTTCTATTCTTTATTAAGAAAAAACTTTATTATTAGGTTTTTAAAAAACTCTATAACTTGTTTGCTATTACCAGTTGAACAATTATTGTAGATCGCCCTTTTATTGTACTAAACCCCTGTCTAGAATGGTAGGTAAAATATATCGTATAGGTACTAAACCCCAGTCTGGGATGGTAGGTATAGATATGGTAAAATATATCAACATGGGTGCAGTCAATAGCCCTTAGAATATCTGGCAGACCATGCTCTGCTAGATATCCTCCAGCTACATTTTGCCTTGCTTGTTATACACCCGGAAACGATTTTTACTTCAGTATTAATCAAGAATAAAGTGAAAGAAGTACATGCGCTGAATCTTGTATTTACCTAAACAAGAGGCTAAAGTATATTGGTCCCCACATTCTAATGATGGCCCCAATAACTTAGGTCAAGTATTTGCTGATCATTTGTTGTTTGAACAACAGCCATTCCATGGCCTTGACTCGTACCTCTCTTGTAACTACCATCTGCTAAAAGACTGAAAGATATAAACTACCTACCTAGAAAAAAATATTATGATAAGTTAGCCACATGTATTGATTGCAAATATACGATGTTTTGCACAAGGTGGTTGTAATAGATGCTTACTTTAATATGCATTGGTCCATCCACAGCATTAATAGGCTTTAAAGCCTCATAGACTTCTTTACACAAATAAAAAACACAATCTTTGAGCATCCGAAACCGGCGTAGAAATTCGTTGTCGGGGAATTCCAATAGATTATGTATTCTGATCACGTATCGATCGCCGATGTAATTTTCTTTCTTGTTTTTCAATTTCTGGTACGAAAATGTAGTTGCAATAAGCTCGAGACGTCTTTTTTGCATTAAAATGGTTTGAAGATAAACTTAAACCCACGTCCACGAAAGAGGATAAAATTGTCCCTTTCAAATGTCAAAAAGGGATAATTTTTTCTCTTCCCCCCGACCCCATGCTACAGACGGGGAGATATATGTCTACTCGTTATGTCAAACGGGTATATACTATAGGGATATGATCATTTTGTCTCATGTCAGTGGATATAATCCAGGGATATAATTTTTGTCTCCTGGCCATGCTCGCAGGGTGGATAAAATTGAGCAACAATGGATAAAAATTTTATCCTCTCCCCGGGGATATATTGTCCCCCGCTCATGCTAGCCCGGCTGATGGTAAGTGGTTGCCGCGGCCCATACACTTCTACATCTGTCCTCGATTACAAATCAAAATGCAGATGCGTTGTCACCCGTGATGACTACGATGGAATGCCTTGTTTCCAGTAAAAAGGGTCTCCGATTCTCTACACTCATTATAAAAAACACAGCAGCGTTAAGCTACTATTTCACGTTGGTATTCTGTGAGAGCGTGGTCCTTCCCTGGTCAAGCCGACCCAATTTTTTGACACAAGAGATTTTCCTCCATCACTTTTCCACCATCGCGTTTGGTAGGCGGTTTGACTTTCGCATTCAAAAAGGCTGACATTTTTGACCATGCTTCTCGACGCCAGATTTAGTGTTTTGTTTATAAATTTTTACTGTTAGCGACGACAAAGTGAATTCGAACATTTAATCTTAATTGTTTCTTATCAGTGATTTAAAACTAAGTGTTAGCATTTAATCTTAATTGTTTCTTATCAGTAATTCAAAACTAAGTGTTAGCATTTAATCTCAATTGTTTCTTATTCGTAATATAAAGTTAAGTGTAAAGACTGATAGTGCTGATAACAAGAAAGTAAATTAATTGCTTCAATTCTTATCTTAAAATAACGTATATGAATCTATTTAATTATTTAAGTTTGATTAGAACATTAGAAGCAAAGTATGAGCTTATTATCTTAGTAAACTTTCTTTTATCATAACTTTAAGAGCTATTAACATATAAGTGATTTATATAATTCTTTTTCCTTTTAAAGTAATCTAAAATAAAAATTAATATGTCAATTAATTACTTATAATGTAATCTTTATTATAAGATAGATTTAAATTTCATAGAATATGAAAAGATATTGTATAGAATCTTAAGCATTATTATCGTGATAAGCGTTGTACATTCCTGCCTCTTGGCGGCGCTTCTTGTATGTTCAGCGAAAAAATACTATCCTACTCCGGAGCTAAACCGTGAGGAGACCGCGAACCTATTTTTATTTTTTACAAGCTTAAATTTTGAACTTATGTAAATGATTTATGTTTAAAATAGTAAAGTAAAGTTATATCTATTAATACTAAGAATATGTAAAAATATTGTAAGGTCTGTTTTACCACATATTTTAAAGAAATTTCTAAATTTCCCTTAGAAAAGGTCGTTCTGCGCTCCAATTGGTCGACGGGAATAGTTAGTGCCGTGTGCAAATTTAATTAATTATGATTGGTCACAGGTACCTTTAAAAAAAGGGGCGTTTTTTGTGGTAAAACATTCCCCAAATCCGGCAATGTAAGAAGAAGTACTCAGAAAAATAAACAAGAAGATATTTCAAGAAGTGTTATTTATTCACTCAACCAACTGCAACTGCATTGCTCTCCGAATTAATGTCCCGCCAGCAATAAAGTTTAACAGTCTCACACACGAGCACACATTCAACATTGGTCCTTCGAGAAGCCGGATCGGGTTTTAAGGAAAATTTGGAAGATGCCTTCGAATACAAGATCAAAATCAGTGCAGTCGAAGACTACGAGTGAAAGTAACGCCACTACGGGTACCAGTACGACGGATTGGAGCATGAATACGTCGAGTGACTCTACAAGCACGTCGACTACTAACGCGTCAGCATCAGACCGATCGACGCTTGTCAGATCATCGCCCAGCAGCATACACAGACAACCCGTACTACCTACCAAAAACATTGCCGGAAAGGAATCAGCACCGGGGGACGTAACACATACCACCCCCCGGCCCGCACCGTCGAAGCGTTAGTTCACCAAGAAGAAAGTCATCCAACGCCGCAGATTCAAGAAAAAAGTATCGCAATTAAGTCATGTCTGAACGAAGGAAGCATACCAACGTCCATAGAAAGAAATCTGCAACAGCCTCACCCTAAGAAGTCGACCCGCGATCCAGACACGCTTTCCGTTCGCTCGTCGCATAGGAAGAGAGCAGAAGCGCAAGCAAAAATGACAATGGCACTAAGAGAACTAGAACTGGCAGAAGCTCTAAGCAGAAGCAATAAAGTTTAACAGTCTCACACACGAGCACACATTCAACATTTACCTAGTTATTATGTTTAGTCTAAGTCCCCTTCAATACCTTTGAACGTCATGTCAGGGAAATTAGCGGCTGCAGGATTGATTACTCTGTTACAGGTTCCCAAAAATAAGTTTTTTTGTTACCTATATGTTGATTTGTGAGATATTTATTCCTAAGGGCCTACGACTTTTTATTTATAGGACTATTAATTCCTAAAAATTATATTTCCTAAGACTAGAGTCCTAAGGCTGTTTGTTGATTTCATACAAGTAAGTAATACCTTATATTATAAAAATAGATATACTATGAAAATTTAATCACAGGTATAGGCAGTAGTTTTTCATAGAAAAAAATTTATGATAGTTTTTTTATTCTATATTATTTAGAAGATATTTTTTTTAGTTTTGTGACTCAATATAGTCATTTTTATAATTACCATGATTGACTTAGTCAGATTAATTAAGAATTTAAGAATTTTTAGGATAAAAATACAAAAAATATTGTTACTTCAAATTAAATCTATTTAATTATGTTTTGGTTTTGATTTTTTTTCCCTAAACTTTCACAGTTTCAAACATAACCACCAAAGTTTATCCCATAACGGTATTGGTTTCTTACGTAACCGCCCCCTACAGCCAAACCCGTATAAATCAACTAGCGAATTTCACACTAATTCAAGTTCCTATACACCCCTAAAACAGTCCCAATACCAAACATTCAAATTCAACAAAAGAAAAATTCTGCCCTATAAAGGGTAATATAAGTCGCAAAATGTGTTAGAAAAGCCACAAAAGTAAACATGTGAACATGTTTTGGAAGTTGGTTGTATAACTGTGCTACCCCAAATGTTATGTTATTTTTTACATAGTTCGTTCTTACGGCAGCTAAAACAAAATTGCTGGTTCGGTGGGTCATATATTTATTTATTTGACTTTTTGTTGTGAATGTTATGTGTGAGTGAATAAGCTTGTGAGTTATCTTGTAGGCAAATATGCATGTGTTATATGTAAAAAAAAGTTTAATATTTAAAAAAAATTGTATTTTTTGTAAATCGTTTTTCATGGTGTTAAGAAGTCATAATTGTGTAAGATTTTAATAATTTTATTTGGTAATATTTTTATTGGTTATAAATTATTTGACACTTATTAAAGGGATGTTTTCAAACTAGATATATTAAATTATGAAGTCTGTGTATTTTTTTATTCATTTGTATAGTTATATTTAGATTTTTTTTCCGCCCGAAGCAAATATGGGCAACCCTCCGGAAAGCGGGGGAGGGAGGTTGGGAATGCTCATAGCATACCACGCATCCGGCTGCGTGGTTATGTGGTGACTTTTACCCACTAAACCCAACCTTTTAGTTATTGGCTTAACGATCTGACTAGAGATCTCTAAGCCGTATACGAACGCGACCCTCCTTGGCAGAAAGGAGGGCGCATATATTTAGAAAAATGTAGTTATTATTAGTACAGCTGTCAGTCTGTGCACTTGTTTGTTTTCACGTTTCATAAAAATGTACGCAATGAAATGAAATAAATCTTTCTGAATAAGTTTCCATTTATCTTAAGGATAATCCCTATTGTTGGTTGTTAGCAAACTCAAGGATGTTTAAAGAATATTTATTTTTTTCATCAAAATTAAATGAAATTTAAACGGAAAAAAATAAAAACGCTTATAAGGCGTCCACTTTTGGATTTTCTAATTTCATTTTATTACTGACTTCGAGGTTTTTCGTGTTTATATTCACAATGTTCTGATTAGATTGGAATAGAGAAAATTAATCTAAGGCTCGAAGGTTACTGGAAATGATAACTTAGTTAAGAGTTCTATCCATGATTAGTTCACAGATTTCATTTATTTACGATTTTCTTTTTTTATGTGTGATTAGTTTACGCATAATTAACATTTATAATAAACATTTTTGACGTAATAGAGCCATGCTGCAGTTAGTTATCACAATTATCATACTATTTCTAAGATTGCTTAAAAAGTTTAATAGATGAATTTTTTCCTGTATTTAGGTCAATATAACCTTTTCTTCCTTTTATTTCACCTATACAGCACTATAAACGTACAATAAATTAAGAAGTCACAAATTCACTGAAGTGGGAACTGTTTAATAAAAACAAATGCGATTAAAAATGAACTTTACAAAACTTGTTCGGAGGGTATTATCTACTTAAAGGGAAAGTTATATTTAATATAGTTCCAATTGAACGCTTTGGTCCGCCTGAATAAGCTTTAGTTTCAAGAATATGTTAATGATAAGCAGACTATAAAAAATTCTTTAAACATTTCATGATTTTAAACAGTTCCGGAAAAAATTGATGTCGGTTTGTATTTTTTACAATATTTTTAATTTATTACATGCATTAGGGATACAATACAAACTTAGCTGTCAATTATTAGTTACTGGTTATATGCAAGTATATTATTTTCCAGGAACCGCAAATACTTAAACTAAGCAATGAGTTCCAACTACTGCTATTACCGGCTACAACAGTTCGACAATTTTTCTTATGTAATAAACTCACTAATTACACCTTAATTACTGCAACTCTATAAAATAATTTTTACTTACAAGATATGTTAAGTTATGATAAGTTTGCGTGATGAAATTTACGACTAATGCCGCAGTCCGCATCAAACTGCTCAATTTAAATTAATTATGAAATGGAAATGGCGTGTCGACTCTATTTGCGGTGTAAATTTAACCTGCTTGAACTTGTTAAAATAAATGTTTATGTTGTTATTATCGTTGTGTACATATTTAACTTAAAAGCAATGTAAAGTAACTTTACAACGTCTCACATGTTCACGTTCACAGGCTCGGCGACCAGGTGTAACTGTGAAGGATGATGGTCAGATTCACCGTTTAAGTATCGGTTTGTATGGGCCTTTTTATACACAGTATGTTGTTAGGATTTCGGAAGACTAACACATCTAGGAATGCTAAGGAATTATTTGCCTCTAACTCCATAGTAAATTGCATTTTAGAGTTTATGGAATTAAGATGTTCTTAAAATGCAGTTACTTTTTCTGATGGTAAAATTGTGAAGGTGTCGTCTACGAACCACTTGTAGAACCTTGGGGTGACAGGTGCAGTAAGGAGGGTTTTCTACTCAAAGTCTTTCATGAAAATATCGGCGACAATGGGAGATTCAGGTGAGCCCATCGTAACACCATCTACTTGCTTGTAAAACTCTTCCTTCCACAATAGATAGTCAGATGTAAAGCAATGTCTTAGTAGTACTGCATATTCTGTGGCATGTTATTTTCATCTAGTTTCCTAGTTATAATTGAGATGCAGCCTTTAACAGGTAGGCATGTAAATAGAGACTGAACATCAAAACTGACCATGGTTTTATTGTCAGCAAGACGTAGGTCTTTTATCTCACTGACAAAATGGTATGAATCCTTAGTATGTGCTCTTGTGTGTCCTCTGAGCGGTGATAATATTTTGGCTAAGTGTTGAGCCAATCTGTAAGTTGGCGAATCGATTTGACTCACTATTGGACGTAATGGAGCGTTAGGTTTGTGTATTTTTGGTAACCCATACAACTTGAGAGGTTTTGCACACGAAGGTATCATTGAATTGACATTCCAAATTGACAATAAAATAAATAAAACGCAATAAAATCCGTAAAATTAGTTTTAATCAATGTACAGTGTTCGCGTAAATATAAGAAATCATTATGCAAAAAAAGTATTAAATTAAATAAGTAAATGCACATACTACTCACAGCTGGAATTAGGCTGCCTCATATTTGTCAAAGGCTTTTAGGCACCAAAGAAACAGTTAATTGCAATTCTCAAGTGCTAGTTAGTGAAGGTAAACATCGTGAGCGAGCCTATATGTCTAATAAATAAAATATTTCAATGAAATGTTTAAACACAATGAACACAATGAACTCTCTTCTTCGTTGACGATCGACCGATATAATTTTTTTACTGTCCACACACCCTAGAATTATAATATAGATATTATTGTTCTCATGTAAGTGACTACTGTCTTAATGAGAAATAGATTGAGACGTACTAACACTTTTATATTACAAGATCGATATTATATAGCTGTTGTGGTATTGTCGTCTATGCATCATGATGATATCATAGACAAGGGAAAATTGAAGAAGCCGGAGATGATTTTATTCTATAATAAAACAAAGGGTGGCGTAGACACTAATGACAAGCTGTGTTCCACATATAACGTTGCTCGGCGGACGAAGAGATGGCCTATGGTTATCTTTTTTCATTTATTCAATGTGTCTGCTATAAATTAATTCATTATTTATAACTTCAATAACAATGAAGCTACTATAAACAGACGAATTTTTTCTAAAGTTATTATCAACAGAATTAGTAAAAGCACATAAATTACCCAGAGCAATAGTTCCGTCCCTGCCTAGCGCTTTGAAAAAGCAATTGTCAGAACCTGAAGCTGCGACTCCTTTAACCTCTAACACAGGATTGCAGCCAGTAAAAAGAGGAAGGCTACATCTGTCCACGAAAAGGCGACAGGAAAACGACTGCAAAGTGTAATAAGGGCAACAATTATATCTGTGGCGATCATACAAAGAAAATTTGTGATAATTGTTGAAGTGTGGTCTAAATATCTTTCTATATTTTTTTCGTATTTATCTAAAATTTTAATAAGAAATAAGTAGAATAAAAAAATTAAAGTTGATTACTAATTAAAGTGTTTCTTATTTCATCAATCTCATATCTCATTCTCATCATCATCAATTTGCAGTGCAGACCCCGCGCGACTAATAGTGTTAGTTTATTGGCGCGCCTAACTAAAGGTTAATAAAAATAAGATTTTATTATCTCTCCATTTACTTCTTCACCAGCTTCTATAACATCAGTTTATTTATTCAACAAGTTAGAGCAAATATTATCCACGTTGTTTGTTTCAAATAATAATAATAATTACCTTGCTCAGGACCTAAGCGTTCGATGTAAATTTCACAGTACATGAGTAGCACAGGTTCGAACCTTTATTACGCGTAATCGGCGACGTACAAAGGATGTTATTAAACTTTGCTTTTTTACTTCACATGTTCCGTTAATAAAAATTAAGGTAGCTTACCTTAATTTGCCCCGTAATATATCGTGCCCCTCGATTTATGCGTGCAACGGATATTTTGTTTATTTTATAGACTATATACTTTCTATATCTCTAAAGACAAATGCCAAAAACGAAAAGAAGTGTTAAGGGAATAAATGGCGTCTTTATTTCATGAACTTCAAGGTTACTTGCCTGAGCCCTCATTTGCATTATTCGTGTTATCTTAATGAATTAGTTGATTTTCTAATAATGGGTTATGAAGAAACAAAATAATATAATAATATTTTACTCCTCTAGAACAAATTTTGGTCACAGCAACCAGTCTCCATGGAGACAGGCTATCTTTGCAGGATTACAGTGCGCATGCAGGAATTCGAATCTGGGACCTCATGATCAGCAGTCAAGTAGCAATCCCTAGACCAAAAAGGCAGTTAACGTAATACATTACGTAAATAAATCAGACGATATGAAATTAATTTCCGGTCTGTTTCGGAACTCTACCCTCTCTGGGCATGGACTATGTAGTATTATACGTAGTTTAGCGATGAAAGGCCTAATATTTGGGTCTCGGCTATAGTATATATAGTATATACTTTCCCTCAAATGTCCTGTGTCATATGCATTTTATAATAAATCTTTCTTTGCTCTTGTATAAGACTTTGAAACATCAATCGATTAAAAGGACTCAAACATTTGTTTAAGTGTGATAAAGTATGTGTATAGAGAATTTTGTCTTTTTAGCTAGTGCATAAGGACTTGACTAAAAATTTAACAGTTCAGGATACAGTAATTGATTGCAAAAATTAAATGAATAGATGTTACTTGTATAATCGACAATTTTACGTTACAACAAGAAAGTAGTAAATGCGATTCCTGATATTGAGCTCCTGCGTACGAATTCCGTGTATATTAACAAGAAACTATTGGAAGTAACGGCAGGCGGCATTATTAGATACGATAAAGTCTGTTAAATTAGTATTATGTAATTTTGCTATTGATATTTATTTCAACAAATAGTTCTTAGAAATTTCGATGTGTTTTTTTAAGAAGTAAAAACAACTTCAGAAACTACGATTAGTTATGGACGATCAATTACTTAAGACAACATAATATTTACTTTGACAATTTGTTTGGATTAAGTTGAGTTAAGTAGTTTGGATTGTTGTTAATGAAGAGTTGGATGAAGGCGATGAAATTACTTTAGTTGAAATGAGTTCAAGAAGTAATACAAAAAGCAAGAACATTAGCAATCGTAGTTCTAGGACGTAGCTATAATTACTGACTTCACTACGTAGTACACATTTATTTTATTCTTAATTTCGTTTTTCTTAATAACTTATAATATTGTGACGTAACATACAAGTAATATAACCAACACCACAATTTGAATAGAGTTGGTTGGTCTTTATATATATAAGCTGCCTCCGGCCGCTTCCAAAACTGGAGATACGTTGTCAGCCCTACGGACTAGCATAGAATAGTTAGCTAGTATTCCGTCAAGGCGTAGTAGCACCCCGATCCAGCCAACAAATCGTGCGTATAACAATAATCAAGATTTTAAATATGATTTAGCTTCTTTTGATCTTCTTCGCATGTCCTCATCTGTCATTGAACGTTAATCTATACTACATACTTAAACAAGAGAGAAAATAGAAAATTCAATTTTATTTATTGGTAATATTATATGATTTCAATTTTATTTATTTGTAAAGTATGTAGTTCACATAAAAAATAAATAAAAGTGAATTTTCTGTTTTAATTTTCTCTTCTGATTGAGTTTTCTGTTTACAAATAAATAAAATCGAAGTATCATATCATATTATAAATAAATTAAATTCAATTTTCTGTTTTTATTTTCTCTTTTGTTTGAATTTTCAGTTTACAAATAAATGAAGTTGAATTTTGTGTTTTTATTTTCTCTTCTGTTTGAGTTTTCTGTTTTTAATGTTAACAGTTTTGACCCAATGCACGGAGTCTCAGCCGCCTCAGCTGAGCCGACAGGCTGACTGGGATTAGCCCGCTTGCAGAAACGACTATAGGAATAATTTCGGTCGGCACACCACCCACATGTCGGTCACCTCGTGAGCCAGATCCAGATATTTTGTTTCTTTATCTGTTTCGGCTTTCACCAGGTGTCGTTATACAGAGTGGTAATGTCGACCTAAAATGTCCTTGACTGTAACCGGTCCATCAGCACTATATCAAGCTCATTCGCAAGAATAGTGCTGTCTGTGATGATGACCTGGTCCCAGAAGAGTCTGGCGCGATTATTTTCGAAAACGGCTTCCGACAAGCACTTGTAATACGGCAATTTCCGGTCCACGAGACCGTACTTCACAGAGAGATCCTGGTAAAGAATTCTTGCTACAAGGTTGCACCTGTGTAAGTACTCAGAGTTGTAAAGTGCCGAGTAACCGGAGATGACATGCCTAATTGCCTTACCGGGCTGGTGACAAGTTGGACAGATGTCGACGTTGCCATCCTTTAGGATGTATCTCGATAGTTGTTGGTCTTAATAACCTGATCCTGTATTGCACAGACAAAACTCATATTATATCATATAATAAACAAAATTTACCAAAGAAAAGCCCACTTCTTAAATGACAATGCCATCTGTGCCCCAGAAATGCCCGGATAAACTATATTACAAGATTGCTCTAATAAATAAAAACTAGAATTATGTTGTTAGTTTTAAATCATATGAAGCACTGGATAAAAAAATAAGACGTTCAATTGACATTGTGGTACGTATCATCGTTTCAATCATTAATTTTGCTTTGTTTATTATGGTCTGGAATCACGTCCTTTGGCCCATGTGGATCAAAAAAGTAATTGATTCCAATATCGATTATTATTTTACATTTGAATCAACAACGAGTGGAATAAAGATCTAAATGATGTCTCCAGACACTCAAAAGTAAAAAAGTACTTTGTGGTAGTGTATAAGTATATCTAGGCTTCAAATAAACAAATATAATTCAAGCAGAAACCTAATGAAGTAATGGCTCAAAAGACTTAGCTTCAAGTCAAAAACATTCTAAAAAACTAAAATGACTGTCACTCATTCTTTCACTCTGCCTGCGCAGGGGGGTGAAACTTAGATGGGATGACATCGCTTAAAATGAGCGGGTCGCCTCGCTATACCAACTGTTAAAATCTCAAAAAAACTCTTCTGCTCGATAAAAAAATCTACTTTGGCTACGTTTTAAGGATATTGATAGTGTCGTTTTATTCGGTGACTCCGGCTTTTTTCTAATAAGGACTTGACTGTGTTTTGTGATTTGGACTTTTCGTTTGTGATACAAAATGTTGCGTTGCCTGAACTGCGGGTTACGAGTTCAACGAATACAGAGGCATGTGGTTACAACTCTGCCTCAAGAGTTGCTAATAATCTTATCTATTTGGCTGAGAATTAGAAAAAAACTAATAGCAAATAGCAATGCTGTCTGTAAACGATAAAATGTATAAAAAAACAAACCAGTAGGAAGTTATCATGTTTAATGTCCAATATCTTTTGAACCGGTGCTTTATATGACATTAAATCTAGATATCATATAAATACTGTTAAAAGTTATCATATGACATAGAGCTGCAATTTGGGCATTGCATGGCATTGCTGACTTTCAGCTCCATACTAATATGGGTATGGTGCTTTAATGTATTTTAGACGAAAATAAAATTATACGTGTTGGTGGTCGTCTTGATAATTCTAAATTTTCATATAATAAAAAGCATCCTATATTATTACAGTCCAATCATATATTTACAAAATTATTATTTGACCATGAACACAAAAGGCTAATGCACGCAGGCCCACAGCTACTGTTGGCAAACATTAGAGATACTTATTGGCCGATAGGTGGTCGAAGCCTAGCGAAGGCCTGTTATAACAAATGTATACGATGTCATCGCATAAAGGGTAAGGTTTCGAATTCACTAATGGGTAACTTACCACAGCAGCGTCTCCTTTCGGGTGGCTTTCCTTTTGAGACCGTAGGAGTCGATTATGCGGACCCTGTTACGAGCGCCACTCGTCAAGGTCTTGGGTGTCGACTGTTAAAGATTTGTATGAGTGTTTTTGTCTGTTTCACTACCAAGGCGATTTATTTAGAGTTGGTAGGTAACTTAACCGGCAATAACTATTTGTTGGCATTGCGCAGGTTTATAGCTCGAAGAGGTAAGCCAGTTAATATTCATTCCGATAACGGTGCTTCTTTTGTTGGTGCATACAATGAATTATCCAAATTTTTAAGGGCAGTTGCGATTCTTTGAGCAAAAGTATGGCCAATGATAATATTAACTTTCATTTTATTCCGGCGTATACTCCTCACTTCGGTGGTCTCTGGGAGGCGGGAGTCAAGTCGACAAAATATCATTTACTTAGAGTGTTGGGCAATTTTCACTTAAGGTACGAAGAACTTTACACCACGTTGACCCAGATCGAAGCAGTATTGAACTCCCGGCCACTCACTCCACTATCTTCAGATCCTGCAAATTGTACGCCTCTCACTCCGGGACATCTTTTAATTGGGCGTGCCCTGACTTCTATACCGCAACCAGACTACCAGCATCATTCCATCCCTTATTAACCAGATTCCAACGCATTGGGCAACTGTGTCAGCATGTTTGGGAACGATGGAGCAAGGAGTACGTCTCAGAACTTCAACAAAGAGTGAAATGGCGTTCTTGCAAAGATAGCTTAAAGATAAACGATTTGGTGGTAGTCAAGGAAGACAACCTTCCACCGCTGAAATGGAAGCTGGGAAGAGTCGTTGCAATTCACCCAGGAGCCGATGGCATTGTTCGAGTTGCAGACATCAGAACTTCTACTGGGATTATCAAGAGGGCATTGAACCGGATTTGCCCATTACCGGTGTAATTTAAATCTGGTTGAAGTCAAAGATTTCAACGCCCGTGGGCATGTTGGAGCGCCTGCGCATTCTTCTGAGTAAAGAGTTAAACAACATACTTGTAGTAATTACGTCCGTATTTAACGTTAATTTTAAACAGGGACTTTGTCTTTGCAATATATTATTACCCTCTCAGCTGTTGTAAGATTAATACAATCGTCCAAGACCACATTCAAGTTGCATTATTTAAAATTCCCGTGAACTCCCGAACAGTCTATTCCGTTAGTTAACGATGTAAATTCGTCTTAAGGAAGGTTTGCTTTCGGCACTGCACTACGACGTAACAAGGACGAAATATCTTGACGTATAGCCTCCAAATCTTCCTCACCGATATTATTCTTAAAAAGACAATCCTCGACACTGCAGATAATTTCTTCGTACGGGATTGTTCGCGGAGTTAATGCGAAATTCATTCCCTTCTTTATTCATCTCACTCCATTATCGGTTCGTCCAGTGTATGTTTTGACAAATTATAGACAGTGCGTTGTTTATAATTTGTGTCTATGGTCAACGGTTGTTTATTGTTCTGGCGTTGACTTGGATGTTTGGCATTTGATTTGATCGTTAATTTTTGGTATTTTTCTATTTGTTTATTTTTGCATTCATTGTATTTCGATGTATCTCGTTTGTTTAAAGTTTCTTTCTGTCTTTAAGTTCACTGGACAAATTGTCTATGGTGTTGTTTATGAAATGTAGATTAAACCGTTTCTGCTGAATCACCGTTCGTAACAACTTTTTACTTGCCTAATTTAAGATCTTAGCGCTTCCTCGAATGTCCTTTTTTGTTGATATTTTGACACACGTAGGAATGAGATTATGGTCTCTGCATCTCTTCAAGAAATTTAAAGATGTTATATATCTTGCGCGCTTGGTTTTAAGATCTTATAATCGGCGAATTTTATTTGCTATTACCAGTCCGTACTGGTTCACATAATGATTTCTTAAAATTAATTTTAAATCCAAGATTCTACAAGCCGTATTTAGACGACACTTTCACAATTTTACCATCTGACAAAGTAACGGCATTTTTAGACCACCTTAACTCTATAAACTCTAAAATACAATTCACAATGGAGTTAGAGGAATAAATAATACTTTAGCTTTCCTAGATGTTTTAGTCATTCGAAATCCTAATAACAATATTTGTCACACTGTGTATAGGAAAAAGACCTATACCAACCGATATTTAAATGGTGAATTTCACCATCATTCTTCACAGTTAGCTACCGTGGGTAAATCTTTGTTTCAGAGAGCACGAGGGATCTGTGACAGAAAACATCTGGCCGCCGAGCTGAAGCTCTACGTGTTGTCTTGCAATACTTGCTTGACGTGCTGAAGCACGTCAAGCAAGTATTGCAAGACAACAAGCTTCGGGTCCCGCGCCTACGTCACAGTGACCGAGTGAAGCCGGCCACTGTCGAGCATGTACCTGCTGTACTACCATATGTCAGAGGAGTCACAGACAAGGTTGGCTACATCTTGAAGCGAGCTTCATTTTAAAACATACTACAAGCCGCAGAATACGATTAGTCAATTATTACCATCCGTCAAGTGTAATATCCCTCTACAAGATGCAGGAGTGTACAAGTTAGATTGTGAATGTGGTCTCTCTTATATAGGTCAAACAAAAAGATCGATAAAAAACCGTGTGAAAGAACATATAGCTGACGTGAAGCACTGACGTTTCGGGAAGTCTGCAGTCTGTGAACATGTTCAAGATCGTCTCTACCATTACATCAGATTTGATAAACCACAAGTCCTCGCAAAAGAACACCGATTCCTACCAAGGATGATACGTGAGGCTATTGAAATTAAAAAACATCCTAATTTCAATAGAGAAGATGGATGGGTGCTGCCATCTGCTTGGGATCCTATAATTAACAAAATTAAACCCAAACCCAAGCACACCACTGCAATACTTCTAGATACTGTAAGCTCGTTTTGCGTAAATCGGACCGAAAAAGTTAATATTAAAAAACTGAAGGTAGCCGGGCTAACTATGACATTGGGACGTCCCATTAGACCCCCCCCTTGACCATGGGTGCTGTGAAGCACCCGAAACGTCAGGAATTAAAAATAAGTAAAATCAGTTAAATAAAGGCGATAAAATCCGTAAATTTAGTTTTATTCAAACTGAGATAGTTTTAATTTTCCAATAATAATGTTATATGTTCCATTTTTAATTTTTAGCCCCAGTCGGGACGGAGTCCTGAAAATAGTCCCTCTTTGCTGGCTTCTACCCAGTTAATAGGCCTAAACCCAGTTCCATTTCTACCAGTGGTAAGTTACTTTGTCTAACACAATAATCAAATTATTTTAAGTTCTACGGTTACCATACAAAACCAATTAAAGTATTATATTTTATCAATTGGGGTTAAGTTTCGGTGTTGACGTCCGTTGGTTCAAATTCTGTACGAAATAAATATTTATGACTTTCAAATAATTGTTTCTGATCTGAATGTCTGTTTTTACGCAATCTAAGTATGAACAGTGCCTCAATGATACAAGAAAAATTCCAGTGTATGTGATCTTTTCTGGGAACCTTCAAAAATGTGGGATTTATGAGATAGGACATGAACATTTCCTGTTATTAGGTGCATTTAATTAATTCTTTGTTCTTTTTTTAATATTAAACATATTCAGGTTCTTCTACACGTTAAAATACAAAATAAAGAACTGCAAAGAAAAGATAACTCCAAGAACCGCGTCTCGGAGATTAAAATAGATCACACTAAAAAAGCGTTTCGCTAGTGACAGACAATTCACGCTCATGTAATGAGTAGACGGAAGAAATTTTCTCATCCGCACTGAAAAGTGTTCTTAAAGATCAGTAAAAAATAAGCAAACAGCGTTAAAGTTCTTATTATTAATGGCGCAGTCTGTTCAAATCCCATTGTTGGAATTTTCTTAACGATAAAATGCGGAACGAAGAACTACTCACTTTCTTAAAAAATATCTTTACTTAATTTTGTGAATTAAATAAACACTTGTACTAGTTTCACAATATTTATTTTTAATTTTTATAATACCAATTATAAAACCGACCGGTTTCCCTCACGTCTTAACCAGGTTAATATGTAAATTACGAATTAATATAATATGATAGATGACTTTGAGAGATTTATAAAAAAATCAACAACAATCGCAAGTATAAATTTTATCTAAAACTAATTTTCTTGAATAGTCGTAGTACTAAAACAAGCAGCCGGGTTCATCTTTGCTGGCGCCAATGAAAAAGGTAAAAGCTTTTTTAAGTGCTAATTTACTACTTGCTTCAGAGTGAAGGAAACAATCGTGAGAGCAATACAGAGACATACAAATAGAAGTCTGACAGCATGTATTGGGGTAAGTGAACTTTCTACATTCGTAATTGCTAAACTAACTATAAAAATGTATGGGACCAGATATAAAACCCCCGATAAATACGAGGCCAGTACTCAACTATAGATTGTTACTTTACACATCGAATACCAGAGCAATATAGCAGCATACTGCTGTTGTATTTCATTTCGGAAGTGTAGATAACCGAAAACCCTCAACGTTCCTACATTTTGATTTTTAATCGAGGATAGATGTAGGTATTTATGGGCCACAGCATCCACGGATGCGGTGGACTATGGGCTCATTTGTCCCCTTTACATGTGTAAAAAACTTTTTTATTTCATCAGTAATACCAGCCATCTTGACTAGCTTTTTGGTCTAGAAGTCGTAAACGAGATTGCAGATCCCAAGTTCAACGGCCGCCGTGACCAAAATTCGGTCTAGAGGACCAGTCATCTTAATTAAACCGGTGAAAATTACTACTGGACTTGGTCTTACCCAGTTGTAGAGACCATTTTCCATAATCGTCACATTTAGCAAAAGGATAAACATATTATCACTCGTTTTGCACTTTCGTCATTGCCCCCCGTCACATAGCTGGGTTCTTTACAGCTGAAGATGTAGAATTAAAGCTATACAATTCGGAAATTCTCGACAGAAAATCCACTTACTACTGCTATCCATAGACATCTACAGTAAACTTGAAACAGAGAAGAATACAGATGCGTTGTCACCTCTGAGGACCTCACAGAAAACACCAAAGCAAGAATGCAAACTCTGCATTGGCGGCAGAAAAAATAAGATGATCTAACCAAACGGACTTCCAGACACGCTACTGAGCCACCTTAGGCATGTCTTAATAACTCTTAACTCCACATAGTGGGGAAGTGGAATACTACAATTGCAACATTATTGTAACTAATGATTACCTATGTACAGCATAATATTTAAGCTATAAAAAAGTTTTTTTCCGATAGGAGCAATGCAATCAACCCGGAAAATGTGTACAAAACTGTTAGTTAAACTTTTAATTTACAATGTGCAATTTTTAAATAATGTTTAATTTTATTCGAAATGAAATCGCAGTGGATGTTATATTCAAGTGAACATAACATCCACTGCGATGTAGTGGTTGGTGATGGACACACACTACGGTTTGGCGGTTCGAAATTTTCATTTATAACAAGTTTTTTCGCACTTTTTGCCAGTCAAATTTTAAAATTAAGTAATTCTTAATAAACATAAAGAAGTAGAAATGATCCTCGTTTTTTATGAATTTGTTTAGTAAGGAGTCTTATTAATTACGAAGTCCTTTTAGAAACACCAAAACTAAAACCGAGAGCTCAGTGAAGGTCGATGCATCTATCTCATGGGTGATTACTTCGATTAATGGAAATAAAAAGTATAAAAATTTAAGTTAACTTATTTCATAAAAAACGGCAATTTCATAGGTAAAATTCTATTGCTTCTGGCTATGCTCGGGGTTTCTCTCGTAATAACCAACATAGCCCAACGGATTGGCAGCCTCGTACCGGTGGGCGTAGTGTAGGGTGACCCCCCACTAGATGGATTGAAGACCTGGTAATACATGCAGGAAATCGTTGGATGCAGGTGGCCCAGGATCGTGCTTTGTGGCATTACTTGGGGAGGTCAATGTTCAGCAGTGGACTTGTGAAGGGCTGTAATGATGATGATGATGATGATGATTATAAATTATAATATAGTTTATTTGATATATGATAGTACAGAGCCAGGACATTTATTTTCCTTCTACCAACACCTTTTAACCACTACTTTGCCCATCATAATAGTCTGCAGCAGTTGGTAGCGTTCATGCCTTACCACGTGTCCTAGGTACGCAACTTTTCTCTGATGGTTTTGCCAAGTAGGGGCTTATTCCTTTTCATCTGCTTGAGGACCTATATGTCGGTAACTTTGTCTGTCCAACTTATTCGGAGCATATGGCGATACATCCACCAGTTTCTTAGGGAGATCTTCTTTCATAATCCAACTTTGGTGAATACTAAATTAAAATATTTATATAAAATATGTATTAACTAGCTATGACTAGATGACTAATTTTTTTGGAAATGAAATAAAATTGATGAGAAAAAAATTATTAACGAGTAAGGTAAAAAAATACTAGTTTTCACAATAATGCCTGAGCACAATACCTAAAAATAAAAGTAATATTAAAGTTGATTTATGATAGTTTTAAGATAATTATGTTAATTTTTTTCCAATTTACAATAACATTTTTTTTAATCTCAATAATAATAACATTAAAATAAAAAAAAAATATTTTTTTTTTGTTGATTGAGAACTTTTTTCTGTATTTTTTCACGATCATATGAGCTTTATTAGTTGTGCACTTTTGGATTTTCCAAACTTTTTATTGACTCTTGACATAAAATTATCGAAAAATTAGCAGTATAGTAATGTTACGAGCTTGGGCTTCGTGACAATAAAACTTCCTATAGAATTATGAAAATTGACACTTTAATTAACGAACACCAATTACAACTTGAAACACACTAATAATAAAACACAATTGTACTACTCATCACTTTAGTTCGCTGCCACAAACCTTAATAAGTTACGTGTCCACAATTTAACATCTTACAGAGCCTTGTAAAGTGCAACGATGTATCACTATATCTTCTGTTTGAAAAAAAATTATACACCACATTAACAACAAAAGTGTTAGCTATTCATTAGTACAGTGCTTTAAAACCCCGATCATGTGATTACCATTTTACATTGAAGGGACGCTTTCATTTCTTTTCGTTACTATACATTACAGAATAAAATATAATATTATTATTTTAGTTTTATTAGTTTCTAAGATAAAAGAAGTACTGTTAGATTCAACTTTTCAAATATATATGGGGACAAAACACGAATGAGTATAGGACGACTGCTGAGATTAATGTTTAGACTACTTGGCTAATGCAACGCCTGGTCCTAGGTTCGTTTTGGTCATTTGTTGATTTTCAGATATGTATTTGCTGCTGTTTATCTGTTCCCCAAAACTTGTTAATGACATATTTTAGTTTTATGTGTTGTTTAATATCCGAAAGATTTTAATTTAATAATTCACTTGTTACTTGTATCTTTTGCAGTGACAAGACTACCTGTCCCATATATAAAAATTAATACTGTACGTTCTTTTGAATGTCTCGCACTAAAAGAATATTTTGAGGGTTTAGTTTAAAAATTATAAGCCATGTGGCATCGTCATTCCGTTCACTGTATGATGACACTATAAGAGAATTCACCAGTTCATTTCTACCCCTTCCTTCATGACTTGTCCAAATCTTCATGTTTCATTATTAGCTCACGACCTATGTAATACTATGACGTCAGATATCTTTACAACACACCCTTATTACGTTCTAATTTTTGTGTCATTGATTGTCACAAAAATGTAAACGCTTAAATCCTTTATTCATATTACAATAATAACAATAGTGTCCATAATAATTAAATTTATCGTAATGGCTTAACGAACAATTCACTTGTGATTGCCACTTTGCGCAAGATGCATCCCAAAAGTCTTACGTCCTTTACCCGTCACTCTATACCATACACACAGTTGTACAGTGTAAAGTGAAACGATATACACACATACATATCACTTCTGATACACTTAAGCCATCGCTCGTCTGAAAGCAAATTGCACGCCAAGTAACAACACCAGTGTAAGAGCCGTTCATCCGCACGATACATTGAATACCTAATAAAAGATTGTTATGGGCAGAGCACGGCGATATTGTCCGGTTATATAACCCTAAGCACAAAAAGATCCGAAAATGAATAGAGACTGAAGTTTTCATATTTGTACCTATTATGAAATAAAAATACTACTTTAAAAAGTAAATGCCAGTACACATATCAGGTACCATAATAGAAACCGTTTGTTTAGTATATAAAGTGTACAACCAGGGTCAAAAACATTTTGTCTGACTCGGTCTCTCCATCCGATTACAATGTGAGTACGTTTAAGGTAAGAGTGGGCTTTTGTTATGTTAAGCTAGTGCTTTTAACCACGTACTGTTATATCACCAATTATCGTCATGTGAGATAGTAGTCAAACACTGGCCTCTAAAAGACCTACGGCTCAGTATGCAGGCAGCATGCTACTTATTATATATAGCCATAGGGACGTACTCGTATATTCAATAATATACTTGTAAAGTACTCGTCGTAAGAGTGAAATCTAAAAATAATAAAGATTCAATAAGAAAAAAGTCTTATTCCATAGAGTATATTAATATAACCCCATTTCTAATTAAAAATTTGTTAAAAAAGAAAATAGATTTTCTTCTACTTCAGTTGATCTTAATTTTAGAAATAATTAGTGCTATATTCATAGATGCGTTGTCACCCTAGTGGACTAAGGTGGAACGACTCGTTTCTGGTTAAATAGATGTCCTAATCTCTGAAGTCCAAGTGTTGATTTTTCTGAATGTTTGCTGCTTTTGATTACAAATCATGCTTTAAAGTGCCATTTTTGCCATTTGCCAAGTTTTAATAAAATTTAAACACTATAGTAATATAAATTGTTGAAGATTGCTTCTTAACGTCCACTCGTTCTCATTCTATAGTCGACTTGTATGTTCATCGACACACTCACACAAACGGCTGAAATGACTTAAATGATTTTTTTGAAGTGTATACTTCTTTAGAACCGTTGTGATTTGGAACTAAAAAAAAACAAAAAAAGCGACACTAAAAAGAGACAAATATATTCACCTAGAGGATTTAGCCTGCGAGGGAATGAGATAGAATCAGTGTAGACCGCTAACTCAGAGTTCGAAGGCGCAGTTCGAGGAATGTATTTTTTTTTGTTTTTTGATCCTGACACACCTCTTAAATCATACGAATTATTGTGTAGCCTTCTTTATTTGAAGTTGACTGCCTTTATATAAAAAATCCGAAACAGTTTAAGCCCCATATTGTGTTGTTAAACTGTATTTGGAGAGTTATGTCTAAGGTAAACATTGTTCGTTATTTCGAAACCACACAGTGCATAGATTATGGTTAATTTAATTTTAGCGCTACTTTGTCTCATTTATGGTTTATGTTATTAGCGTATTTTATTTTCAACACGAATAGTGTTTGTTTAATATTCTGCATTAAATACAATTTGTTAGAGGGAAATCATTATGAGTGGTTATTGTTCTGTCAAGTAATAACTAACGCTTCAGGCAATGTTGAGTATGAATGCCTAGCCGAAGTTTAATGTTTATGCATATATTACGCCAGCGCACCTTGTACTCTAAAAATTGACAGTCGAGATTCTGGCGATCAAGTAATGGTGGAATACCAAGTGATCTATAAGTCACTGATACATTCCCAAAAAGTTCAGTGGGTGTGAAAATCTATTAATGTGTGAAAAATATATTATGTGCGAAATATAAAAACAAAAGGGAAAGAGCACGTTGTATTATAAAGGCGATAAACGTGAAATAATTTTTATTAATAATTTAATTTAAACCGAAATTAATCCAGTTCAAATTACTAAACCACACGCTGGATCATTAGTGTTTATTCAACACGGGTTGATTTGGAAACTGACGCGAGAAAATGGTTTTATCCACAGACAGGGAGTTTTGTCAATAAAATATAAAAGGACTTAGATCAACTCGACTTAAATCTTTTATCCCTTTTTAAAACTTCTTCACATAAATAAAGTACAAAAAATTTTGCCTACGGCTAAGCCTGCATATGTAGATACATAATGCACCCACAAAGCGGCCAAAACTTGTTAAAGCATAACACTAAATGTGTGCATATAAACCACCACCGTTATTCCTGGAAAATATCCTAATAATCGTGGTGTCGGTTCATATGCACAAATTACAAATGGTTAAAAATGCAAACCTAAACATATATTCACACTTTTTCCATGCAGGATTTGAACTTCAACTCGAGCACCATCTTAAAAACCCATTAAACACAGTTTTCGTTTGCGCTCCCTAGCCGCCTACTTAATTAATTGCTTTTTCTCTCATAAACTGCTTAAGCCATTATAAATATTATTAGTTTGCCCTGTCTTCAATTTGAATCAGACTTACAGCTGCCAAACATAATTCAAACCTTGGCTACTTGAGTAGAGCTCACAAGATTTACAAATAAATGTGTGTGAAAAATACAACATCCACACGCACTCCATTTAACTACTATTGTTAAATGTTTTTACACTTCACTGAATTCAGTCCTTGATTTCCCAGTCATGTCTATATGCGCTAACACGCATTGGAGCTGCGTGCCGAGCTTTTGCATGCTCAAAGAGTTTTTCAGAAATATCAGGAGGCGTGTTGCCATATTATTGGGTTATTTAGTGAGGTATATCGGAAATTTGTCGGGAATATGAATGCTCAACTTGCAGCTACTGCTACGAGGGCGAGATAAAAGCGACTGAACTTCTTTAGCTAAACCAACACAGTTTTTTGTTATTGTATATAATGTGTGTTAAGGACTCAGCGTCATGTTCAAAATACCATAAAGATGTCATTATGCGTAGTTCAAAACGAGCTGCATTTGTAATGTTCACTAATATAAATTATTCGTTAGTGAGTGAATATTAAGAAATGTATTGTTTATAATCAAAATAGTGAAACTACCGTTTTAAACTTCACTAAGTATAAATATTTTAACGAACTACGCGGTATAGAGGAATTATTTCTTAACTTCTATGAATAAGTTCTCACCACCACTCGGATTTTGCTCCTATGTTGTGGAAGCACGTAATAAACATAATAGTAAGTTGCATGAACAGTCGTCCACATCAAAAACACTTATTTGTATGTCATAAAATTTATTTACACTGCGCCACTGAGTCGTAGTTAATTATTTGGTCAAAGTAACTTTAAAATTATGTGTAGTTGACGCCTCCTCTGTGTTTGTATACAATGCAGTCATGAACCAACGGACCGAATCACCCGAGTTTTAACCTTGGCGGGGAAAAATAAGATTTTTGCTGGTATCCCAACCTATATGAACTTCCACTGACTACACTATACACCTTATGTCATTGTTAATTTATATCCACAAAAATTAGGAAAAAACAATTAAAATGCAAGCAAGCTCTAAGGGACCCACCCCTAGAGCTACACGAGCAATATAGAGCAGGGTAGGGTTGTCAACATCATATAATTTGGATCGAGTTAATTCGATCAAAATTAGATCGATTTGATTGCTTAATTTTAATTATTTACTGTCATAAATTATCATAATTAACAATTAACAATATACAACAAAACAAACAATAAACATAATGTTTAAATTTAGATTATTTAATTTCATATTATGAATTATTGTTAATGTATTTAATATTATTTCAAATACGAACGGTAATATTACTCTTAATTAATAATAGGATATAATAAAAATAAAAACTTTATGGAATTTTCAATATCAATACTACTTTTTCTAGGACAAGAAGGGAGTGAATGCCTGGTACTATGTACAGTAAAAATTAATGCATTTTCTTGTTAAAATGCGGTCACATTTGACCTCTCGAAAATTGACGGAATATCGCCGCGGTCAAATTTTGATGCATGCAATTTGAGCGGTACTTCACCTAACTAGCTGTCCGACTAATTGCTGGGATATTAAGCAGTTTTGAAAATAAACAACTAATTTACTATATTTCATACAGTTTTAATGATATACATTTTCCTTTCTTGATGAAATTCAGATATGTAAACCAAATTGTGATAGATTCAGCTTTGATCGTATTCTTTTTTTTCATCTTATTAACACCAGAAAAGAACAGTTTAACTCAATAATACGAGCCCAAATCATAGTAGGAAGAACAAAAATTTAATTTCTTACTTTACCTACAACGATTTTAGATAATAGACATATTGTACATACGGACAAGGGCTTAATGATTATTTATATGCCTTACGTACATTAATAACTATCACACAGCACTGCCACAGAAAGTTAAGTTTAGATCAAAGTAGATTTTACATAACAGTTGTTGACCAGGGTAAGAATTTCAATAAGTCGTTTTTTTATTTTTAACAAGGTATAGTAAACGGCTTATGAAGACTAGAAGGTTTTTCATTCTTCTGTATTCCGTATTTTAAGATTGTGGAGAAAAGTGCATAAAACTTAGGGTTGACTTATGAATTTTATGCATTTATAACTTTTCTAATAGCAAATGCATCAACTCTAGTTTATACAGTAAATTTGGTCAACAATTTAGAGACAATTTTCCTATAGCTTTAAGAATATTATTTCCAATTTATTTCGTCATTAATTTCCTGCTTTCATTGCATACGAGAAAATTATCTTGAAATGTTATTTATAAGTGATGTGGTAATTTCATGCCACCCATATGGTTTATGCACAGATTATAATTTGTGGGTTTATGTATGGTATAGTGTTACAAATAGTGTTACAAATTTTAGCTATGAGGATTATAACAAACGCTATGATCCAAAGTAAAAATTAAATTACCACCCACCTTTTATTTAAAAATGTTTCTGCTGTAAATTATATTAAAATATGTTTAGTTAGTAGTATTAGGTCAGGATACCATTAAAAATCTTATTTTACGCCCGGAAGGTTAAAAGTCATGTGATTCGATCCGTCAATTCATGACTACATACTATACAAACACGGACGAGGCGTAAACAAATATAATTTAATCCTAACTATACATAAAGAACAAGTATAATGGCTTAACGCTTAACTACAGCGGAAAATATAATTCAATTAGAATCAGAATAAGATAAGCGTTATGCAGTTCATTTATTCCTCTCGCCGATATTAAATGACGATTGGTAAATTAAAAATAAAAGTTATCAGTACATCACATAGTTATTACAGCTACCCTGGCTTAGTCTTTATATGTATAAGAAAATATATCCGTTTATTGCTTTGAAATAAAAACAAGTTTTCATAGATTTTATCGCGTTAGTAACTCATTGTATATTATCTACGAAAATTTAAGATATTTCTAGCACTTTACAACACCCAAAGTGCTGAGGCAAAAAGGCAAAGGGCTGAGGTGTTCGATGTCCCAATTTCACAGTTAACCACAGCAACCTCCAGATAGATTAAAATTATTTTTATTTTATTTTTGTTTCGCTCTACGTGAAGTTATATTTATCTTGACGTTTTGCAGTTTTATGCTTGGGTTGGGATTTAATTTTATTAATTGTAGAATTCTAAGCAGATGCTAGCACCCAGACATCTTGTCTATTGAAAAGAGGATGTTTTTTTTTAATGTCAACAACCTTGCGAATCATACTGGGATAGATTCGGTATTCTATAGCGTATATAAGAAATCATTATGTTTATTACTTGTTATATGTATATCTACGTACATAAATATTTTCATGAGCATGCTTCCAGGAGCGTATTCAATTCAAAACTCTTCTGTCTCTTCACTACAAAAAGGAGCCAACCGACCATGGCTCCTTCTTTTCGAAATATATCACTGGAATGTATTCCACCGGCGGTGATACATTCGGTGTATCGACCGCCTCCAATTGTTGGGGGGTTTAGATATCTTCAAATCTGAACTTCGAGCGTTTCTTTGAGTCCAAGGCCAAAGCGGATGCAAGGAAACTAGGAATCCTTACGAAGGTGCGGCGATACTTCACGCCGGGACAGATACTTACTTTATATAAAGCGCAAGTCCGGTCGTGCATGGAGTATTACTACCATATATGGGTTGGTTCTGCAAAATGCTGCCTAGCACTTTGGGCTCAATGGAAATGCGTGCTAAGTGGCTTGTTAGTGACCCCAATTTGGTTAAAACCAATCTTACCAACCTCGAACACAGGCGCAAAGTGGCCAGGCTTTCGGTCTTCTACAGGATGCACTTCGTGCATCCTGCACTTCGGCGAGTGTGCGCAGGAATTGAATAATTTAATTCCTTCCTCTCCCTTTTGGCATCGGATAACCAGATGTTCGGCCAGCCTCCACCCTTTCATTGTTGACTTGCCACGCATTCGAACCAAACGGTTTGCTACGTAGTTCATCAAGCGTACAGCAAGCTACTACAGCAAGTAAGGTGGAATTTTAATTAAAATCATAAACTCATTATTGTTTCTACATCGTCGGTTTAAATAAATTAACCAGCAGAGAACGCACACTTGAATACTGAATAAAATATTCAAGTACTTTAGAGTTAACGTGCTATTTGTGTAGCCATTAGCTAATGTGCCATGGAAAGCTTAAGGTTTTATTTTTGTAACATTTATTGCAATTATAGATTGCGTTTCTAATAAATATGCTATATACTGTTTTCTTACATAAAAGTATCATACGAGCCATAGTCTACCATATAATGATTATTGCAGCCCGTCGACATATTTAAGCTAAGATCAACTTTGAAAAAAACAAGACTTGAAAAAAATTCTTCAGTCTTTTTGTTAAGAGAGTTAATAAAATTCGTCAGATTTTTATTAACTCTCTTATCCTTCGAATTGGATCACAGCGGTGTACTGCCACTTGGCGGTGGAAATAGAGAATAGGTAACTACCTATTCTGTTTCCCCCCATTCTGATAGTTACCAGCCTATCAAAGGAGTCTATCTAGTTAATATAAATCGATTACAAAACATCGTTATAGAATTCAAATAGAGTTAAGAAGTATATAGATAGGTAAGTTCTAAGCTCTGTAAACAAGCTTATTAATGTTTTACAGATAATTCTCAAGCACCATCAACGAATCTAATACCGTATCCTTTTGAATCTACAAATAAAAGAAGATCCAACATTATCTCAACGCTCTTTAGTCTACCTGCCACTGTTGTCAATTCTCTGCTGAACGGAGAAATTACCGTTTGATTGTAATAAATGAATTTGAATAAATTAATTTGATCGTGATTTTATTACCATATTTTTGCATACCATCACCTTACCCCGCTCTAGTACGGGGCTAATTAGATCAGATAATATCAGAAGTACTGCCTTATGAAAAAACTACTTTTTCCTTTAAAACAAAACCAAAGACAATATGCAATAGATAATAGTATCAAAGACAAAGATATGCTCTTTTATTTTAAACCATAACCTGGCAATGTTTCTTAGAAAAAAAAAAAGAAATCACTCTAAACTTTCGGCGTTCCACGTGTCGTTTTGATGAATGTGCTCCATCTTTTTTTATAGAATTTTATAATTGTGTCTGGACTAAAAACGAAAGTATTATACTTTTTTATATTCCTTGTAATATAGTGAACACGAAGATATATAATTTGTGGTATAAAAAAGTGAAAAGTAAAATGCCAAAAAGTGCTTCAAAATCTGGAGGGCCCATTATGGCGGCTGGGTCATAAATGCGTTATTTTTCATATTCTCATTTATTTTTAGTGTAAAATGTAAGTAAAAATAGTTTTCTTATATATTTCAAATAACTTGACGTTGTATTTATTTCAAATTCACACATAATTATTTTTGAAATATTGTTCTAAATGTCACACAGATAAAATATTATTATAGTTTTTTTTATATTTCAATATTTTGGTATGAGTAACGAATGGAAACATATAAAACATAAAAATATACATATTTCCAAACATTTTCATATAAATTTCTCCAAAAAACAAAGTTTAGAATTCAAATTAGTAGTAATTTTGTCACTAAAATTGAAGTATATGGTACTACTATGCTATATAGGGTAATTTATGTATTTTATTACAATTTCTAGCAACCAAAAATAATTTTATTCGATAGTTTATACATTCAACAAGAAATCCTGTAAGTTTTATCCATAAATATTGTCTCAAAGTGAAAATATAGCAAAATTTGCAATATAGCAAAAAATTTGCTAATTTGCAAATTTTCCCGCCATTACGGTCCCGAGCGAACGGGAGTATAACATGTCGCGCGCTGTCAGAGCGAAAGGGTTAAATTAAGTATACAATATTTGCTGGCTTGCTGATTTTCATACTTTTGTTTAGAAAAAACTTTATCCTCACAATAGGATTTTCCAGTCTCGCGGAGGAGTTATGATTTATTAAACAAACACTTATTTCTTACGGGATCTGTACCCGCAGCCCCGCAGCCTAATTAGCTATTAGCAAATATGAGTAACAACAAAACATTAAAAAAGGTTTATTCACAAAAATAGACTAACAATCAATGTTACTAACACTCTCTGTAAAGCTATTTATAACGTAGATTTGAAAAAGTTCCTTAAAAATTATGTAATAAATATATTAAGTTTAACCTCTCAGTATATTTACGAAACTTTAAGGTATAAACTAAAATAGTTTTTCTAAATTAGTGACGTACGTTATGTAAATACTAGATGCTTTTAAGTGTTTACAGAAAATACAAGCTGTTACCTGTAACTCGACTCCAAACAGTCTTCATGGGATAATAATATAATATACATGGTAGAGCCCTGCTTTAGTTATATTAGTAGGATAGTTAAGTGTTTACAGAAAATACAAGCTGTTACCTGTAACTCGACTCCAAACAGTCTTCATGGGATAATAATATAATATACATGGTAGAGCCCTGCTTTAGTTATATTAGTAGTACAGTTATAGCATAAAAGCGTCGGATCGACTGGGGTAGGACCACGCTCTCAAAAAATATCAGCATAAAGGCTGCTGTATTTCGTACGGTGAGTGTAGAGAACCGGAGACCCTTTTTACTGGAAACGAGGCATTCCATCTTAGTACTCACGGGGGCAACGCATCTGAATTTTGATTCGTAATCGAGGATAGATGTAGATGTCTATGGGCCACAGCAACCACTTTCCATCAGGTGGACTGTGTGCTCGTTTAACACCATATCCTATAAAAAGTATGATTTTACAACAAAGCCCCAAAATATGCAGGACCAATTGTAAAAAATCTAAAGTTTCAAAATTTATGTTAATAAGCAAAAAATCATTTATAGAGGTTATTACTAGTCAAAGAACACAATTGATACAAACCTTACTACAAAAATATTTATATTCTGTTTCAGCTTGCTAACAAACGTGACGTAGCTTATTTAGTCTTAAGATATGCGGTGAGAAAACATACATAAACATAAACACTCACGCCTGTCACCTAGAGGGGTAGGCAGAGACTACAGACTTCCATTTAGCACGATCCTGACATACCTCTCTCGCCTCTTCCACATCCATATGCATACTATGCATACATGCTCGTCGTTTAAGGGTACTCTTAATTTGGTCCATTTTTAGTATATCGCCAATTTGGTCGACAAACTTTCGCCTAGGACGTCCCTTTCCGACTCTTCCATTCACTTCTGCAACATATATTTGCTTTGTTAGTCTTTCCTCATTAATTCTTTCTACATGACCAAACCACCGAAGCATTCCTTTTTTAATCTTGGTCGCCGCATCATCTTGCAAACCACATTTTTCTTTTATCACACAGTTTCTCACCCCGTCACTCAGATTAGAACGGTAAAAAAAAGACTGTTTAATATTAAGGCTAACGAGAGCTGATGATGTTGAACCTAACAAATAACATAGTTCGAGTCAGAGTGGTTTTATTTATTACTAGCAATCTTAGTTAGGAATATATTGCATTTTATTCGCATATTGAACGAAAATCAACATCTGTAACCTGTATATAGTATATACTAATAGTAACACCACGTAAAAATTTTACTGTGTGCCTCAATATGTTTTGCGATGGGGTTAATTATGGGGAAGTAAAGGTAGGAAGCGCAAAATATAAGGCAAGTACACTTAAGTTAACTAAACTGTATGCTGATCAATTTCGGCGATATTAACACACATGTGCATAGGAAATGACATTGTAAGCGATCTAATTGATGCATGGACACTTTTATGATAATCTTAACATATGTGGGTACATTGTCAACTGTGAGGGCACAGAGTAAGGTGTAAGGACCAGAGGGAAAGCTTCTTAACAACGTCGAAAATGTATACCTATTTTGATAGGGTTGTCACCTGATGAATGTGAAAAAATTAAGGGAAAAATAACAATATTATATAGCATACAACAACGTGTGATTTCATTGTAACTTAAATTAATACAACAACATGTCTATTTATCGTAACTTAAATTGAAAGTGCGAAAATTGTATATTTTGATAATTTTCGTATTATTATATGTCTTACGGAATCTTGAATCTTTTTAAAAAAAAAAGAAATTATAAGCCCTGCTTTATAGTTAGTTCAGTTAGTATGCAAAGTTTTATGATCTTATTTAAAGTATTTTATGCATAACAGCGGTTTATTTTTCAGTTTGGAGGTAACTTTGGATTTTTTTTCTATCGAGAAAATTTTACGGAATCATGTTTTCATCTAACACAGTACTTAACATTAATCCTCAACTTTACCATATATTTATTTCAAAATTAATGCTGCAATATTTTCGGCATAACGAAGGATCTTGTTAAGCCATTTGAGGTTATATATCCCCTTAATAAGAGAGGTCGACAATTAGTAAAACGTTTAAAAGCTTTCGCCTAAACAAGAAACTTCAACGAAAGTTTCCAAGTAGTTACAAGAGTTATTGAACTGTAATTATCCTGATATGACATTCATTGTGGAAGTGTACTAGTACTAATGTACAGTAAGTCGGTTGTTTACTCAGGTATGGTAAAAGTTATTTTTATGGCGATCCGAGCATTTTCGCATTACAATTAAGGCTAATGCTTACATATTTTATATGTATAAAGCAGGGGTGTAAGAGAAATAAAACAAATATCTCAACGAAATAAGAAATTTGTACACCGCACACGTAATTTCGAACATTTCCCTTATTGTTCATCTCTCATATAGATACATAGAGATTCTTTCCTTACTTCAATTAAAACATTTTTTGTAAATAAAAAAAACAATCATATGATACCAATAATACTTTAAAACTAATTACATCTATCAATCATGCAATACAATGACAATACTGTGGCATTTTTTTACATATTATTGGTCAGTGCTCCACTACATTTAGGCACAATAATTTAACTGGCGACATCAGATTATAATTATATTTGTTCAAAAATCACAAAGTAAAGGCTTAAAATATTCAGCTTTGAAAAGGGAATCCTTTCCGTCAGTAAAAAAGCTCTGCTATTCAAGTAAATATTATTCAATTTAACACAGGTGAGAAATCTATAATACTAAATCTTACTAAGATAAACTTCAATAAAGTGAGGTTCGGTTTTAGGTGAGTCAGTCAATTAGTGCTTGCGTGTCCGCTTCAGCTCAAAATGAAATCCGATGTTTCTTTAATATTTTTGTTGATTTTCAGTGAGTGAATATTTCTTAAATTATTTTGATTTATTTATCTACTTTAATTACTATGAACATGTTAAAACTAGACGGGTTTATTTTAGATTATAAAATATTTAACCCGACTGCGTTATATATAACGAAGCTGATAAATTTGAAAACTTGAAAAAAATCTGAAACTGGTAAATAAATAAAGTTTATAATTCGGGGTTCTTTGAATTTAAAAAATCACTAAATACTAATAAACATAATGCTAAGATAAAGGTACAGGAATGTGACGATAGTGGACGGCACCATGTGATCACTATAGCATTTATAGCTTATTAAAGTAACATAATTACTATAATTACAGCACATATCCACTGCTGAACAAAAGCCTCCCTCATATTTTTACTAATACTTCTAAAAAAATTTTTAGTGTCATTATAGTTTTTTTCTAAATTTATTTCACTAACTGTGTCCGCGACCACCTTCGCGTGGGATCGGTAATTATGCGTTTGTTGCAATTGGATATGTGATCATGATTTCTTTGCACTTTTAATCGACAAGACCCTACTCTGTATAAAGATTTTCATTAAGTTAGTCAGTCAGAAAAATTAACAAACGAACACATAAACAGGTTCATAAATTAATTAACAGACGGACTCACAAACGAACTAAGAAACGAGTTGGGTAAACTGCCCTCGTGTTTCAAATTGTAAATAAGTGTACAGGAACGGGAGGCAGGTGCTCTTCAATGACTGATTTATTGAACGTTTGTTGGTTATATTTAAGTCGTCTTATTGCTAACAGTGTGTATCAGGTAATAATCAAAATTTAAAACAGACAGATCTTATAACTAATTGCACGACGTGCTGTGATTGGTTGCTAAGAATGACGAGCTCTGATTCGTAGCTAAAAGTTTGGTGTTCCGGTGCGTCGCTAGGCGGCGTTAGAAGTCGCGCCAACATGCCGGCCGCCTTGGAAGCTCCAGCTTCCAATGATGTATCTACGTTGCCGCTTGATTGGAGATACCGCAGGCTGCATTCATGTTGTCGTCCTCTGCTGATGATACAGGCAGAAGGCAGATTTTCGAGAACGCTCGTTGTACAGGACCCGTAGCAGTTTGGATGGTGGCGACACGCGACACGCCGTCTTTTCCGGGGAAAATATGGGTAACTCTGCCCATACGCCATTTAAGGGGTGGTAAATTGTCCTCCTTAATAACGACAAGCGTGTTTAATGCTATGTCTTGACTGTTCGCCTTCCACTTCGTTCTTGTCTGAAGTTCAGCAACATACTCTTGTGACCATCGTTTCCAGAAGTGCTGTTTTATTTGTTCCACTCTTTGAAACCATTTCAAGCTGTGAGTCCGTGCTTCGGTGAGGTCTCTGTAGGCTGGTGCAGTGAGTGGCCGGCCGATGAGGAAATGAGCTGGGCTTAGTGGACGAAGATCATGTGGATCTGAGGACATAGGACTTATAGGACGGGAGTTTAGGACTGCTTCGATCTGTGCCAACACAGTGCTGAACTCCTCGTATGTCAAGTTAGCGGTACCCACGACACGCTTAAGGTGGAACTTACATGATTTTACTCCTGCTTCCCACAATCCCCCAAAATGAGGAGCATAAGGGGGGAATAAATTTAAATTCAATATTGTCAGTTGATAATCTATCAATTATTTGCTTTGAATTTCGCTCTAACATTTTGTTAATCTCTTTCATGGCTCCAATGAAAGTTCTACCGTTATCTGAGAAAATTTGAGCTGGTTTACCTCGTCGTGAGATAAATCTTTTAAGTGCTAATATAAATTCTTGAGCAGCTAACGTACTGACAAGTTCTAGATGAATGGCCCGGGTAACAAAACAAACGAATATGCAAATATAGCCCTTTTCCAATTTAGCTCCTCTTCCTTTGCGATTCAGTACGTTTATGGGACCCGCATAATCCACTCCACATCGAATGAATGGGAAACCAGGTTCTATTCGTTCAGACGGAAGGTTGCCCATGATTGGTGTTAGGGTTTTACCTTTCATTCGAGTGCAGCGAACACATTGGTGGACAACCTTTCTAGCTAGGTTTCTACCCCCAACGGCCACCAATTCTCACGCACGGTGGCCAATAGCAGCTGGGGACCAGCATGAAGAAGCTCTTTGTGTTGATGTTGAAGCAACAATTGTGTGAAGTTGTTTTTACTTGATAAAAGTATCGGGTGCTTCTTGTCGTAATTAAAGTCAGGCGAGTTACTAAGACGGCCACCTACTCTAATTATATCCCTTTCATCTAGAAATATATTAAGCCTAGAAATCGAACCTGAAGTTTTTAAAGGTAAGTTATGTTTTAACTTATCATATTCCATCGGAAACGATTCGCGTTGAACAAGACGCGCTAACGACTGTAAGGAGTCATTCAATTCATCTACTGATAACGGCCCCTGTGTACGATCTTTCTTTGGTGTGCGTAAGTTATGTATGTATCGCAACAGGTAAGCGCCGGCGCGCACGATACGCTGATAAGAACGAAACCTTTCAAAATTAATAATTTTATTCTTTGTTACATCACAAACCATAACCGTTGTCGTTTGTGATTTTAGTTCTGGTAAGTCGGAGTGTGTAGTCGAAGATTGCTGTGACCATGCCGACTCAGAATTTTTTAAGAACTCAGGTCCGCTCCGCCACAGATTACTGTCAATGAGTACATCAAGACTAAGACCCCGCGAGACCAGATCCGCTGGGTTATTTTTGGTTCCTACATGTAACCATAACGCATTACTTGTTATTTCATTAATCTCCACTATTCTATTTTGAACGAATGTTTTTAACGAATGTGGTGACATACGTAGCCATCCAAGGACAATAGTTGAGTCTGTCCAAAAGTAAATTTTGTGGAAATTAACACGCATTGACTCGATAATTTTCCTATATAATCGTGCGCCTATTAAAGCCCCGCACAGTTCTAATCGGGGTATGCTGACTGGTTTAACAACTTTACTCTTTGCACACAATAATCTAACAGTCACCGATGAGTCATCAGAGTAGGTGCGAACATATGCGCATGCACCATACGCACTCTGCGACGCGTCCGTGAATACGTGTAATTCTATAAACTGTGTGTGTGCGCTCATAACATGACGCGGAATACGTAGGTTATGCAAATATTGAAGTGTGTCAATAAATTTTTCCCAGGATAAAGCAACATCACTGGGAACGGGATCATCCCAATTTATCTTGCACAACCACACTTTTTGCATCAATATTTTAGCTACTACGACAGCCGGTGTTAAAATTCCTAGAGGATCGTATATTTGTGCGATTATCGACAACATTGTACGTTTATTTAGTAAATTCGGTCTAACTACTCGTGTGGTAAAATGAAGTTCATCACTTTTATTATACCAACCCACTCCTAAAGTCTTAGTTTGGGAATGTTCTCCTAATGACAAGTCTTTAGATATGTCGTGGTCACTGATATCAACGTTAAACAACCACTTACGCAACGGTAAACAAGCCGAGTTTAAAGTATTTCGTAACTTCTCACAGGTATCGAGTAAGCTATTTAAATTATTGTCACCTAGGATGACGTCATCAACGAAAAAATCCTCTCGGATTACTCTCGCAACCTGCTGATCCTTACATTCCAGCGCAAGCTGACGTAAACATCTCATACTAAGGTATGGCGCAGACGCAGTGCCATACGTCACGGTGTTTAGGCGATATACACGTATTGGGTCCGACGGAAGTTTACGCCATAATATCAATTGTAAATCTCGTTGATCTGGATGCACAAGAAAATTCCGAAACATTTTCTCAACGTCCGCACAACCCACGTATTTATATTGCCTAAAGCGTAATAAAATGCTAAAAATGTCATTCTGAAGTGGTGGACCAATATGTTGAATATCGTTCAACGACTTACCGGACGACGTCGCTGCGCTTGCATCGAAAACAGTGCGCAGTTTAGTCGTACTGCTATTTTCGTTAATAACGCCGTGATGCGGCAAAAAATAGTGGGTGACTCATAAGTTTCAACGCAACTCATATGACCGAGCCTTTCATATTCCCCCATAAAATCTACGTATTTTTCCCGAAATTGTGGCGAACGAGCGAATTTTCGTTCTAACGACAACAAACGTTTTTCAGCCGTTGTGTAACTGTCTCCGAGCACATCAGCTGATTCCTTTAAAGGAATGCGTACGGAAAACCTACCATCTTCCATACGTTTTGTTGTTTTGACAAAAATGTCTTCGCACGCACGTTCGTCAGCACTAAGGATGTTTTTATTAACGTTATTGTTTATCTCTTCGAGTTCCCAAAACAATTTCAACTGTGTGTCAATTGTTTGGGAGAAATTACATTGCACACTCTTAACGGGAAGTGGGTTATTACGTAAAGGTCCCGACATTATCCAACCCAATTTTGTATTTTGTAAATAAGGTCCTTTATTCAACTTAATTTTGCCATCACACAATAATTCCCAGAACTTATCCGCGCCTATCAGTATATCGATGTCTGACGGTGAGTGAAAGTTCGGATCCGCAAGTTGAATATTATCAGGTAAACTCATATTATTTACATCGACACTAAATGTGGGTAATTGATTTGTAATGCACGGCAACACTAAACTATTAGTAATTTTATTTTACAAATGTGGGTGGACTGCGAAATTATTTGACCTACCCCAGCAACGTGATAAGTGGACTGTATTAACGGTGCATTTAATGTTTCACATAACGATTTCTTTATGAAACAATGTTGACTACAATTATCTAGCAGAATGAGTAAAGTGTGATATTTGTTATTATAATCTGCTATGTCCACTAACGCTGTGGACAACAAAACGTTGGGTAATAACGAATATTCCTGATTACTGTTTTGCGATTCTGAATGGTTAGCCGTAACGTGTAATGATGACGAGACAGTGGAGACGTTAGCGGTGACCGGCTGTGCTGATGCACTCGACCCGCTCACCTGTGATGCGCCGTCTACCTGCCCATCAATGTGAAGTAAACTGTTGTGCCTTTTATCACACAACCTACATGACCCAAACTTGCATTCGTTAAGTGGGTGGGTTGCGCGTAAACAATTGATGCACAGCTGATGCGTTTTAACTATCTTATTCCTTTCTTGGATAGACGAATTAAGAAACCTTGAACAGGAATAAATCGCGTGATTACCATGACACATCACACACACGCGGCTTTGTTTTAGTTTCGTATTACCCTTATTGTTATTGTTAGTAACGTTCGTAGCAACATGAGTATGTGTATATTGTTTCTTAGAGCGCGTTTGTTCGCCGCCTTTGTTCTCGTGGGATTTGTTATGGTTCACTTTTATCATTTCTAAAACGTCGGCGCGGTCCTTAAGAAATTTAAGTAAGTCATCCAGTTTCAAAGCTGACCTTGATTCAATTAACGAACTAGCTGTACCTTGAAAATCTTCCCATTCGCGTTCAGTGGCCTGATCTAATTTGGAAACGACCATGTATATGATTAAAGTGTCCCATGAATCTGTTGGTTCACCTAACGTTTTAAGGGCACGCAAATTTCTCAAAACAATATCTATTAAGTTCCTAATCTGGGAAGCGGACTCTTTATTTAACGATGGAATTTTAAATAATGCCTTCACATGATTATGAACCAATAGTCGCGGATTATTAAATCTATTCTCTAATAGCTCCCATGCGTGATAGTAGTTGTGAGCCGTAAATTCTAATGCACCTATGACGTGTGCCGCGGTACCGGACAATGACGATTTTAAATAATGAAATTTTTGAACAGGACCTAAATCATCGCGATCATGAATCATACTAACGTAAGAATTTTTAAACTCTAGCCAGCAATCGTATGAACCGTCAAAGGAAGTTATTTTAATATCGGGTAACTTTATGCCTATCGGCTTACATGTTGAAACACTAGACTTGTCAGCTACTTCCCTTTCTCAATAAAAGTTTTGCAGAAGCTACAGCACAATAAAATTGATTTTCGAAACGATCTCTCTCTTCCAGCTGTTTTACAAGATCGAGATCTTCCGCTACCTCTTCTTCAATTTTAGTCTGTATTTCACTATACATCTCTATCAAACTCGAAGTACTCTCGACACGTAAATTTAATTCTAATGACTGTTGTTCAGTCAAGGGTAAGGTGAACTTTTTAACATAATTTTCAAACAGAGTTAATCGACCTTTTAAAACTCCTCTTTTCTTAATTAAATCTGACAATTTAGGCTCACTCATTTTGGGAATTAAGGAAATCAAGAGTACTTACAGTTGCAAATTTGTAGATGTGTGCGAACCAAGGTGGGTGCCGTTGCGCAGGTAGGTACCGCCACTTGAGCACTGGAAATGGAATATCAGCACGAAATCAACACCTATCGAAGGATGAGATGGGGAAACGGACGGTAAGTTCAAACCTGCCACTCCTGTCTGTCGATGCCTTAACGTTGCAGCTCTTCGCTCGATACGTGAATCTCCTCCTCGTATTTTGATGCGACGAATCTTCAGAGATTTCAAGCTTGAACTCCTTATTCGGCTCGATAGGACCACTTTATGTACAGGAACGGGAGGCAGGTGCTCTTCAATGATTGATTTATTGAACGTTTGTTGGTTATATTTAAGTCGTCTTATTGCTAACAGTGTGTATCAGGTAATAATCAAAATTTAAAACAGACAGATCTTATAACTAATTGCACGACGTGCTGTGATTGGTTGCTAAGAATGACGAGCTCTGATTCGTAGCTAAAAGTTTGGTGTTCCGGTGCGTCGCTAGGCGGCGTTAGAAGTCGCGCCAACAATAAGCATCAAAAGATGAACTGTATACTATAGAACCTAGTCTTCCGACAGATTCACCATCTTTGCAAATAGTTGTTTCAAGTTCACCATTCCAATATGCGTATTTCAAGTATATAGTTTAAGATAAAAGATAAGTTCACATAAAAAACGAAAATGGTTTAGACTGTAAAAATGAAAAAAAAATTAAATCCGTATGCTGGTATAATTAATATTTAAAAAGGAAAATCATCCGGAAAATGCGTGACATGTAACAAATTTCGTTTTGTAAAACATTACCTTCTAATGCTTAAACATAAATTTATTCCAGTTTGATTTCGATTTCGTTACAAAGTTTTAAAAAATAATTAAGTACCATACAAAATTGATTTTTCTTAAAATTGGTAAATATTATTTTAAAACAACCAAATAATGTGCTTAAGATTATATTAAAGTTAAAATGACTCTCATCCTACTTTCCACAGCTGGGCTCAGTCTTTTTTTCATTTCAACTGGCAGAAATGGATTCGCCTAGATGCTCCTCTGCAAATTGGGAGTCATTGCCTGTCATTGAAATGTATTTCAAATGACTCCAACATGGATGTTACCTTACGATAATTACTATTAAGGCAGACATAACATTAAACAAGATTATTAGTTGCTACTGTAACCTATGGATACTTGCAACAGACGAAGCCCTTTGATCATAATCAAAAACAGGAGTCGTCTCCCAACTGTTGCATTTTGGTAGAAATGAATGAGTGTCGTATCAATACAGATGAACTCCTAGACAGAAAAGAAGTTCTTAGCATTCATAGCACTTGGTAAATTAGCGCTTTAACTGTGAATAGAAACCTAGTGACAAAGGGGATCGAATTTGATTTCGTAGTGTTGTATGTATTTTATATCTAGCGCTCAACCCTTGTACTATAACAGCTCAATATGTTGTTTGTAACAAGTGAAATATAGTCTACTTCAACCGCTTGTAAGACTCATGGCTTCAAAGACATGGGCCTCCCCCGTTGTAGTGAGAACTTGCCTTAGTCGTCATGCTCGGTAGCCAGTTGAAGTTATACGTGGTAGAGTCATGCTGCAGTTATATCATGGTTGTAGCACGAACGGGTCGGTTTAACCGGGGAAGGGACCTCGCTGTCACAGAATACCTGTGTAAAATAGCATCTTAATGCTGCTCTTATGGTGAGTGAAGACAGTCAGAATACCTTTTTACAGTAAACCATTCATCGCATCTTAGTGCTAAAGGGTGATAACGCATCTGAATTTTTATTTTTAATTAAGGATAAAAGTATATTTCTGTGAGCAATATCATCAGATCGACTGTGTACATGTTTGACCTTATTCTATATAAATAAATTAACTTCTGTGTATGTGTCATTTTAATGTTTTCACTAACTCTTCTGTATTCATTTTTCAGATCTCTTGATTTTTCTCGCTGAATGTACTCTAAAAATTGGTATAAACGTGGACATACAGAAGAAGAAGTTGACATTTAGGTACAGTCTTCACCCAACACTGCTCTGGAGTTCTTCTAACAGTCCTATCCCTAGTAGTACAATGGATTTTATTCCATACAAAGGAATACCACTGTTTTCTCCCTGGACACAAAATAGCTAATAATTCATCGATACAATACTTATATCTATCACAACCATGATACTATGTGTTTTTATAATAAATTATTTGAAAAAAAAAAGAACTACGTATCTTGGCATGGTAAAAAGCCTTGTTTATTAAATCCAGCAAACAATTTTAACGAACGAAGGTATAAAACTAAAACATACAGACGTAGCCACAATCTTTCTTACATTGCTTATGAAAAGAAATTAAAAAGGGGTCCAGTTTTGGAGAGACAAATATTGGTATGGTGATGACAAATTTTTAAAGGTGAAATTAATCCGAGCCGTCTCTCTTGATTGCCCAGTACTGTTATTCAGGCACAGTGGAAAGGTGACAAACGGGAACACATTCCACTTGATGGTAGATGGATGCTGTGGCCATGATGCTGTGCCGCAGTAAAGCAATGCTGCGTATCTCTTCACCACATCGACTTCAACTACAGAATGCTGCCTCAGCTAATTCATAAGCGAGATTCTGGTAAATAACCGATGTCCTAAATCCTACACGATAAGAAACCATACCATCAGAATTTTCTGAGCGACCTTTTTAGAAATACGGTAAAGTGGTAAAGTACAAGTAACTTACAGCCTATAAACGTCATACTACTGTGCACAGACCTCCTCTTTCCTGAGAGGGTTTAGTCTGCCGCGCTGCTCTAGCATGTGTTTTGCTGACTTCAGATATGTGTTCGAAATATTTTTTAGTCCACAGACACTATTTACTTCACCGCCGAGTTCATGGTAAATCACGAATTACTAATTACTAATTATGTTACACATCCACACACTACCACATTATTTCCACACTGTCCGGGGTGACTGGGAGAGACGCCGAAAGGCATTAAGTCAGCCTTTTGTTCAATTTATTGGCGGTGTGAGATAACCTGCTATCCAATATAATCCTGTGAGTGAAGCAAGAGGCAGCAGAAGGAAAATGAGACAGCAGATGGGCAGCAGCATCATACGTGGTAGAGCCATGCTGCAGCTATAATATGACTGTAGCACGAATGGGTCAGCTCCACGCTCTCACAGAATAACAGCGTAAAAAAGCAGCTTAATACTGCCGTGTTTCGTATGGTGAGTGAAGAGATCCGGAGACCTTTTTTTACTGAAAATATAATTTTGTGATAAATGTAAATGTCTATGGGCCACGTAGATGTCTATGGACCACAGAATCCATTTGTAATTAGGGAAACTGTGTGCTCGTTTGTTACCCTTGTTCTATACAAAGCATCTTCCTAATAACAACCAAAATAGTTATTAAGAACTACAGTTCAAACTGTACCTTCGAAGCGAGGGAGGCCTAAGTTCAAGATTTCATTTTTGATCCGGCTTAATGAACAAAATAAATGAATACAATGCATGACTAACTGTTTTTGTTACCTCTAAAAGACACACGTTTGTATGTGTGCATTCTCTTTGTAAATTTCAGTATCCCGTTGAATTTAAGTAAAAAGATTGGTGTACTATGGCGTTAATCTCGCTTCAACACCAATGAACTGTTACTGCCATCTAGCGTTGAAATTTAGAACTTTTAAAACCAGGAGAATTACTAAAACGCAACAACATGACACATCCTTACACATGAATATACCATTATTTAAATAATGAATCCATCCAATGAAATTTTCTAATTTGACGACTTGATAGCGCATTGGCTAAAGGTTTAAATGCAATGTATTATAGGTTCGAAAAAACAACAACAAAACACTTAATTTTATGGTTTGATTGAATGAAGAAAAAAAAACACAAACACATTTGTTCTTGATTTCTTTTTTTTTTCTAAGAAACATTGCCAGGTTATGGTTTAAAATAAAAGAGCATATCTTTGTCTTTGATACTATTATCTATTGCATAGTGTCTTTGGTTTTGTTTAAAACGAAAAAATAGTTTTTTCATAGGTACACAATTTTACATAATTCTGATCTAATTAGTGCTCTTCTGAAGCGAACGTAAGGTAGGTATTGTACGATCTAAAGTGCGCACCGCTTGGCGAGAACGGGTTGGGCACACAACGTGAACACTAATTATTTTTAATAAAACACATAAAACAATGAAAGTATTAAAATAAATTACGAAACTTTTCGCTAAATAAGAATAAAAATATATAAAATATAATTTTTAAGGAAGCTAAAAGCGATTTCAATAATAAAAAAGGAATAAAATAATTTCTAGAATCTGAATCTGTAATCAGTTCTTAGTCATGATATTTCAAAGAATTAGAGCCCCGAATTCAGAGAATTGGTATTTATTAAATTCTGAGTTTGTGAAATAGATTGTTACTTGTTGTTCAAACTTTATTGTTTTTACCCATTTAATTGGACCAAGCAATAAATATTACAAGCTCAAATAACAACTAAAATGTCGTGTAAATAGTTACTATACAAATTACATCCTCAATTTATACACCATCTATTTATCCTTTATTTGTTAAGGGGCAAATTTTTTCTTCATTAAACGGGACCACCCTTGAGATTAATATACAATATATTTGACAAATATGAATCAGTTAAATCGGTTCGGCCATTTTTAAAAAATCTATAAATATACATAAAACATTAGCGTCGAAATAAGAACCTTTCTCTTTTCTGAATTCGGTTAATGAAATCGCTAATTTCAGTCCTTGAGACGAAATCGATACCTAATATTCTAAGCTAAGCATCAAAAGTAATAGACATCTAACGCCATCAAGTGTTGAAAAAAGGAATGACTTTCCGACGGATACAAAAAGTAATTATTAGAGGAAACTTTTGTTTTGTCTTTATATTAATACTTTTTTTTAGATATTTTGTTCCTAAATTACTAAATAAATATGATGTTTGATGCCATTTCATGCAACGTGCTTTAATATATTATATTACATTCATTCGTCATTTGATACACGCAGTCTAGGTATTGTTACGAGCTTGAGGTTCGTGACAATAAAAATTGCCGATAAAATTACCTAAATTAACACTTTAATTTACTTTACACAAATTAAAACTAAAAACACTAATAATTAAACACACTAATTCACTTAATTCCGCTCCGAAGCTTCGCTTGTGTCGCCGAGTTCCAGTCTACCTCGATCGCATCTTGCAGCGCCTACTTATATAAATTAGCAAAATATCCAGAATGTTCAAGTAAACACGCGCAAGGTACCGAGAATTCGAGTTTTAAACTTCAAGAAGTTTAGTTCTTCGGTTCGAGACTAGATGGCGCTAGTGCGCCGATTTGAGGCATTGGAGCGCGTAACAGTATCAATCATATACCTTTAAACGAGCAATTCTATATATCGTATCGTAATTCTATATATATATAATCGAAATCTCGGAAACGGCTCCAACGATTTTCATAAAATTTTAGTGCAGGGAGTTTCGGGGTCAATTGATCTAGCTAGGATTTATTTTTAGAAAATGTCTTTTTGTCCATGTTTTTTGGGCAATGAATAACTGCTAAAATATCGTTAGAATAAGAAGGTAAATTTTGACATTTTATTAATGATTACAAATAGCTTAATTGGTATATTGGGCGGTCACAAAATCGTAATACCAAGGTTTGAGCCCAGACCGACCGACCGACTTTTTTTAAATTTATTTTCAAGTTCCTTTCTTTTTTTGAGAAAATCTATTTTTTTCGAGCCCTTATTTTAGTTTTTTTAAAAACACGAAAATTTAAATTAAACTAATTGCACTCATGATTTTTTATTTAAATAACCAGTCCAGTTTTTACTATTATGTTGCTAGGATCAAAAAATATTATTCGTATTTCATCAGTATGTAATTTGTATCTAAATATAATTTCCAAAACACACGAATTAAAAAAACCGACCGAAAAATACCGAGCAAAGCTGTCAACCGGGTACTTAATTATTATTCACCGTACGGCCTATCAAAAGTTTACTGCCGTACATAGACATGAAATGAAATGAAAAGAAAGTTTATTGTTTCCAACATTTTGTTATAATTAATACGAGTTTGAGGACTTCTTTTAAGTATAAAGATACTTATGTCGTCCACTAACAGCTCGTTACGGTTCAAATTGATGTTTATGTACCTGCACAGAAATTTTGGTAACAATTTGAACTTTGTATGGCGGGGTGGTTTTAATTTAAACCGGATATTAATTCGCATTATACGTACTAGCGTATAATATTTAATAAAGGCATTGCGTGTTTTCAACGAACTGTATCATATCATAATAATATATAAAGCTAATTTTTACCATTCTTTTATATATGATAAGGTAGTAAACAGTTAGAAGAACTTAGGTTTAATTTATTTGACTTAAGACTATGGTGGTCATCTTAATTCCATGATTATATGAATTTTGTACTTGTATAATATGAAACTTGTAACAGAAGTGGAAAACCTTTTCATTTTGTACTCATACATGAGGCGTGAAGCAATAAGAAGAATAAGCTGAACTACGAATGCAGTTGACACATTTGCTACGTATTCTACAGAATAAAGGCTGCGCACAAAGCGAAAAGATAAACATGGTTTTAAGTCAAGTATTTCAAATAGTCCGTCCTGAGACTAATTTGTATTGTGTTATTTTCATACCATGTTAACATGAAAACAACAAGAAATCAGGTATTATGCAATTATAGTACGCATTACAAATCTATATGTGTGAGAAATATAATTCATGAATTTGTAAATATAACCAAAGTTGCTTATGCGATTGTTTCGCCCTATAGTTTCATGCAGTTTGTTTACAAAAAATGCAACAAACTTCCTCAGTTCTTACTTGAATATCGTTTGTCTCCTACAGATTTATCGCTCAAAATGATGTCATCTTCATAATAATATTAAATTGCCCGCTTAAACACAAAACAAAGTAATCAAACGTTTTCTGTTAATGTCTGAGTTAATGGATAATAGATGGCAATATCATCATCATCATTACAGCCCTTCACAAGTCCACTGCTGAACGTAGGCCTCCCCCAAGTAATGCCACAAAGCACGGTCATGAGCCACCTACATCCATCGACTTCCTGCATGTCTTACCAGGTCGTCACTCCATCTAGTGGGGGATCGCCCTACACTACGCCTACCGGTACGAGGCTGCCACTCGAGAACCTTTCTTCCCCATCGGTTATCGATTCTTCGGGCTATATGGCCGGCCCATTGCCACTTCAGCTTGCTAATCCGTTGGGCTATGTCGGTCACTCTGGTTTTACTGCAGATATCCTCATTTCTGAGTCTATCACGCAGTGAAACTCCGAGCATAGCCCTCTCCATAGCTCGCTGAGCGACCTTGAGAGTCCTCATACGGCCAGCGGTGAAGGACCACGTCTCAGATCCGTAAGTCATCACTGGCAACACGCACTGGTTATACACTTTAGTTTTCAGAGATTGAGGTATACCTGACGAGAAGATGTGTCTTAATTTCCCGAACGCTGCTCAGCCGAGTTGAATCCGTCGATTGACCTCTCGGTCGAAGTTAGACTTACCTAGTCAGACTATTTGTCCCAGGTAAACGTACTCGTCAACAACTTCGAGCATAGTGCTCCCAACAACTACCGGCATAGGTGTGACATGGACCTATTCATTCATTCATCTTAAGACCTATCCGTTGGGAGACACCATTGAGGTCATTGAGTATAGTGCTAAGGTCCTCCAGCGATTCTGCCATAAGGACTATATCGTCGGCAAATCGAAGGTGAGTGATGTACTCGCCATTGATGTTAATACCGTATCCTTTCCAGTCCAGTAGCTTGAAAACGTCTTCCAAAGCAGCGGTGAAGAGTTTCGGGGATATAACGTCACCCTGTCTTACACCTCTCTGCAGTTGGATAGGTTTCGAGCTCTGGTTCTGTACTCGGATAGCCATCGTAACCCTACTGTACAAACACTTCAGCACTTTGATATACCGACAGTCAACTTGGCACCGCTGAAGGGACTGTAGCACCGCCCAAATTTCGACGGAATCAAAGGCATGAATAAATAATAAGGAATGAATCTTAGCTTATTTAGAAATGTTGTGCCGTTTTTATCTTAATTTTTTTATTGTCGTAATTATAATTTTAACTAGTAATGTCAGTTAAAATAAAAGACAATAGTAATAAGTAATATAAACTTAAAATCAAAAAAAATGTTTCGTACTTTACAGCTGGCAGCCCCTTTACAAGTCAACTGCTGAGCATACATAGGCCCCTCCAAGAAATGCACAAAACACGGTCAACTGACAACATGCAACTATCGGCCTTTGATCGGGTTTGGCACAAAGCGTTTCTTTTGAAGCTCCTTTCCTTCCCGAGAAATTGTGGGATTGGATCACCAGCTTTCTTGCAGATCGGAGCATCAAGGTCGTTCTAGACGGTGCAAGCTCCGATTACAAGCCTATTAATGCTGATGTTCCACAAGGCTGCGTGCTATCGCTAACGCTGTTTCTTCTGCATATCAATGATATGTTGCAAACCCGTAACATTCATTGCTATGCAGATGACAGCACTGGCTCTGTACACCGGCCGTGCCAATATTTCTCGGGAAAACGTCTCCGAGTACCGGGACAAACTTGTGTCTGAATTCGAGTCTCTGCTGAACAGAGTCTCGGATTGGGGGCGACTAAATCTAGTCCAGTTTAACACCCAGAAGATACAAGTTTGCGCGTTAACCGCTAAAAAGAACCCCTTTGTCGTATCTCCTCAGTTTTAAGGCACTCCCCTTGTTGCCTCAGCCAGTATCGGAATCCTCGGCGTCGACATATCGATTGACGTGCAGTTTCGTGGTCACTTGGAAGAGAATGCCAAATTGGCCTCTAAAAAGTTTGGCGTGCTCAGCAGAGCGGGACAGTATTTCATGCCGGCACACCACCTACAACTTTACAAGGTGCAGGTTCAGCCGCACATGGAATACTATTCCCATCTCTGGGCTGGGGCTCCCCAGTACCAGCTCCTTCCACTTGATTGCATCCAGCGCAGAGCGACTCGAATCGTCGACGACCGAGTGCTTTCCGATCGGCTCGATTCACAGTCGATTCACTCGATTACATTTTCTTTCGCATATACCATGGGGAGTGCTCTGAGGAATTGTTCGGATTAATCCCAGCCGCCAAATTTCGTGAACGCACTACGCGGCAAACGTCCCGATACCATACACACCATCTAGATCCTTGGCGGTCCACCACTGTACGTTTCAAAAGGAGTTTTCTTCCGCGTACGACATCTCTGTTGAATAGTTTACCACCAGCGATTTTTCCGGACCGATATGACCGAAAGGGCCGGCAACGCACCTGCAATTCCCCTGGTGTTGCGGTTGATAATGAGCGGCGGTAGTCACTTAACATCAGGTGAGCCGCATGCTCGTTTGCCCCCTCTTCTATTTACAATATATATATATATATATATATATATACAAACTTTACTTACGGGTTATATAAATGTGAAACTGTGGGCAATGTATTTTTGTACCTTATCTATTTGAACATCATGTTCAGGCCTATGTTCATCAGTGGATTTGTGAAGGACTGTAATGACGGTGATGATCTATTTGAAGAAATTTTAAAAAAGGTTATGAGAATCAATTTCATTGTAATTACCGTTATATTTTGATAAAATCACACTTATGAAGATAAAACCATTTTCTCGCGTCCGTTCCTAAATCCATTCGTGAAAAAAGAAACAACGGTCTCGCGTGTGATTCAGTAATTTTGACTCGAATTAACATATTAAAAAAATGGAATTATATTTTTTTTAAATACATGTTTTTTCTTTTTATTATTAATTTTTGCTCATATTATGTCCTTCTCACGTCAATAGTCCATCAAGTTCACTGCTGAACACAGGAATGCCCAAGAATACACCAACAACTAATAGATCACTTGAAAGGTTTACTCATACTCACGACGCAATCAGGCGGGTCGGTAGTCACAAAGGCGACACTTCGCACCAGCTATCAGAGCTTCAATGGACAATCCTTAGAGTGAAATGTGTGCTTGAGAGCCTATCACTTGAAGAAAAAGCTGTCATGGTTTCGGTCACACTCCTAATATATTATGTACACATATATTACATTATTTATTACATACATTATCAGAAGAGGTAGTTATTATTTTGCAGAAAAATTACTGCTCACGTTTATGTCCTTCTAACAACTTGTATTGAATGTAAAACATCAAAGAAACAGCTTTTGTAGCAAAACCAAAATATAAATACGACAATGTTGCGCTAGCTAAAATGAAATTAAGCAAAATTTGTAACTTTTGATTTCAGAATACAATACCGTATTTAACTTTAACAATTTTCTTATAATACAGTTTAACATAGCGTTTGAGCATCTGTAATTGTTACAAAAGTGACAAACAAACCGACAGATAGTTAAGTGGCTACTGCAGTCCATAGAGACACGCAGCAAACTTCAAGCACAGAAATACACAGATACGTTGACACTTCTGAGGCTTAAGAACTCTTTGAAGTTAACGGACGTGCCTTCGCATAAGCTGGAGTTAAGAGTTAGCACCCTAGTTCTGCCGATGCGTAGCTTTAGTGCACCAAGATTATACACGGAGCTGGGGAAAATGTTATAAGTGCCACTGTACTAGACTGGAGCGGATAAAATATGTTTTGATATACTGCGTTCTAATTATTGCAAAAAATACAATTTCATTTTAATACGTTAGCTCACGGCCATACTCTTATTCGATATCAAAAAATTACCTACGGCTGGCTCAGGACGGTATCAAATTTGATACCAAATACTGCCCTATGAAAAAGTGTTTTTTTTTTTGTTTTAAATAAAACCAAAGACAATATGCAATGCATAATATAGTAAAAGACAAAGATATGCTCTTTTATTTTAAACCATAACCTGGCAATGTTTCTTAAAAAAAAAAAAAAAGAAATCACTCTGAACTTTCGGCGTTCCACGTGTCGCATTGCAGAAGGTGCTCCGTCTTTTTTATAGAATTTTATAGTTGTGTCTGGACTAAAAACGAAAGTATTATACTTTTTGTATTCCTTGTAATATAGTTAACACGTAGATATATAATTTGTGGCATAACAAGTGAAAAGTAAGTGCCAAAAATACTTCGAAATCGAGAAGGCCCATTTTGGCGGTTGGGTCAAAAATGTATTATTTTTCCAATTCTCATTCAGTTTAGTGTAAAATGTAACTAAAAATAGTTTTATAACATATTTCAAATAACTTGACGTTGTATTTATTTCAAATTCACACAAAAATATATTTGAAACATTGTTCGAAATGTCATACAGATAAATATTTTTTTTAATATTCTGGTATGAGTAATGAATAGAAACATATAAAACATAAAAATATATATATATTTCCAAACGTTTTCGTATAAATTTCTCCAAAAATAAAAGTGTAGAATTCAAAATAGTAGTAATTTTGACACTAAAAGTGAAGTATATACTACTACTATGTTATAAAGGGTAATTTATGAATTTTATTACAATTTCTAGCAATCAAAAATAATTTTATTCGATAGTTTATAAATTCAACAAGAATTCCTGTAAGTTTTATCCATAAATATTGTCTCAAAGTGAAAATATAGCAAAATTTTTAAGTTAGCAAAAAATTTGCAATTCCCGCCATTCGCATCGCGAGCGAACAGGTATCTGTTTGCTGTTCTTTCTGAGCTAGCTAAAATGCTACAATATTCACTTAAGTAAGATTTTACTATAACTATAAATTAGTAAGCAGTTCAAATTTTTCTTTTTAACGGCAAAAAAAAACTTTAAAAATATTGGATCTTTTCTTTTTGTGCAATGGTTAATTATATATTGACTATTCGAGAGTACCGAGCGCCAAAAACATGCACGTCTTGTAAATAATAAAGTTGTGTAATAGTACAAAGTTGTGTATAAATGTGAACATGGGCTCTCATTATTTAAAATCTTCCACGTGTGCCGAGAAGCTCCAGGAGAAGCTAGTACAGAATAAACAAGCGCTGCAATAGAAACAGAAACAGAAACTTTATTATTCAATTTAGATTATAAACAATACTTATTGAAAGTCAAATTTTTCATTTACCACTGGTTCGCAAAAAAAAACTCTGTTCTGGGAAGAATCAGCAAGAAACCTAGCGGGACTGTTTTTTTTTTTCAAATAATAACTTACAATCATGTTTACAATTATTAACACAAGACAAATTAGAAATAGCTTGGTAGCGATCACCCTTCTCAGGGGTTATTATCATCCATAAATTCCTTAATATTATAATACCGCTTTTTATACAAACTTAGTTTAATAACATTTTTGAACTTTGCGTATGACAAATTTTATATATTTTCTGGGATTTTGTTGTAAAAGCGTATACATCGCCCCAATAATTATTTACTAACTCGATGGAGTCGAGTAACTGGTACTACTGGCTTGTGTCTTTCCCTAGTATTTACAGAATGAATATCACTTATTTTTGCAAAACTACGTTTATTCTTGTGTACGTACATTACTTTTTCATAAATGTATTGAGAGGCCAGAGTTAATATATTAATTTCCTTTAATTTTTGTCCTAATGACTCTTTTGGTTTTAAATTATATATTGCTCTAATGGCCCTCTTCTGTAAAATAAATGAATTAAGCAATGAAGATTATAGCGTTTTGTTTTTACATTTTACGTAAATTTTGATTGTATTGATTATTATAATGATAACTTTACATTTTACATATCTTAGCTCAGTTTCTGAGAATAATAGAGCTTTCATTATTTTAGAGACGGATATGGAACGACGTATTGTAGGAATCGTGTTATATCGGATGTTCGTTTCATAACAGACACAAACGTCCGATAATGTAGAAAATGCAAGTATTGTGAAATCTTATTTATAAATGTTATACTCTCATATTAACTTCTAACAGCTGTCCATTAACAACTACTGTATGGTAAAATTATTCAGGAGGCTTAACTCTTACAAAGTTTCTCATTAAGTGCGGCATTAAACTTGTCATTTGACTTGTCTTGTGGACATTATTTCGTCAAATTATTTAAGTACCATTATTTTACAAGTAGGCATTACAGAATGAAAAAATATAACCGACTAAGTACTTAAAAATACGTAGGCCAAATAGCATACACAATTTTATATTAAAGACTATATAATAAGCAGATAAGTTAATACCAAAGTACCCTTGTAATGTGACATGTGATGGAGGTAAGATTACCCATCACCACATTTCTTTCCTTAGTCACCGTAGGTGTTGGTGACGGAAATATTCATATATTTTATGTCTTAATTATATAAAGACCTACAGTAGATATGTGGTAACAGAAAAGGCACCCAGATTCAAAGTGCTAGACGTACTGCGATCGTCATAAAAGCCTGCTAAGAAAACAAATCCTTCCTAGAACAGCTCTCTCGTTGATATCGGTATCGCTGACTGATTGATTCAAATATAAAATTATGAGTTCATTTTTCTGACGAGGGTTGCTAGTAGAACTTTTTCTGTACCTATTATCCGACATACTACAGTTTAGCCACTTACTCCATTCATAATTATAATTATTAAACTACTAACATCTTATTGCATTTGTTCGAGAATCATTTTGTAAATGCTGAAAGTAATCTGTCTCTTACCTTCCGGTCATTCAAAAAACTCTGCAGCTTCGATATATTGTAAAAGGAAATTGAACCTAGATACGTTTTTACCAACATGTTGAAATACGGAATATTATTTTATCTTTTTTTTAACGGTGACCTAAGCAGAGAGGTGTGATAAATACGTCTCCTTAATAATATGAATTTTACTTTCGCAATATGAGAATAATATGCAAATTTCAGTATGAGCAAGAGTAAATCAAATTTAATCCCTGCTCGCATACTTGAAATGGTTGGATTTCGTACAAGCCTGGAAGTCAATCGAAATTAAAATGAAAAGCAAGACATTTGAATGTTAACAGTTTGTACTGGAACATTTGAACTGTGAGAAATGCTTTTTTGCATGATTTTTTGTATTTCCTACAAAGGAGAGATGTACCGTTCTCTGTGACTTGATATAACAAGTAAAGTATTTTACGCAGCTTACGTCAAGAGTTTAAATTCATTAAGTGCGATCTGATGAACATGGGTAATCTATCACGTGTCTTACCTTGCATTTTGTTTAACGAAATTTATAAATAATAGAATTTAAAAAACTTAAATAATACGCATTGATAATGAGCTGTTATGATTCCGATAAATGTTTTATTTTATCTCAGTCATCCAGATCAGGATACTAGGATAAAGTTATTAAATTATTTTATTTTCATGAATCCTTGATACGATTGCAAATTATCAAGTCAATCGGTCATCTACAAGTTGGTGAATGATGTGTCCTAAGCCTAGTTAGAGTGATTTATTCGAGACTTATGGTCGCCACAGAAGGTCTGTTCCACTGATCATTCTAACTGATCAGTTCAAACTAAAACTGTTGATATTCTTTAAAATATTGAATTTTCGATATAATGATGAATAAATTTATATGCAAAACTCCGATAATGATATGTTTATAACAATCGATATATTGAAAATTCAATATGTTAAAAAATATCAACAGTTTTAGTTTGAACTGATCAGTTGGAATGATCACTTGAACTGACCATGTGTGGCGTCCATTAGCTTTTACATATAGGTCTACTACGTTACCTTAATATATATAAAAACGAAACTTCATGCATTGTTTCGAATGGTTCAAGTAGAACGTCAAAATAATAGCACTATAATTATTATACATAAAATTAATTAAAAAAAGTCTTTTTTTCAGTGAGATAGAGTACAAATATACACTTATTAAAATCGAAAAGAGAAATGGGAATTTGGAACAGTGATACGTAGACTCTAAATATACATTATGAAGTAATTACCGAGGGAGGGCTGATAATGAGACATCAAAGGAAATTCCCGCAGAAAAACAAGATTCGTGGCGGAGAAACTGATGTATCCTAAGCCTAATTCGAGTGACGTATTCGAATCCTAAGCTTATAAATATAGTTCTACTGGGTTGACTTAGTAACGGAATCAATAATTCTACGCCATTATAAAAATAAAAAACTAATGAGTACGTTGTAATACTGTATTTGTTAGTATATAATAGTGAATATTACATTAAAAGATTTCATAACATAGATAGATACACACGAAACTAATAAAAGTGTGTTTTATACAAATTTTGTGTAATGAAAAATTACATATTTATGCCCTTGTCTTATGTTAGTAATTTATTTTAAGTGCACTTTCTTAACAAAACAAATACCGTCAACAAAAAGTAATTTGAATAATGAAAGGAGCATTTTGTTGGTATAAAACATATTTAATGTAACGATCATTGTACCTGCAAAATGTTATTAAATATGACCTTGTAAACAAGAGACATGATAAAAATAAATTTTAATCAACAATAAAAAACCGGAAAAGAGCGTGTCGGGCCACGCTCAATTTAGGGTTCCGTAGTTTCCCGTCCGTCACAATAAGTGTTCCCACTTATGAGTTTAAAGGTGGGTATCCATTATGTTCGCGCTCCAGCAGCGCTCCGCGCTCCTGCAACTGCTCCCGGTAGTGGGTACTGTTGTTTCCATCCAAGTTCAAAATGATTTTCCTAGAAAGTCCTTATAAGGTTCTACTTTTCAGATTTTTTTCATATTTTCTAAACTTATGGTTCAAAAGTTAGAGGGGGGGGACACATTGTTTTTTTAATTTTGGAGCGATTATTTCCGAAATTATTGACATTATCAAAAAATGATTTTAGTAAACCCCTATTCATTTTTAAATACCTTTCCAACAATATATCACACGTTAAGGTTGAAATTAAAAAAAAAAATCACTTCCCACTTTACATATAGGGGCTACCCTAATAAAACATTTTTTTTCAATTTTTATTTTACCACTTTGTCGGCGTGATTGATACACATATTGGTACCAAATTTCAGCTTTCTAGTGCTAACGGTCACAGAGATTAAGCGAGGACGGACAGACGGACAGACAGACATGGCGAAACTATAAGGGTTCCTAGTTGACTACGGAACCCTAAAAACGATATACATTTTCAAGTTTCTATAGGTACGTTGAAATTCCACATAATTCAAACATTTGCTCAATAACAACGTTTAAAAAGTTTTTATAATGTATCCAATTGCCGCATATGTAGACTTGTAAAATCCATTTCATGTTAGTTACCTGTCCATATATGATGTGTTCTCATTAAATCGAAACAGATTAACAGTCGTCATAAGCAGCTACTGCCAAATTTTAACACACATGCCGTTAACTCTTATATAGCCTGAGGCACAGCTACTGATATCAAAGATAGATCTGACTTCGAGGTTTACTTTATCATAAGTACGATTATTATAAGAATTTGTTGTTTTGTTTTCATTTGTATAAACTGTCACACTCAATTCTCTTTGAATATTTTTTTCTTCTACAGCGTCGTCTGGAAAAGTGGCAGAATTATTGTTTGGTATTTGTACGTTAGTCACACTTGTTAGAGTATCACCGCTTCCCGGGGCTTGTGATGTGACAAGCCCAAGTCCGTTTATTTGCACTACTGTCAGCAGAAACGCAATGATAAACCCAGTCATGATCGTGCGTTTTCCTTAATATTTCCGGAAGCTGTCTGGATATAGAGAATGAACTGTAATGATTTTCTATAATGTAATTAACAAATAAAAATAACAAAATTATACATATATAAAGGATTACTACACTGTGACTGTGAAATTACGATTTCTCCGCTTAAGGCCAAGATGAAAACAATATGATTGTTAATAATAGTATTGCTGCTACATGTACAATACATATAGCCATTTAAATTTATAATAAATGAAAGCTATTTCTCTACTTAAATTCTTTAACGGCAGTTTTACTACTTTTGAATTATTTGTCACTATTGTGTGGATTAATATATATATATATATATATATATATATATATATATATATATATATATATATATATAAGTTTTATTCCTTATATTTCGACTTTATTAGTTGTAACATTTTTCTTTTTTTGTTGGGGTTTACTCTTTTAATTTATAAGGAAAATAATAAAACAAAAAAAATAATAAATTAGTGCACAATTAACGAATACACTGCGTATTAGTTTTAAACTACATAATAAAACATACTGTTGGATTTGAAGCCTCCTCCAGTTTAACAGTCGGCTAGAATGGAAGCATGATTATTTAATTTTTAATGACATTGCTTCGTAATTTAGTGTTTATTATCACCAAGTGAATAATTATTAGTAACTACAAATAATAGTAATGATACATACTGTCCCTTTATTACATAAAGCTGGATTTATTGCTTGTAATTAGTAGCATACAATTAGTTTTATGTCGAAATTAATTTCATACTGCATTTATTAATTACGTGAAAATAAATTCGGTACGCGCGTTTTTTAAGTAATGCGCAATCAAATGGCACGAATGTATTTTGATTTGCGAATAACGCATTAGATACTGATGGGTAAACACCCTTTGATCTTATTACGCATATTGGTTCACACCTTTGAAGATTTTAGACGTAGAAATAGCTCTCTTTACGTCTCCTGTTATATAATTTTAATAAGGTTAATGTTGTTAATCTATACATATAATACATCTGTAGAAAAGTCGTATATGTAATTCTAATATTTTCTGGAAAAATAATTATGCCCTTTAATTAGTCTATCCAGGGGATTAAATAAAGGGCACAGAAGCCATATGAATGGTTTTTAGAATTTTAGTCTGTCTGTCTGTATATTCAAAATTATTAAACAGATTCAAAACTACTGAACAGATTTCCATGAAATTTTGTGTGTACTTAGTTAGGGACCCGGGGCTACTTATAGGCTACTTTTTATCTGATTACGGAATTTCAAAAAAAGGAGGGTAAAGTATTTTCCTTCCTTCAGATGTTAATTTCTATTTCATACGATTTATGTGTTTTACTAAAATAAATAAAATACTTATAAATAAAGTCCAAAATAAGTTTTAACCGCTGACAATTTACGAAATTATTGTTGTATTCACTTTGTCAAGACAGTGCCATCTAAAAAACGGTGGTTTTTAAACTTAGTAAAGCAATGCTCCAGCTTTATTATGGCTGTAGCACGAATGGGTCTGCTCGATCGGGGATGGACCATGCTCTCACGGAGTACCAGCGTAAAACAGCAGCTTAATACTGCTGTGTTTCTTATAGTGAGTGTAGAGATCCGAAGACCTTTTTTAACTGGAAAGGAGGTATTTCATCTAAGTCCTCAAGTGTGTGTGTGATCCATAGCATCCACCTAACATCAGTGGGACTATGTACTCGTTTGTAACCCTTCAACAAAAAAATCTAACGTAAAATACAAAAAGCGGAGACATTTTGCCTCCGTATAAATAACTGACATTTATATAGTTAAATTTTAATTTACAATTTTAGATTTTTGTTATTTCATTTTAGTCATAAATAAATTTTATAGTAAGTAATTACTACTTAACTAGATAATAGTGATATCCATCAAAAATTATAAAATTAAGGATGTTTCTAAGTTTGATTTCTAATCTATAAAAAGCTTTAGTAGAAATACGGTTTCGTGGACCGGAAGTTGCCGTATTACAAGTGCTTGCCGGAAGCCGTGCTAATAATGACCGCGCAAGGCTCTACTGGGACCTTGCCATCGTCACAGACAGGACTATTCTTGCGTATATGCCTTATATTATGCTGATGGACCGGGCACAGTCAAAGATATTTTTGGTCAACATTACCATTCTGTATAATGAGAACCTTGTAAAAGCCGAAACAGACAAGCGAAAAAATATATCTGGACCTGGCTCACGAGTTGACCGAGATGTGGGGTGTACTGTCAACTGAAATTATACCTGTAGTCGTTTCTGCAAACGGGTTAATCCCAGTTAACCTCACGAGTCGTCTGAGGCTCCTGGGACTCCGTGAAGAATCGCTCCAAGCTCAAATGCAGAAGGCAGATTCTCGATACCGCTCGCATCGTCCGCCGTTTTCTGTCCCTCGGCCGTTTGGTCTCCCCTACCGAGGGCTTCCAACTGGTTGGGTTATGATTTATTTATGTATTTATTTTATTTTATTGATATTTATGTATTTTGTCATTTAAAATATATATTTATACAGTCCAACTAGATGAGAACACTATATAACAGTCTTAGTAATTACATACAAACTATTAATTTTTATTTCAGATAACCAAGTAATTCATATAATTTGTTGGTATATAATATGAAACTTATAATTTATGGTAGTATCTGAACCTAATTCTTAAATACAATTGCCTTATCATATAAACAGAGGCGCTAGTATTGCTTAAAATTTTTTGAGCTTTTTTCGGTCATATCTTTCAGCAATTATTTTCAGGATGGAGCTAGCCTGCACCCTGCCGAGCGACGAGGCTATTTTCTTTCTCATAATGGCATAATAGTCATCTGTATGTGCCTTTGAAAACAAGTCTGATGCACTGCAAAATTGGGGTAGCTCCAATAAGTTATAGTACTTGACACGTAAGTCGTAGACAAACATAAAACTAATTTTATTTTATTTTTTTGCGTGCAATGTTGCACGCTCCATGTTCGCGCACGTACCCACTACCGGGAGCAGTTGCAGGAGCGCGGAGTACTGCTGGAGCGCGAACATAATGGATACCCACCTTTAAACTCATAAGTGGGAACACTTATTGTGACGGACGGGAAACTACGGAACCCTACAATGAGCGTGGCCCGACATGCTCTTGGCCGGTTTTTTTTATGTATGACCATGCATACATTTTTACAGAGTAGTTCAATTTTGATAATTCTTTTTTTATTGGGTAGGTTTTAACTGGTCCCATACAAATTTGGAAAAAGAAATATTACCCTAAGGGTGGGAAAATAGAGGTGATTTATTACAGAGTAGTCCGATTTCGAAAATTCTTTTGTTTTGTTATTGGATAGGTGTAGACCTTGAAATTGGTCTCATTTAAATTTGGAAAAAATGATTTTAACCTAGGGTGGGAAAATATGGGTGACTTATTACAGAGTAGTCCGATTTTGATAATTCTTTTTTATATTGGATAGGGTATACCTTGAAACTGGTCCCATATAAATTTCGAAAAAATTTTTTTTACCTTAGGGTGGGAAAATAGGGGTGATTTATTAGAGAGTAGTCCGATTTTGATAATTCCTTTTCTAATGGATAGACATATACCTCGAAATTGGTCCCATATAAATTTGGAAAAAAGTTTTTACCCTAGGGTGCTAAAATAGGGATGATTTATTGCAGAGTAGTCCGATTTTAATAATTCCTTTTTGTTAAAGAGATTATACCTTGAAACTGGTCCCATATAAATCTGGATTTTTTTACTAAGGGTGAGAAAAAAGGGTTGATTTATTGGCAAGTAGTCCGATTTTGATAATTATTTTTATTGGATAGGGTATATACCTCGTAATCTGTATCATATAAATTTGGAAAATAAAATTTACCCTAAGGGTGGGAGAATAGGGGTGATTAATTGTTTACTCACAGATTTTAATGCTGAGTTGTATAGTACAACATTACGTAATAATTACATTACATTACAAAAAACCTCATGATGAATGAGCATTAGACCTGCCAGTCTCTTGTGTCAAAATTACTCAAAACTACTTAGATATACTTATATTAGTTTAAGAACTTAGTTATTAAGGTTAATTAAAAACTCAAAGTGATTAAAAATATACATTTAGGTCCATTTACATTATTTTAAGTACTAAGTTATTAAGGTAAAAGAAAAAGCTTTATTATTTTTTCTTTTCCGTTTTGTCGGCGGTTTAATATTTTGTTATTTTTTTTTATAGAAACATCTCTTTTGGGTAGTAGCAATACCATCATTAACGACAATATTGTTTCCATCTTGGCCTTAGGTGCAAAAAACGTAATCTAGTTCATTTTCTATTTCCAGACAGTTTTTGGATACATTAAGGAAAACGAACGATAGTGACTTGGATTTATCATTGCGTTTCTGCTGACAGTAAAGAAAATAAACGGACGAGAGCTTATCCATTCACAAACCACGGAAAGCAGTAATCCTCCGTGTAGGATTTCTAACATACAAATATCATATAATAATTCTGTCACTTTTCCAGACGACACTATGGAAGAAAAAATAATCAAATAGAACAGAGTGTAACAGTTAATACAAATCAAAACATAACAACAAAGTCTAATAATACTCATACTTAAGATAAAGTAAGCCTGTAGATTCAATCTGTGTTCGATGTCTGTAGCTGTGCCTCAGGTTATGCTAGGGTTAACGGCTGGTGTGTTCCAAGTATGTAGTGTTGTTCATGACAATTTTTAATGTGTTTTGATATCAACACACATACACACACACGCGCGCGCACGCGCACACGCTCACGCACCTGCATACGCACACGCACACGCACCTGCATACGCACACGCAAACGCACGCAATATAGTAGATAGGTCATCCTATTGAGTTTAAAAGAAAACCTGTCTCAGAAGTCCCCACTCGGCCATATATTTATCAATCTTATTTAGGACTGCATTTAATTCACCATATATAAAGACGGGATAATAAGAATCGAATAGATTTTGCAATGCGGCAATTGGATACATTACAAAAACGTTTTAAACACTGTTAATGACGGCAGATGGCAGATGGCAGAATCGTTTGTCTAATGTAGAATTTTAATATACCCATAGAATCTTGAATAAGCATATTATTGTTTTAATAGTCGATTATAATTTATTTTAATCATGACTTTTTTTCGAGGTCCTAATTAATGACATTTAAAAGGTACTATGATGGTTACATTACATAATATGTTTTATTATAACAAAATGCTTATTTTATTATTTATACTACTTATTATGTTTGGTATTTATTATTCTTAGAAATTGCACTTGAATTAAATTAATTAATTACTAATACAATTTAAATTAAATTAAATTAATTACCAATACAATAGTATAGCATAAATATGTTATTTTTAATCAAACTGAACTTATATATAATTTACTTTAATTACTCACATACTCGAACACTACGGGTCTGGTACGAAAATGTAGGCTGTAAACTCGGCATCACTAAGGCAGTCGTAGAAATCATAAAGAATGTAAGCAAAGAAAAAAATTCGGTCATCGCCCTTACGTTCGACGACCTTTCTATCCGCGAGCACATAGAGTTTGATGGTCATAATCATCATGGCTATGTTGATGTGGGTAATATTTATGGAGATCAAGTAGATAAGGCTAAAGAGGTATTAGTCATAATCACGACAGTGGCATTTACTTCTTTATGGAAAATCCCAATCGTTTAATTTTTTGGAGAAGATTTACTGCTTTACAGAAAGCAACACTTCTAAAACAGTGTATTGCTTCATTATCAGATTTTGTAAAAGTTGCTTTTGTCACTTTTGTGGCATAACATGTAATATAAATATGGCACAAATACTAAGAGCTAATTTGAGCACCTCTCCATTTGGACCGTACTTTTAATATAGAGGACAAAAATATTATGTTATATTAGATGCGCGTCATTTACATAAGATGGTTAGAAATGAATGTACGGTTAGCAGCGCAACTGTTATGTAGTTCTGTTGCAACCAGCGTAGTTCTGCAAAGACGTATTAAAATTAGCTATGTTTGAAAATTGCCAATCGACAGCAGGTTTCATAAAGTATATAAACAGCATATTTGACATTTTCAACTCCAGAAATTTACTCAGCTCCGGATTTAAGAAGGCCTTAAGTGCAAATAATGTTGAAAATGTTGTATCTGAATGCGACGAAGTCTGTGTGTATATTAAAAATTTAAAATAAAACACCAAAGAATTGATAGAAAGTCGAAGAAAAGTTGGTTTCATTGGTTTTTTTGGCGAATATAATAGCTTTAAAGTGGCTTTATGTCAATTTGATAGAGTCAGGAAAGTTAAAGTTTCTTCCGACCTAGAAACTCACTTAAGATCATGTAGAAACTTTTTTTAGTGCAGTACGTTTTAGAGGAGGATTTAACAACAATCCTACAGTCATACAATTCACAGCAGCATACAAACGATTAATCTGCCACGTGGAAGTGCAAATCAGCGATAAAGCTAATTGTTTGCCTTTGGAGACTATTAGTATGCTCAATCTACAAAGATCGTGTACTATAGATACATTAAATAAGACTAAGTTTGCGTTAGCTATGTGAACAGCTCATTTTAAACTTAGCATAATAAAATCTCTTAAGCCGACGCTTGTTTTTTAAATAGCTTTTTTATGATTTTACTTAGTATTTACTTCATATCGTAGTAACTTACTTATCAGTAAACAGTCTGAGGTTGGCGAAAGAGATTCAAACGCTTTTGTTGTAACAGTGGCTACACGAGTCTACATAGTATGTTTCATTGTGGGACATAGGCCTCCTGTTATTTTTGTGCGGCTTTTATAGAGCAGGAAAAGAAAAGCACCGCGAAATTGCAATGTGTATTGGCAGACATCCACACGACTGGGAAATAATAAACACAGGAGTTATTTCTGGCAAGTTCTTTGAAGATTAAGTAGTCGTTAATCGGAGTTGTTTGTTCCTCACACACATTTAAAGATGTGCAAGTTAACTGACTTATTATTTCTCTGATTTCATTAAGAAAAAGAAACATTTTAGTACCTGGTATGACATTATGAAAAAATTATATCCCTATATCACGCCCGCACGTCACGCACGCACGCAGCACCTGCATGAGCTGCTGGTTGGCCGGCCTCCGTGGTCGGCAGCTGGCCCTCCGACGTCTGCATCACCAAATCGTCTCTTATCCGTCTCCTGCTGTTCGTTGACTTCGGGTAAAATTGGCATGATTTGATCCCACTTTTGCATTAGTTCTGGCGCACAACAATATAAATAATATTTACTCATATATTAAAGTGTATTGAAGGAATAAAGATGCTATTGTGGCGGCGATGTCGTCGCGCCACAAGCGTAACACACCGAAGCCTAAATCGCGCTATCAAAATTCCGAATCATAAACAGTATATATAGAATATCTCCGAACTATCATGTGTTGGTCGCTCCCCGGGCGGAACACCTTGCCCGGCGGGAGATCTCTCCTTTTCCTTTCACGGCCACACTATTTTAACTCTAGTACAAGTAAGTAAGAAGTAATTTTATAAACTACAATTATTGGAGCTCCTAGTAACTTATTTGAAATTTAGCTATTTTATATTTTTTATTTTCTTGAATTAGATATAAGCAATTTATTCTTACACAACTGACAGTGACGATATAAACTATATTTCAGAACTGATACTCTGTTTTTGATTGCAATTGAGTTATGTACCAAAAATACTCCGCCTCATATTAACCACCATTGACATATATATTTAATAAATTCGTACCAAAAATTACGAATTCCAAAAAGGAATAGCTTTCATGATGAAGTCCTGCACCAGTTAGATATCAAATTTACATTTGAAACTTATGCGCAACGATTGACATAATATTTGCATTCACAATGCTGAACATAGGCCTCCACAAGGAATGCAACACAGTCCTAAGACACCTCCTTCTCCTCCTAAGCGACTTCTTCCATAACCTAGCAGGTCATTAGTCCATCTAGTAGAGATTTACTCTACACCTCTCTTACCGGTAGAAAATTGCCATTCGAAAACCTATCTTTTTAAACCTTTAGTGTATTTATGTCGTAGAGTAAATACAATATTATTTTAAAACCATATTTTCTGTCTGTATTTTGAATGCTACAAAAACGTTTCATAACTGCTTGGTTAAGTTCAGAATATTTTTGAGGGTTTTGTCTGTATTGTACAGACAAAACCCTCGGTTATGCCGTAGAGGTCACCAAAACGTAGCTAGTGGAGGGAGGCAACCGTGTCTACAAAAGGCTTATGAAGAGCTTTGTAGAACCTCCCGTGAAGGTCTTTCTCCTTCCATACGATCTCCTGGTAGGAAATGCACTGTACTGCTGGGTCTTGGCATTGCTCGTTGGCTAACTGTACAGGAGTTAGCCCTTTATCACACGAAATGACGCACCTGTAATATGTATGATCCGATTTCACCAGGAAATGATTACGGAGGCTGCACACTTCGCGATTATGCATGGTGAAAGCACTTAAATAGCCACGCCTAACATGTTTTCGGGGCAAGGACAGCCTTATATTATTAATGAAGTAATTCCTGCCTGCAACAATTCCCAATAGAATTACACAGTCACACTACAGATCAGTCGCATGTAGAACTGATAAAAAACGATCTAACGAAAGACAATAAATTGACTGAGTTTAGGATATACATTGAAAAGCTACACTGCAGTGCAATGTAGCTGCAACACAAATTAGTCGCACGGGAAGGGATCAAGTTTGCAATAATAGCAGCGTGGAATAGCAATACAATAGTGCTGTGTTTCGAAGACAGATATAGGTGTATGGAGCAAGGCAACTACTTACCAGGTAGAATGTGTGCTTCTAATTTCGTGATTTTTATATTAAAGGGAAAATTGAGTTTTAAATCGCCTGATTGTTAGTACTTACTGGACAAGTGCTGCTGACTCGTTTTAAATTATTAAGTTTCTGACATTTGCAAAGCTTCCGAGTTTTTTATCTGTTTGCATGATGTTTTAAGTTACTGTATTGACAGTGAATGTTGGTTACAATTGATTTTACATGCATATGTTAACGTGAGGTACGTAAATGGGTGTTCTCACGACAGGTTAATCATGGCCTTGGCTTAAATTTGCGTCACTTAAAATGTACGCCGCGCTCTGTATTTCCTACTTTATTGGTCCGAGTGTAACACACAGTTTCTTCATTTATAGAAATTCTCTTTGATCCAATTGCAAGCTGGAATCGTAATAAACAAAATCTTTCTGGTTTATTACTATTGCAGCTTGTTTTTTTGAAATATCTCTTACAAAATGAGTTAAGTAAACTCAACAAACAAAACATTGCAATCCAGTTACAAATGTGTATTAAGTCTGGCTAAGTGAGATTAAATATGGTGACATGTGCAGTACCTGAATGCAGTTCATCGAGATAAGAAAATCCACAAAATTGTACATTTCACACGTAAATACAATTAAAATATTTAGCACTCTAAATGCAATACTTTAGAACTGGTACAAATGCTACACATACAAATGTATAGGGAAAAATATTGCGTTTTATTACGATAGTGAATTCCCGCTTTTTCTAGTTTAATTTTAGTCGAGATTGCCACTATCGATGCCATCGATAATACGTCTATAACAGGCAAAGGCATATCTTTGGACGGCACTGAAAGCTATTACGTAACTCGAGCTGAAAGTTTTCGGGATTATGGATTAGAGCACGAGGGGGACGGATCGTTACTTCATTAGACGAGTCCTCTCCAACTTAACGTTTAGGTTCAGTGTGCCTCTAACCATTCGGTGATCGCTGCCAGTTTTCACCCTTGCGATCACTGAGACATCACTGAACAGTTGGCGTCTGGTCGTCATAATGAAGTCAATCTCATTTTTTGTCAAACCGTCGGGGCTCGACCAGGTCTACATCCTGTGGGGCCGCTTCTGGAAGAAAGACTTCATCATAAAGAGTCCCTCTTTCTCCATAAAGTCGGCCAGCTGCTGGCCCCTTTGGTTCCGTTGCCCACTCCAAATTTCCCTACCTTCAGCTCACCGCTTTCTCTTGATTTTTTATTCACATCATGAATATTGATAATGATCACCAAAAGAAAAATAGCACAAGTGAGGTGACAGGTGAAAAAAGGCATGGTACAAAAAAATAAAAATACGTGTGTGTGTGTGTGTGTGTGCGTTGTGTGCGTGGTGTGCGTGGCGTGCGTGGCGGTGCGTGGCGTGCGTGCGCGTGCGGGCGGCGTGGCGTGCGTGGCGTGCGTGGCGTGCGTGGCGTGCGTGGCGTGCGTGGCGTGCGTGGCGTGCGTGGCGTGCGTGGCGTTCGTGGCTTGCGTGGCGTGCGTGGCGTTTGTGGCGTGCGTGGCGTGCGTGCGCGTACGTGCTATATGTATATATACTATATATATTGTATTGCGCACGCACGCCACGCACGCCACGCACGCCACGAACGCCACGCACTCCACACACGCCACGCTCGCCACGCACGCCACGCACGCCAAGCACGCCACGCAGGCCACGCACGTCACGCACGCTACGCACGCCACGCACGCCACGCACGTCACTCACGCCACGCACGCCACGCACGCCACGCACGCCACGCACCCCACGCACGACACGCAAGCCACGCACGCCACGCACGCCGCACACGCCACACACGCCGCTCACGCCGCGCAAGCCACGCACGCCACGCACGCCACGCACGCCGCGCACGCCGCGCACGCCACGAACTCCACACACGTCACGCACGCCACGCACGCCACGCACGCCACGCACGCCAGGCACGCCACGCACGCCACGCACGCCGCGCACGCCGCACACGCCGCGCATGCCACGCACGCCACGCACGCCACGCACGCCACGCACGCCGCGCACGCCGCGCACGCCGCGCACGCCACGCACGCCACGCACGCTACGCACGCCACGCACGCCTCGCCATGCACGCCACGCACGCCACGCACGCCACGCACTGACCATCGACATCGACCAACCGCCACGCCACAACCTCATGTAAATTTAAGGAAAATTATTCGAATAATTGTCGTGCAATTATTCGAATAATTTTATTGTAATTTACTGCAACTATTTCTGCAGTAAATTACAATAAAATTGGCAGTGTTACAAACACGGTATCATTGAAGGCTGGCTATGCATAAAGTACAAGTATATTTAATGCTAAGTTGCAGCCGGTCATTTATTTTTTAACTATCATTATATAAAATCACAGTTCTTTGTTCCCTTCATTTATAATATATGTCGATTTGTAAAAGAAGACAAGATCAGATTTGGAGTAAAAAAAACAACTGGAGGTCATGAGAAAAAAAATGTTTTATCTGATACATTTTCGTCAGTAAAATTGAGAGATTTAATAAAAGCTAGCTCGGAGAATGAGTAGGTTTCGTATCCTTGACACTGCTCCCTGTTGCCTGTCTGGATATCTTTATCCTCCACTCACTTCAGATAATATTATCTAAAATTGTAAAAACATTTCAATATATTTATAGTAATTTCTAAGATACGTAGAATAGAGAAAAAATAAATTCGCCTTGCCAACATATATGAACTATGCATACAAGTTATTTAGAGCCAACACATTTTCGGCGCGTTAGCGAAAGTAAATACATATCGTAAATGTTCCAAATTATCTTGGCGAATCTCATAAAGTTTCTGCTTGTAATATTGAATAACTGTCTTCCATAAAACGCATGGTCTAATTTACATACTATAAACAAAAGTTAATAACCATTTTTATTTTTTAAGCTATTGCATAGCTTTCATCGCGGACTTTGAGCGCGACGACCGAATCAAGAAATTCCGTAACGAGAAAAACCTTAGACCCGAAAACCTAACACCGTCTAACGTCATTTAAGTTCGGCAGACTTCGACACGGTGTTTGTGTGTGTACTACTAGACGTATGCGTGTAGATTAGTTGCATGTATTGTAAGATAATAAAAATATTTTAATCAATAATGTACAGAAATTAAGTCTTTTAGAGTTTCGTTGACGAGAAATTGTGTGACTGGATCACCAGGTTTCTTGCAGATAAGAGCATCAAGGTCGTTGTAGACGGTGCAAGCTCCGATTGCAAGCCTATTAATGCTGGTGTTCCACAAGGCTGCGTGCTATTGCCAATGCTGCTTCTGCATATCAATGATATGTTGCAAATCCGTAACATTCATTGCTATGTAGATGACAGCACTGGTGATGCTCTGTACACCGGCCGAGCCAATATTTCTCGGGAAAACGTCTCCGAGTACTGGGAAAAACTTGTGTCTGAAGGCGAGTCTTTGCTGAACAGAGTCTCGGATTAAGGGCGACTAAATCTAGTCCAGTTTAACCCCCAGAAGACACAAGTTTGCGCGTTAACCGCTAAAAAGAACCCCTTTGTCGTATCTCCTCAGTTTCAAGGCACTCCCCTTGTTGTGTTCAGCCAGTATCGGAATCCTCGGCGTCGACATATCGAGTGATGGTTGCGGTTGATCATAGGCGGCGGTAGTCACTTAACATCAGGTGAGCCGCATGCTCGTTTGCCCCCTCTTCTATAAAAAAAATACAATACTTTATGACATGCTACACTCAATATATGTGGGAGGACATGCTTGACTCACACTCTAATGAACTGATCTCAACCCATTACGAGACAGCTTTGCTTTTGTACATAATATTTTAAATCATTTGGAATAAAATAAGGTCAGGTGAATTTGCGTAGGTACCTCTTTAGCTGTATTTACCTCTACTCTTTCTTCATCGATGGTTGGGCTTGGAGTCTGCCACATATTACTTGATAATATCTCCTCTGCTGGTATAGAGCAACTGCTGGAGGCTTTTGCATGCCTAGTGAGTTGTGGGCTTACGTATGTATTTCTGTGTATGTACGACTTTTTATGAATTTTAAGTTTTTCACCCTAGCCTACTGTAGTTTACGCTTCTCCCGCTAACTTTCCGGTTAGCTGGTAGAAAATGCCATATGGCATTAAGTCCGCTGTTTGTACTCTTAGTACAAGAAAGTGAATAATTAAATAAAATTTTCATATTTATATACGTATATCATTGATATGTATAATAAATATGACATGTTTGCAACATGTGTCAGCGCTTGTGAACCAGAGATTGGTTTCTAGATTTGTCACTATTTCAACATAATACTTATATGATGTATCGCCTACAGACGGGGCCCAACAGATAATACAAGTTTCCGCCGAGCTTAAAAGGTTAGCACTAATACTAAAAGATTGTAAATGATTGCTCGCATTTAATAGAAATTGTTTTCATAACACACCTTTTATTAGAATTTTGTGGAATTAAACGCTGGCTTGGTAAGCTACTACCACGGCCTATTAAAGTCTACTGCAAAATATAGGCTTTTTCCCATAGAATGTTACACATGGGGGTATTTAACATATCTGAATCTGCATTTTCCGGGGAATAGTAGAATTGTCAAAGACCCCGTTTTACTGATTCTCGTGTCAGCTAGAGGTTATAAAACCACATACAATTTGCAAATTATTATTTTTTATTTAGAATCAAAAATTTTAATGGTTGAGGTTTCAAAAAATGTGATTTCCATACGTTTGAAGAGTGATTCTGGTAACGAACTTAATGGGAACCACAGGGTTTTTGTTACATATTGCATATATTATTTATATAATATGCAACAGTCATGAGAGTCTAGAGTTCGCTTCTATTTCGTACGCCAGTATCAGTGTCTAAGCAGCAACTAATCACTTTTAATCACGAAGTTTACTGTGGAATGATCCCTCTTTCGAGAGTGCTGTGAAAATATCACTTATATTTATACATAAACGTGGCTTTTTACGGTTATTACAATTTTTTCGCCCGTGTTAAGTGATATCATACGCAACATATTCCCCTTTTCTTTTACTTCAGAAATGTAACATAGGAATCATTATTTGTGATGGAATATTTGTTTACCGTTACCGTTACCGTTGGAGTCCATCAAAAGTTCATTGCTGGACATAGGTTCCCTCCATACATTACTTCATTGGGAGGATATTTGCCACAGCAGCCACGCTTGGCTTTCTTTGTTTATTTTTTTATTTTTTTATAAGAAAGACGCCGCTACTACTCTCCCGATTAGCTCCCCACTTTCGAGTTTTATGTCACCCACAGGAAAATAGGGGGTACTAAATATTCCTACAACGCCAATACACGGTAATTCTCTAACGCTCTTAAATAACCATTAGAGCAATAATATTATTTTTTACATAATATTCTGAATTAAAAATGTACATACTATTCTTCATTTAGGTTATAGTACAAGTCATATTCTCACTTACCTCTTAGTATATACTGCGTTGATCATAGCAAGATGCTCACAACTGATGTAAGTGTATGTTATGGCCTATAGACACATCTATCCTCTACTTTGATCCTCAATATGCAGAAGCCTTTTACTCCCAGATAATGAACAAGATGGAAAAAAACTGGTTCTCAGTTTCTTTTAAGTCATCGTACGAAACATGGCATCAATATGCATCTATTCCACGCGGATAATCTATGACACCGTGACCTTTCCCCGGTCAAGCCAACCTACTATTGCTATAGGTGTGTTGTGACTCCACCAAGGAAAATTGCACTGATTTGCTAAGTTTTAATCAGACTACAACAATTATTTTTAAAATAAAACAAACAAACATATTATTTGGTAAATCTAATCGCGAAGTTGGTGGAAAAATATAACGGCCACTTTGCAACTGTAATGCGAAGAGTTGACAGTTTAAGAGCATTTTGATGTAATTTTTTAACAATTTGATAGGTTTTCTATTTATATTCGACAGAAAAATTAATTAACTTTTAAGATAAATAGGAAATAAGAAAAAGAGTTTATTGAAGGAGATTTTTCTTAACCATTTATAAAAGCATAAATGTATTTCAGTATCATTTTTAATAGGATAGGGTGACAAACTAGCACACAGTCCACCTGATGGTAAGTGATTCCTGAGGTCCATAGACATCTACATCTCTCCTCGATTACGAATCAAAACGCAGATGTGTTGTCACCCGTGAGGACTAAGATAGAAAGCCTGGTAACGATTCCAGTAAAAAGGGTCTCCGGTTCTCTACACTCACCATACGAAACAGCAATATTAGGCTACTATTTTATGCTGGTATTCTGTGTGAGCGTGGTCCTTCCCCGGTCGAGCCGACCCACTCGTGTTACAACTATACTACTAATGTAACTGCAGCATAAAATATATCTATTCTTGTAGCCTATTTTGAAAAACCAATTCTAATAGTCAGTTCTATTTTGTTCTTTTTTGTTTGATTGAACTGACCATCATTTCCAATCCATTTGTTGAGAGCTTTAACTAAAATATAAAATTTCTTGAAAATGTTCAGTTAAATATACTTATATAGACTTATACAAACGGTTAGATTAAGATTGCTCACAAGTCAAAGTAGGATGTCGCACGTGTTTATAATCCTAGTGCCATACAGAGCTCATAATAGAAATAAAACTTTCACTCGAACAATAATTAAATACCAGAACTCTCAAACCTGAGCATAGTTTCAAGACGACAGGGTGGCATACATCCCGAGCGCCACTCAGCACGCTGCAAACAAAGCGTGTGCTCGTCGTGCTCGTGAAATCTCCGCCCCTCTGCACGATAATGCTCAAGTTGAGATGACAGGGTGGCATACATCCCGAGCGCCACTCAGTACGCTGCAAACAAAGCGTGTGCTCGTCGTGCTCGTGAACTCTGCGCACCTCTGCACGTTAATGCTCAAGTAGAGACGACAGGGTGGCATACATCCCGAGCGCCACTCAGTACGCTGCAAACAAAGCGTGTGCTCGTCGTGCGCGTGAACTCTCCGCCCCTCTGCACGCTAATGCTCAAGTTGAGACGACAGGGTGGCATACATCCCGAGCGCCACTCAGCACGCTGCAAACAAAGCTTGTGCTCGTCGTGCTCGTGAACTCTTCGCCTCACTGCACGCTAATGCTCAAGTAGAGACGACAGGGCGGCATACATCCTGAGCGCCACTCAACACGCTGTAAACAAAGCGTGTGCTCGTCGTGCTCGTGATCTCTCCGCCCTCTGCACGCTAATGCTCAAGTAGAGACGACAGGGTGGCATACATCCCGAGCGCCACTCAGCACGCTGCAAACAAAGCGTGTGCTCGTTGTGCTCGTGAACTCTCCGCCCTCTGCACGCTTATGCTCAAGTAGAGACGACAGGGTGGCATACATCCCGAGCGCCACTCAGTACGCTGCAAACAAAGTGTGTGCTCGTCGTGCTCGTGAACTCTCCGCCCTCTGCACGCTAATGCTCAAGTAGAGACGAAAGGGTGGCATACATGCCGAGCGGCGCCTTTCAATACGCTGCAAATAAGTATATAATATCTCAATTATCTTCGTTATCATCATCATCATTTATTTACGTTTTGGTGAGAAAAGAGAAAAACTAAGTTTTTTATAATAATAATAATTTCCATTGGACGCAGATTAGTGTTAATTTTAGCAAATCCATCAACGACAGAAAAACCCACGTACACAGAAATGATGACAGAAAGAAGTTGTCATCATGATCTATTACATTTACGCGAACACTACACATTTAAATAAAACTAGTTTTTACGGATTTTATCGCCATTATTAACATATTCTATATACCCGACCTTTCGAGCACTTTACAGCAACGACGGTTACGGGTGGAGACTGAGGTGATCCTCGTCACAATATTATAGTTAATCAGAACCAGATGAAAATTAATAATTTTTGTTCCATTGATACAGAGAGCATTTCAGATTTCATTATAGAGGGATCTTTGATAGTAAATACCTAGCTGCCGAACTCCACCACGTCAAGCAAGTTTTGCATGACAACAAGCTTTGGGACCCGCGCCTACGTCACAGTGAACAAGTGAAGCCGGCCACAGTCGAGCGCGAGCCTGCTGTACCGCCATATATCAGAGGTGTCATTGACAAGATTGACTACAACATGAAGTGTGATTCCATTAGATCTTATTTCAAGCCTCTACAGTCTACACTCACCATATGACACACAGCAGCTTTAACCTGATATTTCACGCTGGTTATCATATTTATACATAGACTCACTCATAGGAAAAACTAAAATACCACAACACAACTGCAAAATTTCAAGATAATATAAGTTCATACTGCGTATATCGGAACAAAAATTAAAATAAATATATATTTTAATCAGGAGGTAGCCGTGGTTAACTTTGAAATCGGGACGTCGAACACCTCAGTGCCCCCCGTGACCATGAATGCTATAAAGTGTTTGAAACGTCGGGAATATAAAATAAGTTACTATACACGATAATATTAAATTTAATGTTTTATTTAGGAAGATGTCACTTGAGGGCTCTAAATATCACCCCACTCAAACGTTTAACCCTTTATAGAATAAATGACAAACAGCAAGCAATTACATATTTCATAGAGCAGTCCTCCAGTTTAGGTAGTGATGACCTGGTAAGAAATGCAGGAAGTCATTGGATGCATATGGCTCGGGAACGTGAGTAAAGAGAAGTATTCTTAGGGAAATAAGCAAAATGCCTAAAATGACATGTAAAAAACTAAATCTTTGTTTAACTTGAAAACATGTTAAAGCTTTTTTTCTGCAAAATATTTTAAAAAACAAACTATTGGCATTAGTAATTACTCAGGCTTTATTTTTAATTTAATATTCAATCCAAAAAAACTTGTAAAACAAAATAACACGTTTGTTATAAAAATATCACTTTTCCTCCTGTAGTTTTATAAGTTAGATAAGGGAAATTTCAAGAAAATTTTATGACAACCAAAACGGCGGAAGGTTCTTCTACATAATAATATAACACCAGAACTTCAATATGTAGGTCAGTAAAATGTAGCGACGTCTGAATTTAAAGTCACCTAATGGTATTCCTGATAAGCCACAGACTAGACTTTGTGTTTGTTTTTGTAGCACTGTGGTATTTACGTTTTACTTATTGGATTTGTTATTTGGAATTATTTAAAACACTTATGTATACTGTACAAGAGAGTTTAAAAGTTTGAAGTTTGAAAAAAAGTTTAAAATAATATAACACGCAGTATTATTTTTATTTATTTTTTAATTTGTAAAAGACAACATGATAATAATAAATTTATAAAGAAACCTCTTGCGTATCGATTTTAAAAGAATGCAGGAGATTTGACTTACCTCATGACGTTATCCCGTACGACGGTTTCACGTTATTACAGTCATATATCTCCCTTCCAATACTGCAACGTGACAAGTTGCAGCAATAAAACTTTAATTTTAAATAGATAATTCATAAGATTGGAAAGTAAACTTGGACTTGTAAAATTAATATTTTGCGTCTATTTCCTAGTGGTTCCCGGGTTCTTTTTCTAAATAGCCTCTAGCTTAGCTAGTCAGGGTTGATACTGTTTTTTACATTCAAGGAAGCTAGGAAGAGTTTGCGTTTCAGTATGAACGGTTAGGTTGTTAAAATAATTATAATATGACATTTCAACTTAGCTTAAAGGGGTGACAAGACACTGCTTGCCTTCTGTCCGAAGTTCGTTAATGGACTGTATCAGACAAACATAAACACAATCAGGTAGATTGTTAGCTCGTTTGTCAAGTTATTGTTACAGTAAGCTTTACAGCTAAATTTGAATTACATGCTCTTGAATAATAGATTTGAACATATGGCGTTAAATTGTATAATCCGCACTCTAAACCATTTAGTTACCGTGCATCGTGGATTCGAAGTTCAGAGTGCAATATACACGCAAATTTGTCACACGGGGGAAACGTTAGTTTTGTGTTAGTGTTCCCGTTTACACTACTTATATATCAAGGTTTAATTAAGAAATCTTAAACGACTGCAATTCAACAATTGCAAGACCTTTAATTTTACTTGCTTCAGGCATTATCCGATATTTGAGTCCCTTTGACACGACACTAATTCATGCTAGCTATTCTGGCTGCGTTACGCGATGAGATTTGACTGTTGAAATTAAGTTGTGTTATTATTATTCAGTTGTCTGTCCCAAATTTGCTCATAATTAACTAAAGAGCCGGCGTCAACTGTTGCGGCACTGTCAAAAGCGGATAACAGAGACGAACTTGGATCGTGTAAAAAATTGATGTAGAAATTTAATTTTTGTTTCATTAATTAGAAGACTACGTCCTATTAAAACAACGCTAACGGCCAAGTGCCTAATATAAGCCTCCTTCAAAGAATGACTTAAAGGGGGAATATTTGCCATAGTTAGTGTTTTTTAGTTTTTTTTTACTTGTAACCAGAAAGATTCGGCTGCTAATATCCGGTTCCATAATATATAGTATAGTATTATATTCAAATGTTTTTCTTGTCTCAACTTGCTTTAAATAATCGCATTCAATCATCTGCGTGTAAACAGTTGCTTAAGTACAATTTTAGAATGGAAATTTCCGCCTTCAATAATTGCTGTACATGAAAATGGCATCATATAAATGGTCCTTAAAACAGACGAAATAAAATTAATTTAATATAATCCCTCTTTTGGCTTAATTTAAATATTAATAGGCCCATTATAGTTAGGTAGTTTAGCCTTGAATTAATTAAAAATTTATTTAGTTATTTGTCGACCGTCCAAACACGAAACAGGCCGCGAGCTATTTCGTTAGTAGTTAGTAATATATTAAAACAATTGTTGGGGAGTCTATCACTGTCACATGACAATTTTGAAAGTCACTAAGAGCTAACCAATTTTAATTGCACTGACTGAATTTAGAGTGAAATTATATTTCTAGATTTATTTTTGAACCGTTGAGTCGGTGCGTATTTTTATGCAAACAGATCAAACAATGCTTATATATTGAACCTCAAAGTGAGAGTGAACAGGCAGTGACTATGTTTTTAAAATAATTGTCATTACCATTTAATATTTCACATAGACACGTAGGTACTCAAAAAAGTTTTGAGATGCTTGAAATTTAAAAATGAAACGCACCCGTGTTATATGTTTCTAAAAAGCAAATTTATTTAAAAATAAAACCCTGGAAATCAATCATATCTCAATATAAAAAAAAGTTGTATTAATTTTCCTGCAACGCTTTTCATTTAAAACTATGGATCTTAACCGTGAACATTTTCGCACTATGATTTATTATGATTTTAAATTTGGTTTAACCGAACAATTAAATTTACAACGGTTACAATCGGCATTAAGAAACTCAGCTTCATAACGCACAACAATTTTTAGGTGGTTTGCTGAATTCAAGAGGGGTTAAATTAACCTTAAATATGACCAAAGAGCCGGGGCCCCGCAAACAGCAGTAACGGCAGAAAATGTATATAATGTAAGGACTACTGAAATGTTGGTGCAAGAAGACCCACGAATCACAAATACGAAAACATATATGTAGAATGGTATGAATGCTCCCCAAACCAATGTTTGAGGAGCATTCATACCGTTCTACATCAACATCTTGGAGTAAAGAAGCTTTGTTATCGATGGATCCCTTTGTTTGCTCTCCGAAAGTGAAAAACAGACACTCGTGAGGATTGGTGCCATAAAACGCATTTTTTGCGTCAGATCAAGACTGACAAAAGTGTTTTCAGAGTTGGAGTTTAGGTGAATGGATCTTTGTATAGAGCAGGGTGGAGAATATTTTGAAAAAGATGTAAAATAATTATTAGTCAACTGGCTTATTTTATTTTTACTGAGATGTTTGACATCTCAATATCATAGTTAGTATCTTGAAGTCTTGCAGTGGTATGTTTGGTTTTGGATAGATTTTGTTAATTATAGGATCCCAAGCAGATGGCAGCACCCATTGACCGACTATGGCCGGCTTCACTCGGTCGCTGTGACGTAGGCTTGGGATCCAATGCTGTTGTCTTGTAATACTTGCTTGACATGCTGAAGCTGGGCGGCCAGATGTATTCTGTCACAGATCCCCTGTGCTATCGCTTGTAGAATCTTGGATTTATAGGAGCAGTAAGAAGGTTTTCTCCTCAAAGTCCTCCATGATATATGTCGGCGACTATAGGAAATACAGGTGAGCCCATCGCCACACCATCAACTTCTTGTAGAACTCTTCCTTCTACAATAGATAGCCAGATGTGAAGCAGTGTTTGAGTAATACTGCATATTCAGCAGGCATGTTGTTATCTTGTACCTTCCTAGTTACAATTGAAAAGCAGTCTTCAATAGACTGAACACCAAAACCGACCATAGTTTCATTGTCAGCGAGAGGTAGGTATTTTATCTCACTAACAAAATGGCGTGAATCCTTTGTGTGTGTTCTGGTATGTCTTTCGGTGGTGACAGTATTTTTGCCTAGTGTTGCACCAACGAAATATTATGCCATCTTTTTGATAACTGGATGTCTTAGCTGACTTGCCACACCATTTCACTGCATAGGAAGCCATTTGTAACATTAGTTTCACGTATGAAACAAAATTAAAAATGTTTTACTTCTGACACTATTTTCATAAAAGTACAAATGAAATATTAAAAAAAATATTTTAGGTTTTATTCATAAATTTATTCATGTAATTTAGTATTATCCGTAGTCTACAGTCATAGAAAAATAAATTAAACCTTGGTTCTGCTTCCTACTTACTGTTTCCTTATATGAGTAGTAAAATTTTGCTTTACAGATTAATATATGATACAGTTCGTTAAATACACGCAATTCTTTAAATACTTAATACAAGTTAGCACCTTTAATGTGGATAAATATCTAGACTAAATACAAATGAACTTACCCTCTACACTAAAATCAAATAGTTGACATAACTAAAATGAAAGACTTTCAGTGCACGTATTCAAACATCAATTTGAAACGTAACGAAGTGTTAGTGGATGTGATGGAGTTCAACTCGGGAATTACTGGTGTTGCTATTCAAATAAAATATTTAACTAGTGTGTTAATTTTCTCCACAGCTTTATATTTTGTTTCGCGAAGCTTATTTTAGTTAATATTTTAGGCAAAAAGTTATTTGCCTAATATCTATAAAAATAACCCATGAATTTTAAAATATTAAATTATAAGGGTCAGATAGAATGATGATCGATTTCAGATGAACGCTTAAATAAATTGGTTTTTGGATCAAGACTTATTGTGCATATGCGTGATAAAATCCGTAAATACTAGTTTTATTTAAATATGCATCTGTGTCACTGTCACTTGAACACTATATTTTATAACATATCTAATATTAATAATATCTAATGTTAGTTTGTGGTTTTGTAGTGTGTTTCGTATATTTTTATTCCCTTGCCGTACCCGTACACTAAAAGCGCTTGTTACCGCTTAGAAATGTTTGATTTTCGAATGATATATTTTTCGAAACATAACGAACTCATATATTGATAAAGTGGAAGTCACGTATTAACTGTTTTTTTATCAAAATTTTAATTTCGTTATCCATACTAAAATAAAGTTGACACGATACGATTTTATGGCGATGAGTTTTTATGATTTTAAAGGTTTACTATTTCCGTAAGATTGCACTGCTAGTCCTAAAATGTTTTTGGTAAGAAAGTATGTTATTATAGCACTGTTAATCGTTGGTACGCAGAATTTGAACGTGTTCCTCGTCATAATAAAATTCTTGAAGGCCGGCCCTCAACTGCGATCACTGAGGATAAAATTGCTACTTTCTTGACTAATTAAAGAAAACCGGCGCATCACCTATGGGGATATTCAAGGACATTTGGATATTAGTATAAGTCAAATACAAAAAATAAATTACATCAGAACTCTGTCATTTTTGGCTTCTGAAATGGTTGAGCTAGTGATTCACACCGCAAACAGTTCAGACCATGCACCATGCAATTTCTTTATTTCCAAAACTCAAAAAATTTATCAATAAGTAGATCGACATTTACGAAGGCCAGAAGAAACCGTGATAGCTCTAAACTTGCATGTGATAAACATGTCCTCAGACCAATTGTCCTTATGTTTTTAAATGGTTTGAACGAATAAAAAATTTTTAAAACGTAATGGAGAATAATTTGAAATGCAGTAAATATATATATACAATATTATAAATATTTACATACAATTTGTTTTATTTATGAGTTACTCATCTTTGACAAAATTGCCCAAAATGACTTTACTATATGTTATCGTCTTCCGGTCCTGGGTTCACGAGCTCGTCGCATAATTAAGTTTATTTTAATTTCCCAGAGAATTACAAAACCTTTATTAGATTAATAACCTATTTTTTATAATACTTAATAAATTAATGATGATTAAATAATAACTGCCGCCTTCCGCTTGTCAGCTTCCGGCGAACCTAAGATTAATGTTATTAAATGTGTATAAACAATTTTTATTATTGTTTAGTCGTTGCTATATTGATTGACAATTATTTTATAATTTATAATGCAATATTTATAGTAATAAGAATATTAATGTTCATTATTAGGATATTATTAAAATTGTATAAAAGGCCGCTGTGACGATAGATTAGTCAGTTGTTTTGTAACCGCCAGTAAGTAAAGGTGTTAAGGGTAACTGTCAGTTTTGTGAAAGTGATTACAAAGTATATAGATACCAAGTAAAAATATCGTTTATCTGCGGTTAGTCGTACCTAGTCTATCCGCCATCCACATTTCAGAAGTGGGATCATGTCAGGCCCATATATTCAAGGTATTGGCGCAAAGAAACGAAGGTATAGAAAAAAATTATCTTCCGAATACAACGAAAACCAAGATTTTTTTTCTTCAACTAGTGATGAGGATTCCGGTCGCGAAAATTAGTTCGATCACCACTATAATATAAGTTTATGAAAGCAATTAACATGAACACAAGATTGAAGCGAAATCCTAATAGACTTGTGTTAGACGTTATCCCAAGGTCAGCTAAATACCATAAAAGTTGCCTAAAAAATGTGTTTAACGATATATAATATAATTCCTAATGACATCAAAAATTTAAATATTAATCAATTTAAATCAAAATTATTTAAGTGGCTCATTGACAGAAAAATATATGACATTAAAGACTTTATTGACATCAATCCCTAATACTATTTATGTTATATTATATATTTTAATTTATCTTTAATTCAATGTAATTTATTGTAATGAGACCTTGTGATATTATTTTTATGATTATACAAGATAATAATATTAATTTTGCATGCTATTTGTAATAGCGAGACATGTGCACCTTTTTTAACATGTACCACCTTTATATACCATGTTCTTACGCAAATAAAAATTCTGATTAAAAAAAAATTCTGAATACCGCCGACAGAAAAGGAGACATGTAACTCAAACCGATGCTGAAGTTATTCCAACGTTTCAGCCAGATGAAAAAACAAGCAACGTCAAGGGTTGGTTGCATAAAATCGACCAGTTGGGTGATGTGTACAATTGGAATAATAAGGATCGCCAGTTCATCATGCAACTTCGCCTTCGGGGTTCTGCCAGAGACTGGTATGACGATTTAGAAGATTATAATCTTACATGGAGTGAGTGGAAAAATGCGCTAGAGACCGCGTTTCCACGGTCTACAGACTATGTTGATCTTTTTAGAAGCCATGCTTGCAAGGAAGAAATCTAATAGTGAAACTATGACAAAATACTATCACGATAAAATATCTTTGCTCAAAAAAATGCAATATTGGGGGCGAGGAAGCGATATCATGTGTGATCAGAGGTTTACCGGTCGAAATAAGAGCTAATGCAAAAGCTTTTCAGTGCGACTCACCGCAGCAGCTCTATTATGGATACTTATCATCCTAAGAATACTGCCTAAGAAATGTTACGCGTGCAGAAGACAAGGGCATGAAGTAAAGGACTGCAAAGTTCCACGGTGCGAGGTGTGTCACCGGCCTGGCCACACCATCGCCAACTGTTGGTATGCCACCAGTAATCCTCGACAACAGCCACATAAGGTCAGTAATATTTTGTTCACAACATATAATATTTATCTGGATCTGTATAAAAAAGTGGTAAGGGTTAATGGGCAAAAACTTATTGCATACATAGACACAGGAAGTAAATTGAATATTCTTACTGCGACACAAGCTAGTAGTTTGATGTTAGAAGTCGTGCCCCCTTCTATAAAGATGAAAAGATTTGGAGGTGCATATTCGAAATCATTGGGGACCTCGCGGATCGATGTAAAGATAGATGATATTATTATAAGTGGTTCTGTTGAGTTAACGAATAATGATTTAGCTGATATAGACTTAATTATCGGTCAAACAATGATAAATCAGAGAAATTTGTGCTTAGTTATTACTGAAAACTCTGTCAGTTTTGTAAAAAACCTTGAACATGAAAGTGAATTATGTGATATGCAGTTAAGTGAAATAGATTTCGTTACAAAATTCCCAATATACTTAAAGGACTGTACTGTAATACCGCAACGATGTGTGGCATATGTAAACGTTTTCATTGATATGAATGATAGTGACTATACTTTACTAACTAACCCTGTATATTATGAGTTAGGGAGTATGTCTTATATTATTGTAGGCGGTCTTATAAGGTCGAGGAATTGCCATTTAAAAGTAATAAACATAGGAGACGATGTTATTGAGTGGGAGTCGAATAGACTCATAGCGCGTGCTGAACTTGTTAGTGACTTAGAGCATAATGAGCAGAGGGAAGTAATGACGATTGACCATCCTTCCCACAATGAGTTATTATTATTGAACTTAGATGTAGGTGATTTGGACACAGAAGAATCCAATAAATTACTAGAATTATTAAATAAATTTGGATACTTGTTCGCCAAAAATACAAGAGATTTAGGTTGTACCGACGTGTTAGAAATGCGTATTCATACTACAACCGAGCAACCCGTTTTCTGCAAGCCCTATCGACTTTCTCACAAAGAGAATGAAATAGTTAATGAAAAGGTTCAAGACCTGATTGCTGCAGGCATTGTAAGGGGAGTCCATGTCTGAATACGCAAGCCCAGTGGTCCTTGTTAAAAAAAAAGGGGGTGACTATAGACTATGCATAGATTATAGAGCACTGAACTCGCGTACTGTTAAGGATCGATACCCACTACCGCATATAGAAGATCAGGTACTCGCTTATCTGGAAAATCATTATTTACCACACTAGATCTTGCACAGGGCTATTATCAAGTCAGAATCTCTGATGATTCTATTCACAAAACCGCATTTGTTACACCTACTGGACAGTATGAATTCCTGAAAATGCCTTTTGGCCTGGCTAATGCTCCAGCAGTTTTTTCACGTCTAATAAAAATTGTTTTAGGGAGGTTAGGTAATGACGTAGCAACATATCTTGATGACGTCATGCTGCCAACGGTATCGGTTGATGATGGGTTGAAGTTGCTAGAAAATGTCTTATAACTATTGTCGAAAGCTAATTTAAAACTGAATTTAAGTAAATGTTCATTTTTAAAGAAAAGCGCTAACTATTTAGGGCATGAGATTACTGCGGGCACAATACGACCGGGACAGGATAAGATTCGTTGTGTAGCTGAATATAAGAAACCACGAAATGTACACGATATCCGACAATTTATCGGTTTGACTTCATACTTTAGGAAATTCATTCGTGGGTTTGCAGAAATAGCTAGACCCCTCACACAACTTACTAAAAAGAACATAGAATGGAATTGGGGCCCGGACCAAGAAAGTGCTTTTCAAACTCTTAAATAACGTCTTGTGGAAAGACCGTTTTTAGGGATATATGACAGACATGCACGTACCGAGCTCCATACAGATGCGAGTAAGCTAGGGTTAGGTGGTATCCTTTTGCAATATCAAACCGATACTAGCCTGAAACCAATTGCCTATTTTAGTAGGGTCACGTCTAAGGAAGAACAATTTTATCATAGCTATGAGCTAGCGACATTAGCCGTTGTAGAATCCTTAAAAAGATTTCGAATCTACCTCGTAGGAATTCCCGTAACTATAGTGACAGACTGTGCGGCATTACGAACCACTTTAGTTAAAAAAGACCTTATTCCCCGCATAGCCCGCTGGTGGCTTTCCATCCAAGATTATGACTTGCAGATTGAGTACCGTTCTGGTGGCCGAATGAGGCACGTAGATGCTTTGAGTAGAAATCCGCCATCGAGTACAATTTTACTGATAGAAGACTCTGATTGGCTAGTGACATTACAGTTACAGGACGAAAATATTCAGATGATTTTGACTCAATTACGAAATGGTACAGACAATAGAGATATTACTAGTAGTTATAAATTAAAGGATGATCTTCTTTATAGGAAAACTCTAAATGGGGAACGTTTCGTTATACCCAAATTAGCTAAATGGGGCCTAATGTAGAAGTTTCATGATCAAATAGGACATCCAGGCTTTGATAAAACCGAAAAGATTATAAAAGCACAGTTTTGGTTTACAGGCATGATAAGGTTTATTCGAAAATATATCAAATCATGTCTTCGCTGTGCCTATGGAAAGGGAGAATATGGTAAATTGCAGGGAGAACTGCACCCGATCGAAAAAGGCAGCAGTCCCCATGCATACATTACATGTCGACCATTTGGGGCCATTTATTAACACTCGGAAGGGAAACTGTTATATACTTATTATTATTGACTCATTTACAAAATTTGTATTTGCAAAAGCTGTTAAAAACTGCGGTTCAATAGAAACTATAAAACATTTAAAAGATATAATAAATCAATTCGGCAATCCTAATAGAATAATTACAGATAGAGGTAAAGCGTTTACTAGCAGATATTTCAAGGAGTTTGCTAAAGAAATGCAATTTAGACATGTTCTAAACGCCATTGCTAGCCCTAGATCAAATGGCCAAGTTGAGCGTGTCAATAGAACGTTGATTAACGGCTTAAATACTATGACCAATAGTGAATGCACTTGGGACGATCATGTCTCCGATATAATTTGGGGCATTAATAACACACCTCATGCCACAACTGGTTTCCCACCTTTCAAATTATTATTTGGTCATTCTAATTCGCGTTTACCAGCCTACCCCTGTGGGGAACCTGCAGACTTTGAAAGTCAAGCTCGAGCTTTAGAAGAGAGACGCGACAAGGCTAAATTGCGTATTGATAAAAATATGACTCTTATGAAAGACCGATTCGACCGAACTCATAAGAAATGCGTTAAATATTCTGTAGGACAATTGGTACTATGGAAAGGAGGGATAACTAGGAAGAATGCTAATATTACTAGGAAGCTTAACGGTTTGTATACTGGACCGTATAAAGTATGCAAAGCTGACCACTCATTAGACCGATACACGATAAGCAGCATCAAGGGTATGAAGGGATACAGAAACTTTTCGGCAGTTGTACGCGGCGAAGTCCTCCGGCCTTATAATTCGTCTATTCCCCGATGACAGTAGCGGTAGTGATCATGAAGTAGACAGGGATGATCTTATAGATCTTTTAGAAAGCTAATTGAATCTCGGGCTATATTAATATCAATATTATATAGAATAATAGTATGTAAGTGGATGTACAATAAAAGTGTGCAATTAAATTAATAATATCCTGTGATAAATCATATTATAATGAGTTAATAAATGTTCCCTAATAAATATAGGAAGAAAAATGTCTGTTGCCTTAGGTGTTTCGCTACAACTATTTTGACTGTTATTAATTACTTTTACGATTGATAAAATATGTTTTGTGGTAATATATAAAGAAAAAACAGATTTTCGATAATTGCTACCTGATCCTATGTAATTATAACTACTCTGATTTGCTACATTGTAGAATGTAACTCTATCTAGATGAGAGCTGTATGACTCTATACTCGTATACATAAAATAAAAGCTGTGTGACCCCCATAATAAAAGCTGTGTGAACTTATAACAAAAGCTGTGTGACCCTATAGTAAATAAAAGCTGTGTGATCCTATATAAACAAAAGCTGTGTGATCTTGTACAAATAAAAGCTGTGTGACCCCATAATAAAAGCTGTGTGAACTTTTAACAAAAGCTGTGTGACCCTATAGTAAATAAAAGCTGTGTGACCCCATAATAAAAGCTGAGTGATCCTAATCAAGGCTGTGTGATACTATAATAAAAGCTGTGTGATCCCATAATAAATGCTGTGTGACAACATATTAAAAACTGTGTGATCCTATACATTAATAAAGACTGTGTGTACAAGTAAAAGTACAAGCAAAATGAAATATGACAGATAAACAGAATTATTAATGTATAAAGACATACAAATACAAACATATTGCATGAACTCGCAACGACATGCATACTGTTGGTACTATTCAAATTTCAGATGCCGTACTCTAACGAAAAACCAGGACTTAGTGGCGTGACTGATCGCCGTGGGACACGGCAAACGCAGGATGGCCGAGTGTTATCGTCTTCCGGTCCTGGGTTCACGAGCTCGTCGCATAATTAAGTTTATTTTAATTTCCCAGAGAATTACAAAACCTTTATTAGATTAATAACCTATTTTTTATAATACTTAATAAATTAATGATGATTAAATAATAACTGCCGCCTTCCGCTTGTCAGCTTCCGGCGAACCTAAGATTAATGTTATTAAATGTGTATAAACAATTTTTATTATTGTTTAGTCGTTGCTATATTGATTGACAGTTATTTTATAATTTATAATGCAATATTTATAGTAATAAGAATATTAATGTTCATTATTAGGATATTATTAAAATTGTATAAAAGGCCGCTGTGACGATAGATTAGTCAGTTGTTTTGTAACCGCCAGTAAGTAAAGGTGTTAAGGATAACTGTCAGTATTGTGAAAGTGATTACAAAGTATATAGATACCAAGTAAAAATATCGTTTATCTGCGGTTAGTCGTACCTAGTCTATCCGCCATCCACATATATGATACCGTAAATATAATAAAGTATAATTCTGTATTATATTGTTTTAGCACCATTAAAAATCGTCATAATATTTAGACCCGATAAGCGAAGTGGTCGAGTCAATAATAAATTTTATATTTACTGTTTTTTTTTTATATTTACTGTTATTTAGTTGTTTAAATTTATTATCAAATTGTTATTGTCAAACCATTTTATCATTTCAAATATAGAGTTATTAATTTCCTTTTGGTAATTGTCAGGATTAGTTCACACTCAATAATTGCTGTGATATCATCAGTAAACAGCACAATTTTCTTTCTTGATTGTGTATAAGATTTTAAAGCAAACGATTTTCAATTCCAACTGTGTGTGTACAGTTTTATTGATAATTTTTATTCAAATGGTAAAAAATCACAGTATTGTATTAATCTCAATACGTAGATATTTTACCATTATAGATAGCTATAGATATTATACCATTTTCTCGCGTCCGTTTCAAAATCCATTCATGTTAAATCACTTGGAAGGCTTACTCGTACTCACAACGCAGGCAGGCGGGTTCACCACCACTCTGCGAAGTTTGTTTTCAATATTGTATAACATTGTTAGATGGATTATTCCACGACCACATAATCGTCAAAGCTTCGACTGCCAATCCTTGGAGTAAAATATGTGCTAGAGAAGCTATTATTTGACGAAAAAGCTATCATGTTTCCGGTAACAATCCTAATATATTATGTACAAATATGAAACTTCGTCCTCGTTATTCATGTTCAACATTGTCTGAAGAAGTAGTAATAGTTTTGCAGAACAGCTTTTTAAGCAAAACTAAAATATACTTGTAAATTTAAGTACGACAATGTAGCGCTAAAATGAAATTAAGCAAATCTTTATATCTTGTGATTTTGGAATAATGGACCGTATTTAACTTTAACAAATTTGTCAAAATACAGTTTAACTTTACTTTGAGTAGCTGTGATTGTTACAAAAGGAAAAAACTCAACTGACAGATAGTAAGTGACTACTGCATTCCATAGAATAACGCCATCCGTTCCATAATCCATAAAAATAGCAGCACTCAAGTTTGCTTGCATCAGGGCATCATTGCATGCAGGGCGATGCTTGGGGTTTCTCTGCGTAATAAATTTAGAAATAGGGATATCCGTAGCAGAATTAGATTGACTGACATAGCCCAACAGATTAGTAAGCTGAAGTGGCATTGGGCTGGCTACATTGCTCTAAGAATTAACCGATGATGAAGAAAAGTTCTCGAGTGGCAGCGTGGTACCAGTAGGCGAAGTGTAGGGCAAGCTCTCACTAGATGATTGGGAGGGTGATACTTGGGGTTTCTCTGCGTAATAAATTTAGAAATAGGGATATCCGTAGTAGCATTAGATTGACCGACATAACCCAACAGATTAGTAAGCTGAAGTGGCATTGGGCTGGCTACATAGCTCTAAGAATCAACAACCGACGATGAAGAAAAGTTCTCGAGTGGCAGCGTGGTACCAGTAGGTGAAGTGTAGGGCATGCCCTCACTAGATGATTGGGAGGGTGATGCTTGGGGTTTCTCTGCGTAATAAATTTAGAAATAGGGATATCCGTAGTAGCATTAGATTGACCGACATAACCCAACAGATTAGTAAGCTGAAGTGGCATTGGGCTGGCTACATAGCTCTAAGAATCAACAACCGACGATGAAGAAAAAGTTCTCGAGTGGCAGCGTGGTACCAGTAGGTGAAGTGTAGGGCATGCCCTCACTAGATGATTGGGAGGGTGATGCTTGGGGTTTCTCTGCGTAATAAATTTAGAAATAGGGATATCCGTAGCAGAATTAGATTGACTGACATAGCCCAACAGATTAGTAAGCTGAAGTGGCATTGGGCTGGCTACATAGCTCTAAGAATCAACAGCCGATGATGAAGAAAAGTTCTCGAGTGGCAGCGTGGTACCAGTAGGTGAAGTGTAGGGCATGCCCTCACTAGATGATTGGGAGGGTGATGCTTGGGGTTTCTCTGCGTAATAAATTTAGAAATAGGGATATCCGTAGTAGAATTAGATTGACTGACATAGCCCAACAATATAATTACAAACTTGTAATTATATTTGCTCTTAACCTCTAAACTAAAATGCAGCATCTCCGTAACACTCCAGAATGGAACACAATAGCATCAGTTTTATAAATTTTTGCATTTCGTAAGGACATTGGATTTAAAATTAAAGTTTTATGACTAGAGCTGAGAGATATATATGGTTGTAATAACATGAAGCTATCTTATGGGATAAAATTATTAAGTGAATCAAATCACCAGCATTCCTTTAAAATCGATGTTTATAATTTTGGAGATTTACTATTTTTTCTAATACTAAAAGAAATTAATGATGTGGTTTGAATAAATTTATAAAGTGTACTCGTACTTTCAAACTTAAAATGTGATAAATTATACAATGATTATTAATAGGTGTATTATTTCAAAATACTTTCAGATATCAATCACGTAACTAAATCGTAACTACGATAATGCTACCAAAACAAACATGAAAGCTTTGAAGTATGAGGCGTTTCGAGTATAATATTTTTCCCACAACTTCTAACGTTGTTTCATTTCTATTCCTCTTTCTGACCTAAATATTTTAGGTCTGATATTTTATGTATTTGTTGTTCCGAAATCTTGGTTGTCATATTTTCTTAATATTTAATGTTAACCACTGGAGGAAATTGCATGATACGATATCGTCCTCCAGACCTAATTTCGGTCACGGCAGCCAGTCCTAAAGGAGACTAGATATCTGTTGGAACGGTAATCTCACACGACCGGGTATTTACAATGAGAAATATAACATCACCATCATCATTACAGTCCATCACAAGTACATTGCCGAATATAGACATCCCACAAAGAATGCACCTACGCACGGTCCTGAGCCATTTACACCCATCGACTTTCTGGATTTCTTACTAAGTTGTCACTTAATAAAGTGAGAACTGCTTTAAGAAAAATGTAATTGCTTGCTATTTGTAATGTTGTATTCCAAAAAAGATGAAAGTTAAGGAGGCATGTTATTTAGAGCAGTTAATCTTCTTTCTGAATTGAGCTTCTCCTGTCGTAGGGTAGATTTACCGTAGTTAAAACCTATCTGTGTACAATGAGCCATGAAAACTCTGTGAGATTTTTATGATATTTTTTTAAGTCGATGGAGGATGCTGATGGTCCGTTTCCATGGTTTTTTGTGTTAGTAATTCATAACATTACTATTATATATTTTATTTATATAAATATTATCATGCATACATAATCTTATACATAATATTATAATATATGACAATAATTTGTATGCACAGTCCGTGTGCTTTGGCAAGGCAAATCTATTTATTCCCTTTTCTCTAGTTATTCGTGTCTTCGTTATTAATATGAATACACTGAACTAAAACCAAAACTTTTTCCCATTTTCTTACACCGGTACAGCACTACTAAACGTACAATAAAGTCAGAACCTATGGACATATGCACCGGGAGCTATTTAATTACTTACACCTATACATCACTACTAAACGTACAATAAAGTCAGAACCTATGGACGTATGCACCGGGAGCTGTTTAATTACTTACACCTATACATCACTACTAAACGTACAATAAAGTCAGAGCCTATGGACGTATGCACCGGGAGCTGTTTAATTACTTACACCTGTACAGCACTACTAAACGTACAATAAAGTCAGAGCCTATGGACGTATGCACCGGGAGCTGTTTAATTACTTACACCTATACATCACTACTAAACGTACAATAAAGTCAGAACCTATGGACGTATGCACCGGGAGCTGTTTAATTACTTACACCTATACACCACTACTAAACGTACAATAAAGTCAGAACCTATGGACGTATGCACCGGGAGCTGTTTAATTACTTACACCTATACAGCACTACTAAATGTACAATAAAGTCAGAACCCATGGACGTATGTAGAGGGTGCGTTTAATTACTTACACCTGTACAGCACTACTAAACTTACAATAAAGTCAGAACCTATGGACGTATGTAGAGGGTGCTGTTTAATTACTTACACCTGTACAGCACTACTAAACATACAATAAAGTCAGAACCCACGCAGCGACAAATTAGATTTTTATTTTCAAGAATGTGTTAATGATAAGCAGACGATAAACAAAATTTATAAAAAACATGATTTTTTAACAGTTCCGGTAAAAATTGAAGTCGGTTAATATTATATAACATAATAATATTTCACAATATTTTTAATTTATTACATATATAAGGCATACAATATTAACTTAGCTGGCAATTATTAGTTACTAGTTATAAGAAAATATAATATTATTTTCTTTTCCAGTAACCGCGACTACTTAAACTAAGGCAATGAGTTCCAACTGCTGCTATTACCAACTACAACAGTTCGACAAATTTTCTTATGCAATAAAATCACATACTACAATTTTAGTCACTGCAACTCCACAAAATAATTTTCATTTACAGCAGGTGTTGCGTGACAAGTGCCTCGATAATGTCACGCGCAATTTTAATGCAATTTTATTTAATAAATTTACGACTAATTACGCAGTCCGCATCAAACTGCATAATTCGATTCAACTATGAAAAGGAAATGGCGTGTCGACTCTATATGCGGTGTAAATTTAATCTGCTTGAACTTGTTAAAATAAATTATTATGTTGTTATTATAATTGTGTACATATTTAACTTAAAAATGCAAATTAAAGTAACAACTTTACAACGTCTCACATGATACGCATATAAAAATTATTCAATTTCGAAAGTAGAAGAACATACTAATGACAGCTGGAATTAGGCTGAAAAGCTTTTCAAGCTCGTATTTACTCAAAGGCCTATAAACACCAAAGAAATTGTTAATTACAATTTTAAAGTGCTATTTTGTGAAGGCAAACATCATGAGGGAGCTTATGTGGCTAATAAATAAAATAATTCGATGAAAAGTCCAACAGCACGTAGTTGAGCAGCACGGCAGTCTTATTACTCCAAGACTCCCAAGAATGAGAGGAGGCGTGTGCCCAGCTGTGGGACGTAATAATACCGTGCATATAATTTACTTAATTTATGTATAAATTATTCACACACAAATAAATGAAATCACTGATAGAACTCTTAATTAAGTTATTATTTCCAGTAACCTTCGAGTCTTCGATAAATTCTCTCTCTTTCAATCTAATCAGAACATTGGGAAAATAAACGCGAATTAGAAGAGAGCGTTGTTTAATACTTCTATTGATAGTTTTAATCTCGATGTCAGTAATAATATTAAATTAGAAAATCCAAAAGTGCATGTCTCATAAGCGTTTTTACTTTTTTCATTAAAATTTGATTAAATTATGATAAAAAAAATAGTTACTAATTACTTAACAAAAAAAAATTGTTGCCACAAATCTGCATACCTTACGTTAGGCTGCGTATACGTACTGTCCCACCACAAAAGTCTTGTAAAGTGAACGATGTATCTCCTCTGATACGTATAAACCATCGCTCGTCTAAAAGCAAATGGCACGCCAAATAACAAACCTGCGCCAAAGTCCTTCGTTAGTACAATACTTGATAGATTGTAAAAATTATTTTATCCCCGCGTTTGTATTTGAGTTTGTTTGAAAACGCTGCACTGTTATTTTTGTATTAATAAATAGTTCACTTTAAATTAAAACAAAACAATGAAATAACGTTTACTTAAATTTTTAGGTAACTGGTGGCAATAGCGTGATAGATTAGTGTATCCAGTTAAATAATCTTGAGTTCATAACTCACTAAATAAAAAACACTAATTTTAATTTTAGCAGAAGTGTTAATTCGTTTCGTTTCCATGTCTCTACTGATACACTGTTCCTTTTTGTTCATTCATATGATCTTTAGCTTAAAATAGACCTAAAAAGTTTGCTTGTATAATATGAAGTGCACCAGACACATTGCCAATGTTAAGTTAATACAGTTAGACGGAAACGAGAAATAAATTAAAGGAAATTATATTATAATTTGTGATAGATTACTACGCCCTTAATTTAAACATTATCTTAATAGCGACAAACTAGCTAGCTGCTCACAAACGAGACAGCTGCTAATGACCGCAATAGTCAGCTTATATTAGGAACTGTTTATTGCAGGTGTTAGACTGGCTGCCGGAAGTCCTTAGAGATAGTACGAAATGACATTGAGTGACCACCGTGCACCGTGTACTGGCGGTGTGAGAACATCCACTGGCCCGTGAGAGGTTACAGACGGAAACAAATCAGGAGATGAGCAGCAGCGTCTTCCTAATAACGACTAAAAACAAAATAATGTGATTGTCAACCCGTTCAACTAGCGTGACACTGTGAAAAATATACCCGCTATTATGCAATCTATGGCGGAGGCCTATGTTCAGCAGTGGACTTTAATAGCCCGTGACGGGTAACTAGGAATTTGCTTTACGGTCCAAAAGTTATATTTAATCTATCATTGGTAAGTATGACTATTATTGAGTTAGATGAAGATTCACATCATGTCATCTGGTCCAGCTGATGGCAACGTGTATCACAGGTAGTTATAACTGAATCATATTAACTGTTCGTGACGTTACAAACGTAACAAACTAGCGAATATTTTTGTTCTTATGTTTGTAGCTAACACTTCTTTCCATGGATTCATTTTCATATAAAAGGAGAAATAGATTGGTCCCACGTAAGCAACGTATGCGATGCAACTCTCCTACTTTGGTATACACACTTGTCCCACTTATGTAACGTATGTTTGGTGTCAGGCACTCTTGTCACTTCTTAACAGACGCACGTTTATAACATTTTTAATAGGATAAGGGTGATAAACGAGCACACAGTTCACCTGATGGAAAGTGGTTGCTGTGACTCATAGACATCTACATTTATCCTTGATTACTCCGCTCAGAATCAAAATGTAGACGCGTTAACACCCGTAAGGACTAAGATGGAACACCTATTTTTCTGCAAAAAGGGTCTCTGTTTCTCTACAGTCACTATAGAAAAACAATTGAATGGGCTATATTTTTAAAGTAAAAAAAAAACATTTGAATGTTATCTAAGACAACTGAATAGGCCGTATGGTCATTGATCATTGCCTGTGTCAAAGGAGACTTTACTTGGAAACTTCAAGTTTCAACTTGTCATGCGTATTTGGCATTGTAGCTGTTGTTGTAATTTCATGTTTATACTTTCGTGAATTCCATCTACGTAATAGAGGCAACACTGCATTCAGCTACTCTGTTCCATTCAACTGCGGTGCTTACACCGCACTTTAATCAGTCACTTTTCTGAATATATTACTCTACTCTATGAGTCACTCGCTTGGCGCTTGTAGAGTTGTCACCTGTTGTATTGATTTAAAAAAACCTCTCGATAAAAATATGCCGTCGTGTGTACTTAGATGCACAAATAATTCAAGAAATGTCGGCAAAAACCAAGAAATTACTTTTCATCGGTTAATAAGTAGTAAAAGTATTATATATTAATAATAAAACAAATTATTCCTAAGACGCCATTTCTTGTCATGGAATTATAGATTGCGAAATTTATTTGTTCAGATGCGACATTTCTGAGGGTACTTAAGTATAGGACTTAATATATCAGTTATCATAACTAGGTTAAATTTTTTTATATTTAAATCTGCTCATTACTCTTTTATTTTATTTTTTAGGTTTCTACATCAAAGTCAAAGTGGAATAAATTCGTCCATTTTTAACTCTCGCGTGCCCAGCATTTATAAACGATTCCTATTCTAATTTAAATAAATATATTTGTAATTTAAATGTAATATCAATAAGTTTTGTTAATCATACGTTCAGTATGTTTTTTATATTTGTAATAGATACCTTTTAAAATATTGAGTTAAAAATATCATTAAAATGTAATTGTGATATAATATTATATTAAATAAACAAATATAATATACATACATAGATATAAATTACCTTTTTTAACGATACAATCTACTGTTACCTACATGTTTATTTTATGATAAAAAAAACCAACCACGCGAACACAGAGTAGCGTATATTACTTCAATGGTGAATTAGTTAAATTGACCCTCGGCTTTTTCTTTGATTTCAGGACAATAAATACTTGGGTTAAGAGAGGAATAGAACAAATAATTTACAGCCTCCGGCTGCTTTTCTAGATGACATTTTATAATTAATTACAGAAAATAATCTAACAATTTAAAAAAGTTGATTAAGTTAAGTTAAGTTGTTATTTTACTTTAATAATTTCTACAAAAAAGTATTATTTTGTGTCCTTTTCAATTTATTTAAACAACTTATACCGAGAACGAGTGATTTAACATCATAACCTACGAATCATAAAACATAAATGTAAATAAAACCCCAGGCTCTGCAAGAATGTGATTTATTGATATACTTATCAAAAATTTAAATCTTTAAAATAAGACATAAGTATTAACTTTGTTCACGCCGGGCCCAAACTTGTATGGAATCAATTTCATCTCCTTTGCATAAAATTTCGCATAACCTTTATGTATAAAGGGTACTCTGTAGAGTAACCGTATTTAAACAATTATGCAAAGAATTTCTACAAAATACATCATATTGTGGCAATATTTGACGGTATTGGTTACCGTAGCGCCCGCTTTTCGTATTCCATATCCTTAGTTAAGTTTCTGTGAATAACAGAGCTTTGATTATATCTAGGGCCCAGGACGAATGTAGCACGACATATAAATATTGGCATTCATACAATGTCGTACGATCGTGTCAAAAGACAACACAAAAGTTGCAAGATGAGTCAAAATGATGATGATGCTAAATTAAGATTAATATTGTGAAACGTTTACAAATGCTTCAGGTTTACTTAATGTCACTAGTTGTTGCTCTTTTTATTATGTTAATAAAACAATATAGAATTTATGTCGTATTATTTTCCTGCTTTTGTTTTATTTTTTTATAGAAAGTGCTCAGTTAATACGAGGATACAAACTAGTTGTTTCCTTTACAGTTGAGTTATGAAAAATAAAATATAGCTTGTCGTAAAATATGTAATTCTTTTGTAAAGTTTTGTTTTAATCCTAAGATTGGTATTTAAAATATCTAGCTTTTATTTTAGTAAGGTTTTTAGAGTAAATTATAACAAAATTAAGATGGAATACTGTTCCCATCTCTGGACTGGGGCTCCCCAGTACCAGCTCCTTCCATTTGACCGCATCCAGCGCAGAGCGGCTCGAATCGTTGACGACCGAGTGCTTTCCGATCGACTCAATTCACTGGCACTGCGAAGAGATGTTGCATCTCTTTGCATTTTCTTTCGTATATACCATGGAGAGTGCTCTGAGGAATTGTTCGGATTAATTCCAGCAGCCAAATTTCGTGAACGCACTACGCGGCAAACGTCCCGATACCATCCACACCATCTGGATGCATGGCGGTCCACCACTGTACGTTTCAAAAGGAGTTTTCTTCCGCGTACAACCTCCCTGTGGAATAGTTTACCACCGGCGATTTTTCCGGACCGATACGATCTGGGGACCTTCAAGAAAAGAGTTTACTCCTTTCTAAAGGGCCGGCAACGCACGTGCAATTCTTCTGGTGTTGCGGTTGATCATGGGCGGCGGTAGTCACTTAACATCAGGTGAGCCGCATGCTCGTTTGCACCTTCTTCTATAAAAAAAGAACTAAAAAGCTTCCTCTAATAATTACATTTTGTATCTGTCGGAAAGTCATTCCGATTTTCAACACTAGCTGGTGTTAGATGACTATTACTTTGATGATTAGACTATTAAGTATCAATTCTCGTCTCAAGGAGAGGATATTTAGTACATTCATTAACCGAAATAAAAAAGAGGAAGGTTCTTATTTCAACGCTAATAGTTTTATGTATATTTATAGACTTTTTTTTATAGGCGAGCCGGATGCTCGTTTGCCCCCTCTTCTATAAAAGAATACTAATATGAATGTGCGTTTAGCTTCAGCAAAATGAGAATACTTTATAGCGAACGTAAAAGTGTTTTCAGTGTTTTCGGTTGACTTTGTAGAAAAAAATCTGAATTTTCCTTCAAATTATAGCCCTGACAACATTATTTGCAATGCAATTATGTTGTTTGTCGGTGCTGTAATAACCAATGAAAACGTTAGTAAGGTAACTAATGTGCACTGCTAACTAAATTTGCTGACTAAATGAACTCATAAAATAGATACTTAGTAAACTGTTAATAATTACACTAATTTATAAAACTGTAGAGCTGCTTAGATTGCAAACTTCCATAATGAGGAGGGAACGATATTTCTTTTGGAATTTTTAGTCATAAAGTAACGTGAAAGTGTTTTCAATCTTAATATATTTTTGGTTGATTTGTTAAAGAAGCTCAATTTTCCATTACATCATACTATTTATGTACATTTATAAATATAGAAATATAAAAACTTCATGTCCCCACTTACAACATGTAATTTTAGAAAATTTATTCAAAAATACTTTAAAGACATAATGTAGAGAACCCCTTTTTCAACAACGACGACGGCATCCGTGTGCTGCCGGAGACCATCATCTGCGCAGGACATACACATTAGGGGCGTATGCTCATGGCATCAGCATCAGCAGCATAGATCTAAGCTAGAAGGCAAGTTAAAGGCAATCACTATACATCCAACATTTGTTAGTTCCAAACCGGAGATAAATGTATTCAAAAACGCAAAAGCACAATTCGTACAAATGATTTGCCACGCTGCAAAGGTAGCCAGGTGCTCTCTACACTAGGCCGCGCGGTCATCTTAAGTACACTTTATAATATTCAAATAAAATAATTTAAAAAAAATGCAAGCAACCCACCTCCCAATCATGACCAATATGGTAAATATCACTCCATGGATATATACGGAGCTCTCTATGCAGAAGGTCTGTGTTAAGCTATGAACTTTTGATAAATTTTATTATAGTACAATACATACATATGCTATTATGGTGTTATTATGGAGTTTTTGCTGATATATGTCAGATTCGTAATCAATTTGTTGAAATATACTTTGGTAATTTTTAAGGTGCTGTATTTAAGATATAACAAATAATTAAACGATCACAATCAATCGTTGTTTTCGTAGTATTTTATTCTTTTCTATAATATGCAAAGAAAATATAATGAGAATAAATAACTTATTTAGGTCATTGACATATATATTACTAGCGTAGTTTAGAGCCAATGTGCTCAATGCTCGCAGCTAATTTCACTCAACCTGGATTCAATACTCGACAGTACAATTAAATATGTCAATTGCAATTTTAAGTGCTGATTTACCAGGTGCTTGTCGGTAAAGAATTAGATCGTGAGAAAACTTGCATGTCAGAGGAAAAAAATTTCAAAGGCATACGAACTCCGCTAACACGCACTTCAAATTGAAGAAGGAGATCTTAATTACGTTGGTATGCTAACTGATCGCTAAGCTTTGTTGCCAGAGTGAGCGTATTGATATTCTCAGAGGAACAGAATATAGAGAGCAACGGAAATTAATTTCATCTCGACTGATTTAATTTCTTACCCGTATTACCTTCAATATATGTGTTTTGTGTTGAACATATAGAATTACATTAAAACATGTTAAAATTACAAATAGAGGGAATATGGAACCGTGGAGTGGCGTAAAATAATCCATCAGCCCATTTCGTCCCGCGGGTGTCGTAAGAAGCGACGATATTAAATGCCACATATATCGCATAGCTTGCGATAGATGGCGATATGCGTTAATACTTACTTTTCGCCAGGCATATATTATATACAGAACGACTGCTGGCCAGCAGTATCAAAGGTGCTTACGTATGGTATTGCGGTCGTCAACCCCCCCTGCCAAGCGTGACTTTATATTCACCCTGCAGTAGAAGAGCCCCTGGCCAGCAGTTGACTTTGAAGGGGTAATGATTATGGTATTACATAGGGGCCGAGATTTTAATTATGGTAAAATTTAAGCTCTCGCCGTACCTCACCTAATATGGTAAGAGATCACCACCACCACCCATTGATGTTCACGACACCGCGGGAATCATAGAAGCGTTGTCGGCCTGGATGCCTACAAACTTAATGCTGACTTAGATTGGAAGTATCCTTTTGATTGTTATTGTGTTGCGATCCAATAAAGTTTTAATTTTGAAGTGCCTACGAGCTTACTATATACTTGTAAGTGCTATGTAGTAAATGTAAAATGTTAGATACAAGCACTTACATACCCTTGTGCATACAGGTGACATTTGTCAATGCAGACGAAACACGTCGTTTTCTGCTTCTTCACTGCGCTGCTATGGCAAAATGTCGATTAATGTGATATATTGAGCCGCTGGTACTCGTACTGGAGCTACGAGTTCTGCGTACGTTATAGTGAGTACGGGCGTTTCTCTTATTGACATCTGTTGATATAAGTCCCAGGTACTGTGTTGAAAATAATGTTTTTATCTTTAAGGCAATGCCCCGACATCAAGGCATAAAATTTAAAGATAAAACTATGAACGAGTTAGTATTGTAATCAATGCTCTTTCGGCAAGTTAATAATATAATTAATCATCGTAGTGAAAATCTAAGCCGATCTTCGAAATTGATCTCGAAAACTGTCTGTCTATGGTACTTCGGAAGTCGATAAAGTTTCGAAGAGAGTTCGTCGCGATGTAGGCAGACTTCTTATGTCTTCAATTAGTTCTAAATTCTCATCTCTAAGCACGTAGCAGGCAGACATGCAGTCTTCCTCACGATATCCGCTTTCACTGCCAAGCACGCTGCAAATCAACTCTGGACATTGCGTGTGCATGAGTGATCAATATCGATGGTACTTTTAGAGGTTGACCTTGTGTTTGCATAATATGTTTAGACTTTTTTCTTAAATTAAAGGATGATCGGTCAAGAGTGTAAGCAGGAATAGTAACAAAAATCAGCTTTTTATCCAAGTGTCAAGTTTACAAAGTACTCTGTTTATATTAGTCTTATGGTTTAAGGTCGGGTTATAAAATTTACCGCGGTAGATTCGTACGTATGAATACTGTTGTCCATGGACACATTGAACCAAAGAAGTCTTGTCATCCCTGTGGGCTGAGATATAATACCACACAGCCTGTAATTGTATTCCCTTATATAACTGAAACGCAGCAGATACCCCCAACCCAAACCCTATAAAATAGAAATTAGCAATGGATGCACTGAAATATGTAATAGAAAAATATGTAATAGGATTGTGCCAATCCAGAGAAACAGCCAGGTAGCAAAACAACCTGACTAAGTTTTATATATTTCTGCATTTTGAAACGACATTGGACATTGGATTTAAAATTAAAGTTTTATGTACGCCAATAATGTTATAATATTATTACTGCAATAATTGCTTATTGCTTTCACTTTACCAAATATAAAATTAGTCTCATAATTTAAAGGAAAGAACAAATTCAACATAGGAATCATAATATAATGGACCCTTCACAAATCCACAGCTAAATATAGTAGGTACTCCCCCGAAATTACGCCACTACTTACGGTCATGAGCCACCTGCATTCGATCATGCACGTTACCGGGTCGTCATATGATCTAGTAGGAATATTTATAATATAATTTATAAAATGTTGTGTGTGTATATTTAAGTACAGTATAACCTTCACTGAGGATAGATGTAGATATCTATGGATCTATAACTACTTAACATCAAGTGACATATGTGCTAGTTGGTCACCCTAACATCTATAAAAAGTCCTACAGCTGAGTACACGCCCGTCTCATTTTGGAGAGGGTTATGGAGCAGTCAGTTCACTGCGATCGACCAATTCATATTGGCGGACTTTACTATCTACTCTTAATCTGATTATATGTTGAAAATATTATAATAAAATATAATATAATAGTTATTATATTAAAATAGTATAATTGGCGTTAACATTATCAATGTATATATGACGATATTGAAATCGAATTAAATGGATAAGTTAATAATAATAACATAGAACAAAGAGATATAGACAAGTTTTTGTATATATTCGTGACAAATTTCATAGTGACTTTTTCATTATATTTTAAATAATTCAAGCATTCAAATTTAATATTATGTGTCAGAATAACTCCCAAGTCTATGACAAATAAATGAAAATTAAAGAGCGCTGACTAGACCAGTGTCCGAGCTACTTTCGAATTTCGAAGCACGTTAATGGTCGAAATCTATCATTGCTGCTGGAAGGCCGCAGAAACAAAACAAGAAGACACGATGTAAAGTGTGAAGTCCACCATAAACTGGGGTAGCGTGCAGTTCTTTGTTTGCTTCATCGCCGTCACTTAGTATATTAAATAAATAAATATTTGCTCAATAAAAGAGGCTTTTATACAGATTTATGGATGCACACAGAAATATTAATGAAATAGTTTTCAATAAATCCAACTTTATTAATACCAAAATTTTTGAATTTAAAATGGGCTCATTTTCGACCTCCATCTGGCCCAAGGGCAAATATGACGTATATGATGGAGCTAATTTGCTGTTGGAAGCCTGTTCACTCGCACATTTAAAAGTTTTATGTTATACGCACTCGGGAAAACAAACGCCGGCAGGTCATTACACTTCTTCGCTGCTCGCATTATAAAAGATGACTTGTATCGCTCAGTGCGAATATTCGAAATGTCAACCTAGTGAGGACGGTAACCTGCAGTACGTCCGGTACCCCGATAGGAGTATGGACGTATTCAATAAAATATGCTCTTGACGTGAATATTTTCTTTACGTTATAAATTCTTTATGATGTCGAAATGACATAACTTTTCGACCGATTATTTAGTTTAGCTTTTATTAATGATTCAAATGACACAATAATTATTTATTTTCTGGAACCTCTCTTATTGCTTGCTAGCCTACATTAGAGAGCCAAATAAATCTAAGTCATTTGAAGATATGTGTTGATAAAAGACTCCCTAATAGTGATTCTAAGGAGAACTAATGATGTTTACCCTAATAAATAATAAGCTCGTGTCAGAGATTTTCGTAGAAACTTTAATTACCTATAGAATATATTTTGTTGGTATATAGAAATTAAATCTAACTTAATTACCTATAAACCTATAAATAATGTATGTATACGAATGTACACCGAGAAAACAATCTATTGTGTGAATAAAGTGATTTGCGATAGGTTGATAGAGGAGGGAGGGGGGGAGAGAATTACAGGGAGGTACACACTTAGGTCGGCCAAGTTCTATCCAAATCTACTCGTGAGATGTTAACAAACATTGTAAGCAGATATTAATGTCTGCCTGCCCAGCGTGACGTCATCGTCGTCATTACAGCCCTTGACAAGTCCACCGCTGTACACAGGCCTCCCCCAAGGAATGTTACAAATCACAAAGCCACCTGCATTTATCGACTTCCTACATATTATGTTACCAGGCTGTAGCTTCACCTAGTAGGGCAAGCTCTATACTTCGCTTATCGGTACGAGGTGGTCACGATGTCGAGAACCGTTTTTACCTATCGTTTGTCAATTCTTCGAACTTTGTGGCGTCCCACAGCCACTATGGAACTGTATTGCAATGGCAAAATTTTTCTCTTCTTACCTTTACAATATGCAAGCCAGTATGTGCTCCATTATAATTTTATTTTTATTTTTATTTATTTTTGATGTATCTCAGTGGCTAAGCGCTCGCCACTAACATCACATCTGGTGATGCTCTAACTCGAACCGGATTCAATAATCGATGGCACCATTAAAATAATGACAATTTAAAAATTTAGTTCTGGTTTACCGCGTGATCGTCGGTGAAGTCAAATATCGTGAGGAAACCTGCGTATCTGACGAATAAAAATAGTCAAGGAAAATTAAAGTCCTTTAACACGGACTCCACCTTAAATCGAAACATGAGTTTTAATATTATATATTAAAACTCGATGAAGTTGGTATGTCCACTGATCGCTAAGCCTTATTGCCATAGTGAGAGTATTGATAACCTCAGATGAACAGAATGTAGAGAGCAACGGAAATTAAATTCATCTTGTCTGATTTAATTTCTTATTTCTATTACCTTAAGCATTTATATTTTGCGTTGAACATAGAGAGGTACTTCAGAAATATTAATGTTAGAAATTAATTTATTATTAATTAATTAAATAGTAAAGTTACAAATAGAGGTACTTAATATAGAACCCTGTGGTTGTGGCGTAAGAGAATCCATCACCACATTTCGTACCTCAGTTATCGTTAGTGATCACCGCCGCCCGTGAATATTTTTGACGTCACAGGATTCACAGGAGCATCACCAGACGGATGGACGTTTACAAATTTAAGTCAATAAAGCAGGCTCAGATTAGAAGTATTATTTTGATTTTACGTAACCTTGTGCTCCGTCCCATTAAATGTTACGTAAAATAATGACTAAGAGTATATTATCTACTACTTAATAATTATATGTCACTTTAATCTACAAATACATCAAATATCTTTCTATCTCCTCTATTTCAAGGGCGCTGTGCTTATGACAAATATCACCTTTATTTATGATCATGAACTTGATTTATGTCGGCCATTATAATTTTATCATCCATGTTAACTGATATTTTACACATATCCCCTTTTACCTTTTATTTGAAGAATATCTGTAGGACTCATTTTTTGTTATAGAATATTTTAATTAAAGTTATTCTTTAACGCACATCATATTCGTACATTATGTTATCTAAGACTCGGATAAAAAGGTACACTATGTATTTATTTAGGTTCTAAAGCATAGATTACGCTATTGCAGTTAGACTATTTGACAACTGTACTGCGGGTCCTAAGTTCGCATATAAAAATGGAATAAAGTTTGTGCAAATTCACAGACAAGTATTTTCGGGCCTAAACGTGATGTATCCTCTTGTCTCTGATGCTCAGTCTATCCAGATACATCGGATATCGTTTGCCGTTCCGGGAGAGAAGAAATGAGTCTGCATCTGTTGATAATAAAGGTCCTTGTGCAATTGAATATGGTATTGAGTATTTTCGTATTCTTTCTACATAGTGAGAGGACACAGGAAATAAAAAGAAATGCTTATATATATATATATATATATATATATATATATATATATATATATATATATATCAAAATGCAGATCCGTTGTCACCCGTGAGGACTTAGATGGAATGCCTCATTTCCGGTAAAAAGGGTCTCCGGTTCTCTACACTCACCATACGAAACAAATCAGCATTAAGCTACTATTTGATGCTGGTATTCTGTGAGAGCGTGGTCCTACCCCGGTCGTGCCGACCCATTCGTGCTACAATCATCATCATTACATTCCTTCACAAGTCCACTGCTGAACATAGGCCTCACCCAAGTAACGCCACAAAGCACGGTCCTGAGCCACCTGCATCCATCGACTTCCTGCATGTCTTACCAGGTCGTCACTCCATCTCGTCTGTCCTACACTACGCCTACCCGTACGAGGCTGCACTTCGAGAACTTTTCTATCCCATCAGTTATCGATTCTTCAAACGATATGGCCGGCCCATTGCCACTTCAGCTTACTAATCCGTTGGGCTATGTCGGTCACTCTGGTTTTATTGCGGATATCCTCATTTCTGAGTCTATCACACAGAGAAACTCCGAGCATAGCCCTCTCCGTAACTCGCTGAGCGACCTTGAGCGTCCTCATACGGCCAGCAGTGAAGAGCCACGTCTCAGATCCGTAAGTCATCACTGGCAACACGCACTGGTTGTACACTTTAGTTTTCAGAGATTTAGGGTACACCTGAAAAGAAAATGTGTCGTAATTTCCCGAACGCTGCCCAGCCGAGTTGAATCCGTCGATTGACCTGTCGGTCAAAGTTGGACTTACCTAGTCGGACTATTTGTCTCAGGTAAACGCATTCGTCAACAACTTCGAGCATAGTGCTCCCAACAACTACCGGCATAGGTGTGACATGGACATTAGACATGATCTTTGTTTTGTCCATGTTCATCTTAAGACTTATCCGTTGGGAGACTCCGTTGAGGTCATTGAGCATAGTGCTTAGGTCCTCCAGCGATTCTGCCATAAGAACTATATCATCGGCAAATCGAAGGTGAGTGATGTACTCACCATTGATGTTAATACCGTATCCTTTCCAGCCCAGTAGCTTGAAAACGTCTTCCAACGCAGCGGTAAAGAGTTTCGGGGATGTAACGTCACCCTGTCTTACACCACTCTGCAGTTGGATAGGTTTCGAACTCTGGTTCTGTACTCGGATAGCCATCGTAGCCCTACTGTACAAACAATTCAGCACTTCAATATACCGACAGTCAACTTGGCATCGCTGAAGGGACTGTAGCACCGCCCAAATTTGACGGAATCAAAGGCTTTCTCATAGTCCACATACGCCGTGCAAAGTGACAGATTCTACTCTTTGATCTTCTGTGCAATCTGCCGCAGGGTATGTATGTGATCTATGGTACTGAAGACTTTTCGGAAACCGTCTTGTTCGGGAGGCTGGAAGCTGGAAGTCGTCGAGTCTGCGTGCGAGATGATTCGTAATGACTCTTGAAAACAGCACGTAGACGCGGCTCAGAAGAGATATCGGTCTGTAGTTCTTCAAGAGAGCGTTGTCGCCTTTCTTAAAGAACAAGACCACCGTACTTCTACTCTACGCCTCTGTAGTAGTGCCATCATGGAGGACGGAATTAAAGAGCTTCTGAAGGACTTCAAGTACCGGTGTTCCACCCGCTTTCAGAAGCTCCGCTGTAATTCCATCCTCGCTTAGGGCCCTACCGTTTTTAAAGTGCTGGAGAGCCATTCTAATCTCGCTCAGACTGACGTCCGGGATATCATCGGAATAGTGTCGGATAAGACTTGCTCTTGAATCGTTACTCACAACTATACTACTCATATAACTGCAGCATTGCCCTACCACGTAAACATTGATATGACACTGATACTACAATAAGTTTATAACATTAGATTAGAAATCTTTGTTTGATGCATTGACTTAAATAATTATTTAGATTAACTACTATAAGCTTCTGTGTCTACAAACAGAAGTGACACCAGTTTGGAGCTTAGAGTGGAGTACTATCTACGTAATAATATGTTCTGAGAGATGTCTTTGTTTAAGTAATCGATTTAGTGGTTTATGTCCGGCAATGATGTGCCATGTTCTCACTTCCATGTTGCTTTATAACGCAAAGATCATAACAAAATGATCCCATCAGAATATCGAATGAGATTGACAAATGAGCACACAGTTTACCTGATGGTTAATAAATACTGTGGGCCATAAACATTTATATCTATTCTCAATTAAGAATTATTTTTATTTCTCAAAATTCAGATACCTTTTCACCTCTGATAACCAAATTGTAAAGCCTAATTACAATTTTTTTATGTTTAGTCTCCATACGAAACATGACAACATTTTGTAACTTTTTTGCACGGGTAATATATGACAGCGTGGTCTTTCCCCATATGGTTTATAAGTTAATATCTATTTACATACAATAAATATGTAAATACTAATAATTGATGAACCTAGTTCCAAAATAAACATTCATAAAAGAAAAAAAAGGTTTTTTTTGAGTCGGTAGAAAAATGATTCGACCACTTTGCAATTATAATGCGCAGAGTTGACTGATAAAAACCATTTTGATGTAAGTTTTAATGCGCTGATAGATTTTTTTGTTTGAATGTGACTGCCTATTTAACTATAAGAAAACAACACATGAACTATGCAGCTCAATAAAGTAATGAGTGCTTTTATCAATTTGTGTTGGTTTATGTAAAAAAATTATTAATACATAAAATATATAAAAAAATGATAATGTTCTCAAATATTTTTATAAATGCACATGTGTAATTATATCTGAGCGTGCATTTAAATGCATCGACAAATTCAAATTAATAGTATTTAAAATTATGAGATTCGCAGGATTTTATTATCACCATTATTGTCCACCATTATTAGCAATATTACAGACTAAGTTAATAACGCAGAGAAACACCGAGCATAGCCCTCTTCATAGCTGCATAGCAGTTAAGCACCACGTCTTAGATCCATAAGACTTTACTGGCAACACGTACTGGTTGCACAATCTAGTTTTAAAGTTTTGAGATATACCTGATGAGAAGATATGTCGTGTGATTTCCCGAACGCTTCCCAGCCAGGTTGAATCCGTCGATTGACTTCTCAGTCGAAATTGGACATACTCGTCAACAACTTCGAGCTTAGTGTTCCCAACTACTACCGCCATAGATGTGACACAGACGTTACATTTGATCATAAACGTGAAAAATTAAAAAAAATCACGTTTGGCTTAACAGACAGCATTAATTTTGATATAAACGACATATCATTCACCTATTGGATTCACCAGGATAATACGGAACATATATTTACTTTCGCACACCCGCCGGAAATTAGTCGACTCCACATAGTTTGTATGCATAGTTCGTGTGAGATGGCATGGCAAATCAATTTATGCCCTATTCTCTGTCTATAGTCTTACGAGTCTTCGATATTGAAATGCTTTAACAATTTTTAATAATATTTATTATCTGAAGTGAGCATAGCAGAAAAATATCCAGACCGGCAACAGAGCGGAGCGTCGAGCGAGCGAGACTTACTCATCCTCCGGGAGAGCTTTTATTAAAATTCTCTCTCGCTTTTATCGACGGAAATTACCTTGCTACAAGATTTTTTTCTCATGAATTCTATAACGATTTCTTATATTTACGCGAACATTGCACATGATTAAAACTAGTTTTAATCAGGAATTCTAGTTGTTTTTTTCACTCCAAGTTTAGAACTTAGTAATGAAGCGTTAGATAAGAAACATCACAAAAGCCTGTGCACGTTTCCCATCAGCATTGCAGCTATTTTTATGCAACTCCTAAAAAGAGGATACAATTCAACAGTAATTTTTTTGCTTTGTTTTTTTATTTATTTAAGTAACTACTGTAACTGTTGCGACGATATTGAGATTATGAGTATGAGTCCACTAAAATGGATGAAAAAATAAACTTTCATAAAAACAATAGTTAGTTCTTTATAGTTCTTTGCAGTCGGCAAATGACTGCAAAGAACTATAAAGAATAAAGTAATTTCACACTTTTAAATCAGAGCTAATTCTTCCATACACTATATCTTGGCACCGACTTCAGAATTTGAAATTTATTTTTATTGTGTTTTTTAATTGGCTTTTACTTTTTGTTAAATTTAATATATCCACATAATTTTGGCACGATCGATCAGAAGTCATGACATTTTCAATCCATATTCCGTTGACTCTTGTGGGACGAAATGGGACCGTAATTTCTAAATACACCGACGCACGGCATCCATTACAATCACATGAAATAAATAGGAAATTAGCAATATTGGTGTACTCACTACTGAATAACGAAACATCTGCTAGATATTTTGTTATATTCAGCTTAAAAATCAATTAAGTTATTCCTAGCTAGAGCGAGTGGATTTGTAAGCGAAAATGGGTGCAAAATTATCCGTTAATATTCGCTCCTCATCGCTGCAGCTATAAATTTATAATAAAATAATCATCATCTTAAGTTATTTTATTTTTTAAATTATTTAACAAAAAAAGCAATATGTGTAAATTATATGCATGTGATTAATAGCGTCATATCATCTCATTTACACCAGACCAGCCACAGACAGCAGCGTCACAGCTGTGCGGCGTCTGCTCTGCGGTAGTATTGTCTGTACTGCGATCGTCAATCTACCAGCCGAGCGTGACAACTAAAGCCCGGTTTACATTTTGAGAAGTGACAAGTGCGAGTGACAATGACAAGTGACAAATGACAAGTGCTTAGCGCGTGTGAACAGGCAGTGACAAGTGCGAGTGACAAGTGACAAGTGCGAAATGAAAAGTAACAAGTGAATAGCGGCCTGCTCTATTCTCTGACAAGTATCTCTGCCCCGCGCTAACCTTGCTTTCCCCTCAGTCACCCACCGCCACCCCCGTTCTAGCAGTGACGTCAGAACATACACGCGTTGGTTATAATAGTTATTAAATAAAATATTTTTGTTATAATATTTATTGTATACATACTCGTATTTATAATAATTTCGTTTTATTACGAAGTGGTCAGATAGCAATAACATTAAATTTGTCAAGGAATTATTGAAACACTAATGTTTATACAATACTAAATCGCTGAATTAAAAAAAAATGATGCGAGAGGCTGCTATGCCCTCAATATCTCAATCAAAGAGAATGGCCGGTTTCGGCGCAAAAGAAGTAAGTATATGCGAAGTTAAGAAGCATTAAGTTTACATATTACCAAGAAAAGAAGAAAATTAAAGACTCTTGTAGGTCAGGGCTGGAGCCATATTATTTTCAGGCTTAAATTTTTTCCTTGTTATAGCTTTAAGACACATTTTTCTCACTTAAGCTATTTTAGGAAATTGGTGTGCACCAATATCTTTGCAATAAGGCACTTCACACATCTTTTTAATCAAGGTAAAATTGTATGATGAGATACCAGTTTTAAACTTTAAAGCTGTGCTAGCGCCTCTTTGACAATTACCAAACCAATTTCACACTCGAAGATTTCACATAATAATGACATCCAATTGCCACATGTGTGAACACCAACTTGCTACTTGTCACTTGTCATTTGTCACTTGTCATTGCCGCTCGTACTTGTCACTTCTCAAAATGTAAACCGGGCTTAAGGAAAAGCCTCACAAAAACGGTAGCAGCACGTATCTAGCCGTGGACTTGACTTCTACGGGCTGAAGAAGAACAAGATTTAAGAATGTAGATATAAAAGTCACAGCCTAGTACATCCACCTCCCGCGGCACAGACCTCCTCCCATTTCTGAGAAGGTTTTATGGATAGGAAAAGTCCGTTGCATTGCCCCAATACGTGTTGGCGGACTTTACATGTATTCCAAATATTTTTTTTGAGTTTATTAGACAGAATACATAAACATAATAAATAGTCAGTTACATACTGCACACTTGCCAAAACTCTGGGTATTCTTTCTTTCTTTGTAATCAATATATATTGTCTCGTCTACATCAATCATATTTGTGTATGGATGGGCTCATTATCTGAATTTTTCAACAAGGGTTCTATTGATTTAAAAATAATCTAGACAACTACCTTCCTCACAGTTGGAGCCAGGTGAGTGCTGGCCGCTTAAATTATTAACAATGCAGCATCGGACAATTCCAAACCAGCAATAGTTGGGTTAGTGTTCCTACACCCATGGCTTCGAATCATCCCAAAGAAATTTTCTAATGGATCTTGGTTGAAATGCCTCATCCACACAGATTTAATATTGTACTCATTGAATAGTTTTTAGGTTTCCTCACAATGTTTTCCTTCACCGTAGAGTACGTGGTAGATCAGCACTTAAAATTGTAATTAACAATTTCATATAACAAATGATAAACATTTTACTATACATATGAAAACAGTAGCTTCGATTACTATGCGAATGCTAATTTTTTATTCATTTAACCATCAAATTTTATTATTAACTAAGGGTAAAAGGCAACTGTGCATAGGGGTTTTCATTTAAATAATAATTGAATTAAATTGCCTGCTGCAGTCTAGCGTTTAGCCGTTATACTTGTAATTTATGCACAGCCAGCTTAAATGGTAGTGTATTAAATATGAATAAAAATGCCAATTTTATTACAATTTACTTCAGAAATAGTTTTCTGCACGTTGATTGTTTTAACAATTATACGTATAAACATATAGAATACCCTTAATTTCACAACATTAGCGATGGGGTAGCATAGTGCTCGATTGATTATTTCTAATTTTTTATTATTGTTGTAGTCTGAGTTCGAATCCTGTCGTCATCAATGAAGTTAAAGTGTAGGACTGTGCCCTGCAGTACGTTTGTGTTTATTGTAATATAAATCATTACCACCTCTAATGCTTTTTTCTTTACACATATCTTTGAACCCCAAGATGAAACTTCAACAAAAGTTAATTGATAGAATCAGGCGTTACTTTGCGGAAATCCATTATAATAAAAAATAAAAATATAAATTTCTTTGCAATGTTTAGCGGAAAGTTGCAAAGAAATTATATTTTTATTTTTTTATCAACAAAAGTTTCAAAATTGTTACAAAGTTAATCAAATACAAGTTCACATAGTTAAAGTTGTGTGGTTTTATTTATATTCAACTTAAGTTGCCAGTCACATTCAAGTAGATAATCTATCAGCGCATTCAGAACTAACATCAGAATGCTCTTAAACTGTCAATTATCCGCATTACAATTGCAAAGTGGTCGTTTTATTTCTCCACCGACTCCGACCAAGATTTGGTTTTTAATTTGAAAGTTTATTTATGGAAATTTTAAGATTTACCAATTGATATCTATTAGAATTTTATTTTGAATAAAACTTTTATAGTCTTTTGAAAACTTAACAGTGAGCAAATCAGTGAGATTTTCCTTGGCAGAGTCAAAACGCGGCTGTAGTACGAGTATGTTGACTCGTCCTGGGAAAGAAAACGCTGTCATAGATAGCCCCGTGTTATTAAAGGTACAATATGTTGCCGTGTTTCGTTGGGTGATTGAACAGAAACAATTTACTAAAAACGAGGCTTTCCATCTTGGTCCTCCGGGATGACATTTGAGAAATCAAAATATTTCTCTATCAAGGATATTATCTACCTACATATACTGAAATTTCTGGGTAAAAGTGAAGCTAATGATATATATAAATATATTTGACGGTTTGACCACACAAATAATTTTATTATAAATGAATGTGAATTATATTTGACCTCATTATTTTACAAGTAATTTAATGATTTCTTATATTTACGCGAACACTACACATTGAAATAATATTAGTTTTTATGGAATTTATCGCGTATATTTAATTTTTTAAATACCCGACGTTTCGCACGCTTTACAGCACTCATGGTCACGGGCGGTACTGAGATGTTCAACGTCCATGTGTCATAGTTAACTATTACAAGTAATTTGTTGGTTACTTTTCTTACATACTACAATTCTACTATTACATTAATAATTCAACACAATAATATAAAAGAAATCGTCCAGACTTTTTGTGGGATATATTAATGCTATTATTTTATATAAAAGCCGATGTTGCTACTTTCAAAGAACGGTCTGATGTCAAGTTTAATATCGCTGAGGAAATGTGTGAGAGTTAATGCTTCTGAATCTTTTAGATAACGAAGTTGTTATGGGACAGCCCCTAGAAGTTGATATGAGAGAGCAATTACAGTGAAATTTTACAACGTAAAGCTAAGAATAATTCATATTTTACATTTCTTCTAATATATTGCATATCCGGCTATCATATATCACTCAGTTTACTTTCATATAAATAAGACTAACTTTATAAACATTTGTGCGAACTCCAAGTTGTCCAAAACAGATTTATTCGCATTGCCATCGGAGCTTGGAAGTACCAGCGAAACTAGGACTTGCACAGAGTTTGTCAACTTCCAACGATCTCTGAATATCTCAAAGTCTCCAGAGGCCCCGTAACGTTTTAATTGAACCCCCATATCCGCTACATTCCGACGATACAAATGTCGCTAGCCCGTCACACATAGACACTACACATTCACTTAATGCCATTAACACTAATAGGACAACGGATGGGACACAGTGAGTTCGCAGACGGGCGCGCCGCAAACCCCTCCATACCGCGTACACACCGTACACACGCGTCCCTGGGCAGTTTTTACCGCCATCACATCGAACGATCCGAGTTAGCCGTCAGAGCCTGGGCCTACCACCCCCTGTTCAGACGGCCGTTAGAAAACTTATCCACGGGCAATGTCACTGTCATAGGAGTCATTGTTACGCTAATAACAATGCAAAATGATTTAAATTCACTTGCAAGCCCTTAGACCTATGAAGCTGCTAAAAGGCTGATGTTAGCATTAACGTCATCAGAAATCAATTAAAATATATTTTGCATGCCTTAAGCGCAAAGCGCTAGGCTTTAACTTAGCGCTTTTTTAGGCGATAGTAGAACATATCTCTTCTACTAGCGCCTAAAAACGAGAATCCAACGTTTTGTTACATGAAATCGTATCTAGCATTCATATTAAACATATAAGTCATGTAAAAAGCACGCGAGAAAGCTAAATGATTGCTGAACTTATTTTTTTAATCGTTTATTTTTTTACATTAAAATGGCCATGAGAAAAGCTAGTTAAACCATTATTATTTTTATTTCATAATAATATTAATTTATTTTATAATAAAGGGAAATAATTTTAGAACGCATCCACTGCCTATCCCAGTTCCATTTTTCGTCATTTTTAGCCCTAATTTATTCAAATATTTTGACATATTTGCATACAAATAAGTGCAAGCATCGATGCTACGGTCGGGAGATAAATCCTAGATTTATAGTATTATTTCACTCTATATTCATTCTGTGCAATTGAACGTGATAAGATCTCAGTGTCTTTTTGAAATTGTACAAAATCCCAAAATTTTTTGATTCGAAGGTAAGTCTACAATGAAAGGGTGGAGACTGGCCGAACGTCTGGTTGCCGGTGGTGAAAGGGAGAAGGAGGAATTAAATTATAAAATTCCTGCTGACATTCTACGAAACGCATCATGTAGAAAACCGAAAGGCTGGCTATTTATTGCCTGTTTTCGAGTCTGGTTAGATTAGTTTTAATCAGATTTAGGTTACCAATAAGCATAGCATCTGGCGGCACAAACCCATATATGACAGTAGTACTCCATGCACGGCCTGACTTGCGCTTTATAAAAAGAAGGCAGCTTTTCCGGTGTGAAGTACCGCCGCACCATTGCAAGGACTCCTAGCTTCTTTAAATTTAACGGATAAGCTCAATGAAATATGTTTGTTAAGCCTTTGAACATTAACTATGTAACTAACCTCTAGTTTAAAAAATCACCTATCTCTCCTTTCCACGCCTTTCTTCATAAGCGATGCTAATTGTCTATGAATCGCGTTGAACTGAGAGCTTGCAAAGTTTCCATATCATATTTATGAAACTGAAGTAGGCTGAGACGTAATGAAGTTACATTATTAAATTCGTATCAATTTTGTCAGCTCTTACATATTTATAAGTAATTTTTATTTTATTAATATTGCATGGTTCAACAATGAATTTGTAACAACGTAACAAAATTACTATGTTGCAATGCATTGAAAAACCAAATGAACGAAATTAAAACACACTAGCAAGTGCAGAGTTCGTGAGCTCATTTTAATTATTATTCGTATCTCGTCTACTTGAGTTAAATTACAAGCAAAAGCTAGCTTTAAAACAAATTAGAACAAAAAAAGACGTGTGGCACTCGGGGACTGCCGCGGTAAAGCTATTGCATAGCATTTTTTATCAACTTATGCAATTATAATTAATTATTTATTTTATTTATGCAGTTAAGTCTTTGATATTAAATCAAGTTACATTTTTTGAGCGTGGTGACCGATTAGAAAACAAATCTGAACCAGAATCATAAAAAACTGTATTATTCGGGCTAAACGAATCTAATAAAGATCTGTTATTTTTGTCTCCTGCGAAAAAAACAGACTATAGGAATCTATCGAATACCTACATAAACAAAATACACCTATAAATAAAATATTACGAAGCGGAATAACTAATAAGAGTGGCAACGTCGCACTATACAAAGAAATTGCGTTAAGACGACACCTCGAAAGGGGCTATCGCCGGACTGATCCGAATGAATGCATAATTTCTATAAAAACTTGAAAAAACGCCCTCATGAGGTCTAAAATAGCGTAGCGCCCGCGACGATTAAAAGCGCTTAGAAATTCTCAGAAACTTTAAAATATTTTTGTAAAAATTATTGATTTGTGTAATCAAAATAATGAGCAAGTAAATTATGAATATTAATGTTATGAATATATTTGAGTGATTTCGTAGCATATAGATTAAGTAATTTCGTTGTAATTTCAACTATAGTGGTTTTTTAGAGGTGTTTTCGCAAATAATTATGTTCGAGTCAAAATTATACTATCGTGTTTTTGAGCAATCAAATTCAAGATAAAGACATGAATTTACCTATATCAAAATTTCACTTGCCTCAGTGGTGTCATAGTCCTATCAATTATTTTATTATTATAATAGTACATGATATTCCCTTTAAAATGACACCAATATGAATAATATCTTATATCTATATCTACAAATAAATAAAATTGAAGTGTCTGTTTGTAATGTTAAAATAACAGCTTTTTATTAAATGCATATGAAAGTACTAGTAACAAAAACACAATTTTTTAAATTTTTTGTCTGTCTGTCGGTCTGTCTGTCTGTCTGTCTGTTTGTTCCAGCTAATCTCCGAAACAGCTGGATCTATTTTGACGGGACTTTCACTGGCAGATAGCTGATGATATAAGGAATAACTTGCACTACTTTTGTTTTAGAAAAAGAATTAGGGTTCCGCGCAAAAAAATTAAAACCCATGAAATCCATATTCCACGCGCGCAAGATCGCGGGGAATAACTAGTACTCAATATAGATAAATATATACTTATTTTTATTTATTTATTATTTTAATAAATAATTAAAAATAAGTATAAATAATTTCTGGACACATCTCAACAGATATTTCGTTAATAAATTGCTATCAATACTGAAGCATTCTTTTATATTTAGCATCCATTTAACACAAAAAAAACTGATAAGAATACTTTTTAAACAACATATAATCAACAAACGATAATCGCGTATAGTGAATTTCGAGGTAAATTATTATATGTAAACGTTTTTGAATCGTCGTAATGATACACATTTCCTAAAGAAAATATCTCCACAATTAATTTGATGTAAAATAACATTAGAAATAACGTATAAAAACGGAGAAATTATCAAACTTTTGATCGAGTTCCTAACCAGTACACAAACAAAAATGGCGAAATGTCATTTTCACATTTTTTTTTCTATATAGTTATTTGTTACAGAGTACCCAGATAAAATTCACTCTCATAGATGAATTGCTATCAATACAGAAGCATTCTTTTATATTTAGCATCCATTTAACACAAAAAAACTGATAAGAATACTTTTTAAACAACATATAATCAACAAACGATAATCGCGTATAGTGAATTTCGAGGTAAATTATTATATGTAAACGTTTTTGAATCGTCGTAATGATACATATTTCCTAAAGAAAATATCTCCACAATTAATTTGATGTAAAATAACATTAGAAATAACGTATAAAAACGGAGAAATTATCAAACTTTTGATCGAGTTCCTAACCAGTACACAAACAAAAATGGCGAAATGTCATTTTCACATTTTTTTTCTATATAGTTATTTGTTACAGAGTACACAGATAAAATTCACTCTCATAGATGACAAATTTCAAACACCACAATCTCTAATTTTTTACTCTGCTATTGTTACGGCCTCTAGTTACCCGGGCAAAGGTCGTAGAACCCGGGCCCACCAGGGGTTCAACTCGACGAGTAACAGGAGGTCGGCCTAAATGGCTTGTGGAATATGAGACAATAGCGGTTAAAAAGGAACCAAACAAGACTTACCTATTTCGTCGATGTAGGGTCAAACCTAGAAAGATTCAGGTGTAAGTATATGTGTGTGATAGTGTTATGCTCAGTACGTGTTATATTATGTAACCTGACTTCCCGCTGGTTGCCGAACAGCAGATCCCAAGGCTTCACCTCTATTCCAGTGTGGGATCCATCGAAGGGGCAAGCCGTCACAGAAACTTCAGAGTCTAGGAAATTACGCTCGTTTATCACTCATTAATTATAGTTAAGTCAATTGTCATTAGGTTAATCCAATCAAATTCAACCAGATTTAACCGAACCCACGTTATAACGAACTCACTATTTGTGAAAAATACTGTATCACCGGACCGCGTCGCAAAAAACTCAGGTTCGCGCAGTACATACGTCAGGGCGGCCGTACGGCAATTATATTAACAAGACGCGCAACTACTCAGTTCCACGCTCCACGGCAAGATTTGTCACTTATTATTTATTTTTTTGTCTTTAAATTCAAATGGCACGCTCTATTAACATAAGTCTAAGACAAAACAAGGAGACTTTCAATATATGAACAACCCGGCTTCGCGCAAAAACTCTCGCGACCCCTATAATGCGACCGGAGAACGTCATCGGCGCTGGCGCCGCATGCCTAGCTAGGAGCGCGCCCTAGTGGCGGGCCGGGTGCAGCCCGGCCCCGCCGTCTGCTCCCTAGCTCGGCTCGATGCCAACAGGGGTGACCGACCGCGCGCACAAATGCAGCTAGCCTCCCCCTCCCGCACCTCACTAATCGTCGCTTCACACCGCTTGAGATAAGACGATCTACTATCAGGCGCTATCAACCCCCCGTCCCGGACATAAGGACCTATGTCCGCGAGTAAATTGGCAATTAGAAGACGCTTTGTATTGTTGGTTTTTACAAAAACGATCAACTGGGCAAATGATATCTGGCCCTTTGCTTTATGAAAAAGCATTACAGTTAAATAAAAATTAGTTGACGGCGGCTCGTTTGTCACAAGTAACGGATGGTTATATAGATTTATATCTTTTCATGGAATTTAATCAATGTTTATTAAAAAATAATAATTTCTTAATAAACATTGATTTTCGTTGAAATTGTTGTTTTTAATAAACACATAACATTATGTATGTACATATGTACTACAAATGCACAAAACCCGCTTTTACCTACGGACGCGAGCGACTTATCCCCCATATAGAACTACTGTAACAAAAAAATATCTAAAATAAACTCACAACCTGTGATTACACTGATAATGTAACGCTTATTGCTAATGTTAGCTATATAAAAACTTGTACGTCTTAGCGACGAAAAGCGCATATTTTAATATGTGAACGTGGCGTCTGATTTTTAAAATGATGTATTTATATTTGTATTTTTTCGTTCTTCAAGAGTGCGTGTGTGAACTAGAACTCAAAATTTCTAAGCAAATGCTGCTGTAATTTATATTTTCAGTATCCTATAAACATTCATGATTTCGATAAATCTTAACTTAATTAAATCAGCAGAACTGAATTTTAATCTTGATTATTTTTTTTATTTATTTAAAAGCTTTATTGTCTTAACCATAAGGGTTACAACAGGCGGACTTAATGCCAGTTAGCATTCTCAGCCAGTCAACCCATGGTGTGTTGAGAAATTAGTGGCAGCACAAGATATTTCTGACATCGAGCTGAACTATTCATTACAGTTAAAAAAGGTTACAACCTTTATACAGCCACTACTGGGCAAATGCTTCCTCTCATTTTTGAGAGGATTTTAGGGCAAGGAAATGTCCACCGGGCTTTCCCGATTCGTGTTGGCGGTCTTCAAATGCCTTCGAAAAAAGTTTCTTCCCATTTTCAGACATCCAGGTTTCCTCACGATGTTTTCCTTTACCACCGAGTACGTGGCAAATTAGCTGTAGTAGCTTACGTGCTAAGCGATCGCTGTGAACTTCATAGTACGCGAGCAACGCGGGTTCTATATCTCGCTGACACCAATGATCTATTCGTAGCTTTGTGAAAATCGTTAGCTACAAAAATCTGAAATACTTTCAAGTTAAAAAATTTAATTTTAAAATACAGGAAGAAAATGTATATAAAAAGTGCCCGTATGACATTAAAAAGAGAATCTAATGGAATATTTTTGCTGAAGAATTATAATTCAAGATTTATTTCACTGCACTTGTTTTTGATTCATTAAACAGCGGGAACCAGAGCGACGTTCCAGAGAAATTAAAAAGAAGCCTGAAGAGGGATTATAGAAGTTTTTATTAAAATATGAAAACCACAGTCACTTTAAACTAAAACTACGTTAATTTTCGTAAAATAATGAAGTAACAAACGAACTTGTCGCCCATCTGATGGTAAGCGAATAGTTACATTGATACGAACAACCAACTTCACACATAGAAGGCTACACATGTGTTGGCACTGCTACGGACTAAGATGGAATTTCCTACAGCCTGTAATTATACTGTCTCTCTATAACCTTCGGGCCGGAACCAGGCAGAGCACGCGCTGCTGATTGGCGACAGATATGAGTAAGAGGGTGGTATCTATGCAGATATTTGAACAGAAAAAGCGGCCTTTCAAGTAGGAAAACAGAAAACATTCAGGCTGAGATGTCATAATAATTAAAAGCTACTACGAGAGAGCTTCAGTGTTTTGATGTTTTAATAACATAGCTCTTTAGAACTCGCCCTTTCATATCTTGGAATCCTCTTTATTTTCGAATTTTTGAAGCAAGTTAAATTATTTCCAAAAGGACAGTTTTGTTTAGCGAAAGGATAATTATGCTTAAGCCTCTTACATTTTTCTTTGCATTCGTTTCGGAAGTCAAAAGCTGAAGAAGGAAGAGGCGGACTTTGTTTATATAAATTCATTTGAATATTTTATAGGGGGTGCCTTTATGAAAAATGTTGCTCAAGTAACGACAAATAACTTTTTTTTAATTAAAAATGTGCTCACTCTTGACCTCCATATGGTCCGTGGGCAAAGATGAGGTCTACGAGTTTGCCCAGGAAAAACTTGACTACTAAAACTACTTGACTTTTTTTTGGTTTATTTATTTATAACTTTTTTAGAGTGGTGTAGATATAAGTAGCTCAGTCCCTTAAACGTAGTTTACATTTCTTACATCCTTTTGGTCATTCTTCACATTTGCACTTGTGCAGTGGCGGTGTTAGAATATCGCCCACCCCACATCGTCCCGTGGGAGTCCTAAGAGGCGACAGAGGGAGACAAACCAAGAGATGGGCAGCAGTGTCTTTATAATAACTACTAAAATTTAAAAAACTACTGCATCCAACCCGTCTGCCAAGCGTGACAACTACGGCAAATGTGCCTATGTACAGCAATACACTTTTGATGGACCGTATGGTGAATAAATAGTTGATACCTAGACCGCATATTATATCAAATGACGTATGAATGTAATATCTATTAAAACTCGTTGCATGAAACATGTTACAAACATGTTACAAAATACCTAAAAATATTAATATAAAAACGAACCAAAACTTTCCAAAATAATTACTTTGTGTATCTGTCGGAAAGTCAATCTGTTTTTAACACTAGATGGCGTTAGACGTCTATTACTTTTGATGTTTAGACTATTAAGTATCGATTTTCGTCTCAAGGACAGAAATTAGCGAATTCATTAATCGAATTCAAAAAGTGGAAGGTTCTTATTTCGACGCTAATGTTTTCGTTTCGTTTTCGTATTTATAGAATTTTTAAAAATGGCCGAACCGATTTAAATAATTAATTTATGTCAAAAAGTGGTCCCGTTTAATAGTGAAGAAAAAACCTACCCCTACATAAATAAAAGATAAAGAGGATGAAATTTTAATTGTAAAAATTTACACTATATTCTAGTTTTTACTCGAGCTTGCGATATTTATTGCTTAGTTCAGTTAAAAGGGTAAGACCATTATAGTTTGAACAAAAAGGAAGAATATATTTCAAAAACTCAGAAAATAATTATTTCCGTTTAATAGCCTCTGAAGTCGTGGCTTTAATTCTTTGAAATATCATGACTAAGAAACGATTACAGATTTAGATTCCGGAAATTACTTCATTCCTTTTTGTTATTGAATCCGCTTTAAACTTTCTTAAAATATATTTTTTATATATTTTTGTTCTCATTATTATCTTAAAGTTTGGTAAGTTATTTTAATATTTTCATTATTTTTATGTATTTTATTAATAATTATTGGTATTTACGTTGTGTGCCCAATTAACAAACATATGTGTTTCTCTTTTTTTCTTTTATAAAATCAACCTACAAAATGAAGCATTTTGTTGTTGTTTTTAAGCTATTGCATAACTTCTATCGCGGGCCTTGAGCGCGGGGACCGAATCCAGAAATTCCGTAAGGAAAAAAACCTCGCGCTCCCCACTCCGACGGGCACGGAGGGGTGGCGTTGAAAGCCGTGCATCGTCTAACGTCGTTTTAGTTCGGCAGACTTCGGCACTCGGCAGACTTCGGCACGGGGTTTGTGTGCGTGTACACTAGCTGCTAACTCAATGATAAAAATTCCTGAATAACCTACAAGTATTGTAAGATATTAAAAATATTTTAAACAATATTAACTTCTCATTTATTCAATAAGAGAAAAAAATTGTTTTCTTATCGGTCACCACGCTCAAAAAGTGTAACTTGATTTAATATCAAAGACTTAACTGTATAAATAAAATAAATAAATAATTATAATTGCATAAGTTGATAAAAAATGCTATGCAATAGCTTTACCGCGGCAGTCACCGAGTGCCACACGTATTTTTTTTAAACCTACAATCAATTGCATTTAAACGTTTAGCCACCGCGCTATCAAGTCGTCAAATTACAAAATTTAGGAACTCAATAACATAAACAAAAAAAAAAGATTCATTTAAATAATGTTATAGACATGTGTAAAGATGTGTCATGCCGTTGCGTTTTAGTAATTCTTTTGGTTGTAAAAGTTATAACTTTAAACCGCTAGATGACAGTAACAGTTCATTAGTGTTGAAGCGAGATCCAATATATTCACTTAAATTGAACGGGATACCTTACAAAGAAAATGCACACATAATATATGCGTGTGTGTTTGTGAGGTAACAAAACAACAGTTAATCTTGCATTGTATTCATTCATTTTCATTACACCCTATCAAAAATGTAATCTAGAACTTAGCCTTCTCCAGTAGATAGTCTTATACGGGTAGAGAAGAGGATATACTATAGTAGCCACGCTTCAAAGGCACAGTTTGAACCGCAGTTCTTAATAACTATTTTTGTTTTTGTTAGGAAGATGCTGCTGCCATCTGCTGTCTCATTTTCCTACTCTCGCCTCTTGCTTCACTCAAAGGATTATACAGAGTAGTGGGTTATCTCAAACCGCCAATAAATTGTACAATGAGCTGACTTATTACCTTTCGGCATTGTCTTCCAATCACCCCGGGACGTGTGGAAATAATGTGGTAGTGTGTAGATATGTAAAATAATTAATTAGTAAATGGTGATTTACCGTGAACTCGGCGGTGAAGTAAATAGTGTCTGTGGATTAAAAATATTTCGAACACATATCTGAAGTCTGCAAAACACATGCTAGAGCAGCGCGGCGGACTGAACCCTGCCAGGAAAGAGGAGGTCTGTGCACAGTAGTGTGACGTTTATAGGCTGTAATTTACTTGTATTTTACCACATTATCGTATTTTTAAAAAGGTCGCTCAGAAAATTCTGATGGTATGGTTTCTTATCGTGTACGATTTAGGACATCGGTTATTTACCAGAAACTCGCTTATGAATCAGCTGAGGCAGCATTCTGTAGTTGAGTTCGATGTAGTAAAGAGATATGCAGCATGGCTTTCCTGCGACACAGCATCATGGCCACAGCATCCATTTACAATCAAGTGGAACGTGTTCTCGTTTGTCTTTCCTTTATGCCTGAATAACCGTACCAGGCAACCAAGAGAGACGGCTCGGATTAATTTCACCTTTAAAAATTTGTCGACATCATCTTTCCGTATACCAATGTTTGTCTCTCCAAAACTGGAACCATTTTTAATTTCTTTTCATAAGCATTGTAAGAAAGATTGTGGCTACATCTTTATGTTTTAGTTCTATATCATTGTTCGTTAAAATTGTTTGCTATTAATCCAATAAACAAGGCTTTTTACTAGGGTACGTAGTTTTTTTTTCAAATAATTTATTGTAAAAACCACGTAGTATCGTGGTTGTGATAGATATAGATATTGTATCGTTGAATTATTAGCTATTTTCTGTCCATAAAGAAATCAGAGGTATTCCTTTGTATGGACTAAAAGCCATTGTACTACTTGGCATAGGACTGTTAGAAGAACTCCAGAGCAGTGTTGGGTGAAGACTGTACCTAAATGTCAACTTCTTCTTCTGCATGTCCACGTTTGTACCAATTTTGATAGTACATTCAGCGGGAAAAATCAAGAGACCTGAAAAATAAATACAGAAGAGTTAGTGAAAACGTTAAAATGACCACAAACAAAAGTAAATTAATTATATAGAATAAGGTTGACAAACGTGTACACAGTCAACCTCATGGTAAATCGATGATATTGCTCATATAAATCTACTTTTATCCTTAATTAAGAATAAATTTCAGATGCGTTATCACCCTTTAGGACTAAGATGCGATGAATCGTTTACTGTAAAAAGGTATTCTGACTTTCTTCACTCACCATAAGAGCACAGGTATTCTTTGAGAGCGAGGCCCTTCCTCGTTTGAACCGACCCATTCATGCTACAACCATAATATAACTGCAGTGTGAGTGTGACTCTACCACGTATAACTTAAACTGCCTACCGAGCGTGACGATTAAGGCAAATTCTCTCAACAATGGGGGAGGCCCACGTCTTTGAGGCCATGTCTTCTAAGAGCTGAAGAAGTAGACTATATTTCACATATTATAAACATTACACATATTGTACTGAGTGCTAGATATAAAATACATATCACACTACGAAATTGAATTCGATCCCCGCTGTTACTAGGGTTCTATTCACAGTTAAAGCATTAATTTAGGTGTGTAAGTACGTACGTACGAAAAGTGTTATGTGGTGGAACTTCTTTTCTGTCTAGTAGTTCGTCTGTATTGATACAATACTCATACTCGTTTCCACCACCATGCAACAGTTGTGCGACCACTCCTGTTTTTGATTATAAGGGCTTCGCATGTTGCAAGTATCCATAGGTTACAGTAGCAATCAAGAATCTTGTATAATGTTATGTCTGCGTTAATGGAAATTATCGTAAGGTAACATCCATGTTTAAGATATTTAATATATTTCAAGGACAGTTAAAGATTCCCAATTTGCAGAGAAGCAGCTAGGCGGAGTCATTACTGCTTCTTAGCCAATTTAAAATGAGAAGAAGACTTAACTCAGCTGTGGGAAGTAGGATGAAAGTCACTTTAATTTCACTATAATAATCTTACGCACAATATTTATGTGCTTTCAAATAATATTTACCAATTAAAAGGAAAATCAATTTTATATAATAATCATTTTTAAAAATTTGCAACGAAATCGAAATCAAACTGGGATATATTTATGTATAAAATTAGAAGTAAATGTTTTGCAAGAGGAAATTTGAAACATGTAACGCATTTTCCAGGTGATTTTCCTTTTTAAATATTAATGATACCAGGATACGCATTTTTTTTTCAATTTTTACAGTCTAAACCATTTTCGTCCTTTATATGAACTTACCTTATCTCATATCTTCTACTATATATTTGAAATACGTGTATTGGTATGTTGAACGTGAAACAACTATTTGCATAGATGCTGAATCTGTCGGAAGACTAGGTTTTATAGCATACCAATCCATCTTTTTATGTTTATTTACAATTTAAATCACTGTTCATGTGTGTGACACTGTGTCATCTGTTTGTGGGTTCGTTTTTTAATTTGTCTGATTGACTAATTTAATGAAAATGTTTATACAGAATAGGGTGTTGTCGATTAAATGTTCAAAGAAAACATCATCACATGTCTAATTGCAACAAAAACATTATTACTGATTCCATGCGAAGGTGGTCGCAGGCACAGCTAGTAAAATAAATTTAGAAAAAAATATAATGGCACTAAAAAATTTTTAGAAGTATTAATAAAAATATGGTTTTTGTTCAGCAGTGGACCTGTGCTGTAATGTTAGTAATGATGTTACTTTAATGAGGTATAAACGCCATAATGATTACGTGGTGCCGTCCACTATCTTCACATTCCTGTACCTTTATTTTAACATTTAATTTATTGGTATGTAATCCTTTTTTAAATTAAAATGACCCCGAATTATAAACTTTATTTATTTAACAGTTTCAGTTTTTTTTTCAAGTTTTTAAATTTATCAGCTTCGTTATACATATATAAGGAAGAGGGGTTAAATATTTTATATTCTTAAATGATCCCGTCTAGTTTTAACATGTAATTTACTTTTTTATTAAATAACATAGCAATTAAAGTAGATAAAAAAATCAAAATAATTTAAGAAATATGCACTCACCAAAAATCAACCAAAATATTAAAGAAACATCGGATTTCATTTTGAGCTGAAGCGGAGACGCAAGCACTAATTGACTGACTGACCTAAAACCGAACTTCACTTTATTGAAGTTTATCTTAGTAAGATTTAGTATTATTGATTTCTCACCTGTGTTAAGTTGAATAATATTTACTTGAATAATATTCTTTATGAATCAGGGAAAAAGGTTCTCATTCGCATCAACGACATTTTAAATTGTATAAGCGATCAAAGGTAAACTGAATCGCTTCATTGGCTATCAAATGGCAACAACAGAATTATCAAAGTTACGTTATGTTTCCTTGCGAACTCATGTTTGCTAATACTTAAAGTTAAGTATTACCATTAGAAGGTCTCTAAGCTAAATATGATTCTAGTTGAAAATAGAAATAGATATCTGTGATCTTCAGCAGAGCCCGGTTTATTACAAACTGTGACGACTTCATTGTCAGCGTAAAGACTAACTTGTCTTCAGGGTGACAAAACACTGCCACGTAGCCTTCTTTGTTTGAAGTTGTTGCAGATATTACATAATAGAATGTCCGTTCGTTTGTCAAATAAAATTTATAAAAATAACTAAATACGAGTATCTGTTCAAATCTACTTAAATATAAATTTGAAGTGCGTTCGAGCATTTGAGCTGATTTGAGATTATGAAGGATCGTGATTCGTGAGCCTCGGAAAGGATTTCGAAATGGTTCACACACACCTTAAGCCTACATCTCGTGCATTATGAACCAAAGGGAAAATGCGTAGTCACTTCTTAGGACTAAGATGTAATAACATGTCAATAAAAATAATCTCCGTTTCTCGTCATTTTCTATATAATAAAGTCATAAATTTAATATCACAAAACCAGCACGAATTGAGATTTCTGTCACGTAGAGTAAATGCGTAGCAACCTCTATACAAACCTTATCTTTTGTTTATGTTTAGGCTAAATAAAGTATTTTTCTATTATTTTTTTTATTATAAACTTAATAGAACATACATCAGAAGTATGCTGCTAATATATTCAATATAAATTTAAATAAAAAATGGTCGCAATTGGCAGCCCCCCGCCCTCTTATCAATAAAATATTTGCTACCAATTCTCTTTTTTGTTTCATCTCAAAATTACGGCCTTTGCGCGTTTTATTTCTCGTATTGTAAACTAATACTAAAGGTACTATTAAAAAAAATAGTCGATATATAACTTATAGAACTCAGATAGTTCTGTTAAATTTAAATTTTACTAAGAATTTTATACTTTCAACGCTCAGTAATTTCTGGATACAGTCCTCTACTACAGTTAGATGAATTTCTTATAATTACCACACTTGTCTCAAAGATTGGTGATATCAGTACTCAGTGCCGTACGTTAGCACGAACTCAGACCATGTTGCTGATAAATGTGTGTTATGTTATATCTGGCATATACGAGACGATTTTACCGCCATCTATGTGAAGCAATGAGATTTGGTATTTCACATACTAGTCTCATACGATACCCGCCAGATGATTCGAGCGATATATTCTTTTTCGCCGTCAACCCACGATCATGCATTAATAATAAATAACGTGTGTATGTTCGCGTAAATATAATAAATCTGTATATTCAATACAGATTTATTATATTTACGCGAACACTACACATTGATTAAAACTACTTTTATGGATTTTATAGCGTTTAATTTTAATTGATTTTAAATTCCCGCACCCATGGGTACTTTCCAGCACCCATGGTCCATGGTCACCCATGGTCAAAATTAAACGCGATAAAATCCGCAAAAGTAGTTTCAACTAAACATACTTTCCAAGTAATCAACTAAACATACTTTTCTAACCTAACTGAATGCAGTAATATTTCTAGGGGCTAATAGAAACTTCACAGGCCTGTCTATATAATTTAATGCATAATATGTAGATTCGCCATTGAATATCAGAAAACATCATACAAGCGTTTCTAAATCAATGTTCGGACAAATAGTTTAACAAAACTTCGTGATTTTTGACAATACCCGCACTTTATTTCAATCGCTCACATGCATTGTACATGTAGGTTATATAATAGACTCTGTACATATATATTATACTTAATATTTAGTTAAAATTTAATCATGTGATAACTTGTTAGTTTTCTAAGCATATGATGGAATACATAGCTCCTGGTCTAACAGTTATTGAGGGAGATGCCCGAAACCGAATTTGACTAGGTTTTAAGACCACTAAACCTGTAAATCATTAAGTTTATTTTTATTTTTTTAGAATGTATTACTTCATAATGAATTAAATTATTTTACTGAATTTAGATTATTTTTAAATGATTTAGTTTGTATGAAAATATATTATTCTTACCCTGGGGTGCCTGACCATACAATTATTTAACAGATGGATCAGAAGGATTGCAAGGACCGAAGTTTATCACTTCATTGTCATCAGAACACGGAGGTGGGCATGAATCACAAGGATCACACAGATGTACTGGCTTATAGGGTTCACATGAAGGATATTCCCCGAACGGAATTTGAGGATCTGGGTCAGGTATCGGTTGACTTAAAGTGGTCCCCAAAATAAGTGCTGCAAATTATTAAAATATAAATTTAAATAATATTTGAAAAAATCCAAAAGTGCACGCCTTACACGCTTATTATATTATGAATTTATATTATTAATGACTATAATTTTTACAAGAAAAAAAAAACAGAGAATCTGATCAATTGTCATTAATAACTTTTAAACGGTGTTGAGTTAAATAACAAAAACAATAGGGATCGTCAAAATTTACCTTCTTATATTATAACACTTTTTCATTGGCTGAAAACACGGACAAAATGACGTTTTCTAAAAATGAATCCTAGCTATATCAATTTGTTGCCCTCGAAACCCCTGGACACAAAATTTTATGAAAATCGTTGGAGCCGTTTCCGAGATTCCGATTATATATATATACAAGAATTGCTCGTTTAAGGGTATTAGATAATATCTCAATCTGTTGCTTACATTTCTATTAAACGAGAAGACTCACCGACGCACAGAGCAAGGGACGGCAGTCCATATATATTTTCAATTACATTTTTGTTATGTAATTTAAAGTGAATCAATAATAAAATAGACTAATCTTATAATTAAGTATCTGTAATTATTGTAACTTTGGTAATAATATGGATTTGATGTCTAGCTAAAAGTACAAAAACGATTTTATGTAGTGAAATTGATGTGTGCCCACATATCGAGAGTAGAGCACTCACTCACGTTGTGAGGCGTGCAATAAATAATTATTTGCTGTTAAGGATACGGGTAAACTAATAGGAACAGACAGTAAGATCCTAAGGTCTCCGATTAATGGTCAATTAATCTGGCTTTGTGACAACGATGATTTTAGATCGAGATTTAAAGTTTGATAACTTTGTAAGGAACCTGTATGTCTAAAAAAATAAAATGTCGAGGATTAGTGAAGTTCACTAATGCACATGAAACAGCACGATGGACACTTTTTTGCTCCATAACCTTCCAAAAAATTATTGAGATACGCATTAGAATATGATGGTAGTGGAGTTTTTAAAGAGTTTTTTAATCTCCAAAAATACCTTCCCTGCATTGTGAGAGCATTGAAATAAGTCAAACATAAAATAAAAATATAAATAAGAATAGCTATAATTACCTGATAACCAAATGATTTTACCCCACGCCATCTTGCGGTCGTCTGATTTATCCAAATAAAATTTTCAATAGTTATACATAAAAATGTTTATTAATTTTAATGTAATCAAACTTTATCGCAAATGTAGATTTTAAAATCAATAATTTAACACTTAAACTGGCATAATATTCAAGTATTTGAAAATATTTTTATCTTTAAATAAAATATACTGAAATGGTTTCAGGACATAACATAAAATATTCTCATATTACCTTTATCAATTCATTACAGAAACAATATCAAAACACAATAAGGTTTTTACCGTGTAGTGATGGTGAAAAAACATCCACTAGCCCAGTGATTCCCAAAGTGGTCTATATCGACCGCTAGGGGTCTATAACAACCTGCAAGGGGTCTACGTCAGCAAAAAAAAATTGGGGGTCCATGAAATGAAAATGGGGGTCCACGATAGTGGATCTCAACACATACACTGATAGTATCTATATACTTACATCATACTATCTTATAATATCAAAACATATACATTATTTATAAAAGATTTATGTCTTATTTTATATTTATTTAATGTTACGTATATTTTACATGACAGATACAAAATTTTATTTTGAGTAGTTTTAATTTAGATTCAATTGATAAATGTATAAATTAACATGTGTTTTTACTTTAAGTTTTTAACACTAAACTTCACTACAGTTAGAAATTTACAGAAAATCAATATCAGGTAAGTAGGGGTTCTACCCAACACGGAAAAACATGGCAAGGGGTCTACAACACAAAAAAAGTTTGGGGAACTCTGCACTAGCCTATATCATCCCGTGAGTGTCGCAAGAGGCGACAGAGGGCGAAATCAGGAGATGGTTAGCAGTGTCTTCCTAATAACGACTTAAAATAAAAATTAATATAAAAATTTTATTCTATGGAACTGGCTTAGTAAACATTAAATTAATAAATGTTTCTGTAATTCCTTGACGTGTTTCATTAGTTGTAATTTACCAAACCTATATTTTTATTCACATTGTAAAAACTTACCTCAATACAATTTTTTTTGTATAGTAGTGACGGCTTAGGTGCAAGAACTGAATACGGACCAACATCCAAACATGAAACAATTACTTGTATGTCATATCATAAACACTTATTTCTTGCAGGATTCGAACAACACTTGGTCATTGTATTACTGAAACATTAAATTTATTTTATAGATGTATCTATACACATGCGTACGAAGAAGCTCAAGATCGATAAGTGAGCTATTAAGAGGGCTCTGTTAGGAGTTACTTTGTGTGAAAGATTCAGAAATAAGGGTATTCACATTAGTACTAGGTTAACCGACATAGCTCACCGTATTAATTAGCTGAAGTGGCAATGGGTCATCAATATAGCTCGAAGAACAGCCAACCTATAGGGACGAAAGGTTTTATTTATATTATATGTTATTTTTTTCTGCTTGTCAAAATGGTAACACTTTCATCAGGATAAATATAATTAATTTGCAACCGTCCGCCAACTAAATACAATGATGTGTCTAACCTGGATTAAAGAGCACCTCCCGCCCTTCCTCAATTGCGTGCACCAATCCCATCACCACTAATCTCATCACCACTACTCCCAATACCACTACTCCCTGTACCACTACTCCTAACACCACTGTTCCAGGAAAGATACACCATCGACGATAATATATATTCTTCTAACGTGTAAAAGTGTGTAAAAGTGTTAATCTTAGCGGTCAGACGCCGTAGAGTCTACATCATCTGAAGATGCCTCGTGTAGAGGTGAAACACGTGTCGTATTATCGTCGATGGTGTGTCTTTCCTAGAATAGTGGTGTTGGGAGTAGTGGTGCCGGGAGTAGTGGTTTTGGGATTAGTGTTGACGGGATATCAATCCGTACCGCATGCAATTGAGAGAGGGCGGGAAGTGATTTTCAATCCAGGTAAGACACATCATTGTATTTAGTTGGCGGATAATTGCAAATTAAATAATATCTTTATTATAATGGATTTCCGCAAAGTAACGCCTGATTCTATCAATTAACTTTCATCAGGTGTTCCTCCTCTAAGGTGAGATGTAGTAACAGATACACTTTCTTAATATTTCACCTAATGAAGTGGTTCGACTAGAGATGTCAATATATTTTCACTACTGTAATTATTAAAATCTTTTCTTAATCCTACAAGATGTTGTCTAAAGAAAACATTTACAATTTACTCTTTATTTTTATTGCACAAATGGCTTAAAATGGCAAAAACTGATTAGGTTATTTTGTAGTAGTTTTTCGTAAAGATTTTTTTATTCAAATTGCAAACTAGCAGTAAAATTTCACAGTTCGGGAAAATCTAGTGGCATATCTCGATATTTAAAAACAAATCTTTAGCAATAGTTGTTGGTTTTATTGGCACTTATAATGCTTTTTTTCTGACAGATTTTCATTTAATGTTTGTTGTTTCGCTTATTTGGACTACATTATCTTGTTGTGTGATCGTACAGTCAGTCACTGGTTTTTGACTAATTGGCGTATTAACTACGTAATTTTGTTGAGTCTGTTCTGTGTCGTGTGACACAGATTAGGTGTTTTTTGTTTTATATTGTCGAAGAAATTCATATTGCAATTTGAAATGAATCGGTTTCAAAATTAGGAGATAGGGTAGAACTGTCGAGGTTTGATCGTAGACAACGTTGACATCACTCCGAATGAGTACACAGCTGGTCTATTTGTATATTGTATTTAGCGGCAAAATTAGACTTCAGTTACCATTGCCTCATAATTTTTTAAATCGGATATGCTATACACTGCATTTTTCCCATAAATAAATCATCTCTTTTACAAACTATCAGTTACACTTTCGGTTTAATAGTTTAAAACTTTATACATCATTTAAATATACACACTTCAACAATGCCATTTACCATTTGACGTCTTTTTTCACTACTAAACTTATTAGAACGTTCAATTACATGTTTACCCCTTATTTTCTGTTCACGTGTGGTAAAAAGATGTTCCTATTATTTTAGTTATTAAAATAGTTAAAGTAATTTGTTCTTCATAATCAAAGAAAACGCAAATTTTATAAAATTTGAGTTTATATCACACAGTTATAGTTTAAACTGCCTGTAGCTAAGATTGGAGCCATTACCGTGGTAATGTACAACATAATATAAAATGTAAGTAAAGTACAACCGTAACATAGCTGCAGCGTGGGTCTACCACGTATACCATATTATGGTTGCAGCACGAATGGGTCAGCTCAATCGGGGCAGTAACATGCTCTCATGGAATACCAGCGTAAAATAGCAGCGTAATACCGCTGTGTTTCGTATGGTCCAATAGATCCGGAGACCCTTTTTACTGTAATCGAGGCACTCCGTCTTAGTCCTCAGGGGTGACAACGCTTTTGCAGTTTGATCTTTAATTGAGAATAAATGTGGATATCCGTGGGCTACAGCATTAAATTGCCAATGCTATAAACAAATTACGGCTGAGTAGACAGCTTTTATACGTGGTTGAGCCACCATAATGCAGGTAAATTATGGTTGAGTTGGCTGAGAATTGTACTAAATAATCCATTACAGCTTAAAATGACTTCTAATTAATAGTTTATCATTACAATTTTCTAAGGCGTGTAGGTAGAGGCGAGGTGATTATAACATTTATAATAAATTATCTTGATGACACTTTGTAAAATCACTTAATATAGATAGGTATTTGGTAAAACAGTAAATACACCAATATTTGGTAAATATAACTTTTAATAAACGCATTTATACATAAAATAATTATATTTTATATAAACAATAAACATAATATATTAAACTTGTAGTAATGTAGCATTTACAAACAGTGATTTACAATTAAAATCTTGTACGAGTATTCTTATACAATGCGATCGCGACGATCACTCAGTCCACCTGATGGTAAAAGGTTACTGCGGCCCATAGACATCTACATCTATCCTTGATTACAGATAAAAATGCAGATGAGTTGTCTGCCGTAAAGACTAAGATGGAGTGCCTCGTTTTCAGCAAAAAGGTTCTCTGTTTCTTTACACTCACTATACGAAAAACAGCAGCGTTAAGCTACAATTACACGCTGGTATTCTGTGAAAGCGTGGTCCTTACTTACATCCAATTTAACTGCAGAATGGCTCTACTATACGACGTATAAATTGGCTCGATTTGTCGTGTGGAACACACAATTTACAGTTACACAGTAATTTAAACTCGAAATAACATAATACTAATTCCTACCAAATAAATTAAAATATAAATAAAGTGAATTTCATCTACTTTTCAATAAACACGTTTCTCTTTTTATTTATATTTAATTATTTGGTCGTACTCACAACGCAAACAGGCGAGTCGGTCATTGCAAACGCGCGTGGGACCAGCAACGCTGCCTACATTACCAGTCTGTGAAGTTTAAATTTTTAAATTAAAATTATTGCATATCAATTTTGGATGGATTGTTCCACCATTACTTAATCGCCAAGTCTTGACTTTCAATACATAGTGTTATTGTAATTGAAATACACAGAGATAAATTTAAATTAAGTATGACATTTGATTTATCAGTAACAAATTTCTCAAAATAAAGTTTAACATTACGTTATGTGGCTTAAATTGTTTTGAACTGTTTAATATAAAGGAAACATACAGTGAACTTCAAATGAAGTAGGCTACAGATGCATTGCAACGTCTGAGGAATAAAATGGAATGCCTCACAATCTGACTGTCTATACTCTTGAGACCTGAACACGGCAGAGCACGCTCGTACTGTACGTTCCTCGACGAACTTCTACGAGTAAAAATAAAGTGTCTTAGTGTTACTGTATAACAGCAGTAGTTATAGCGAAATTTGAACGAAAAATAAAATTAATCATGTTATTGTAATATTAAGTTGGCTTTAAATAAGCGTCGTCAGTCCTGTTTTGTTTTCATCGCTAATAGGTGGTAAAAATAGTTTTATTCTTATTCGGGCATTACTTGGACATGCAAAAAAATTGGTTGACTTTTAGACGTCATTTATTTGTGGTAGAGCCATGTCGAAGTTATATTAGTAGTATAGTTGTAGCACGAATGGGTCGGCTCGACCGGTGAGGGACCACGCTCTCACAGAATACCAGCGTCAAATAGTAGCTAAATGCTGCTGTGTTTCGTATGGTGAGTGTAGAGAAGCGGATACCCTTTTTTACTGGAAACGAGGTATTCCATCTTAGCCCTCACGGGTGACAACGCATTTCTGCATTTTGATTCGTAATCGAGGATAGATGTAGATGTCTATGGGCCACAACAACCACTTACCATCAGATGCACTGTGTGCTAGTTTGTCCCTACCCTATCCTATAAAAAAAATCTTTATATTCAATGGTGGTAATTTGTTAGTATTTTAAACTCAGAATATGTTTTAATTTCGTTTTATTATTTTCCGTTACATCTACGCAAATATTCTTTTAGTTTTAATTTTTATAGTTTCCAACTAAAATTTAAATCAATGAGATTAAGGAAATATAAGTAATTAAATAAGGAACAAATGCAAAAACAAAGGCTAATGCTAAATATAGAACTCATTAAGCAGTGAGTGAACTCGAGCTTAAATTATACTTGGATAGTTTCGTCGATCGGTTGAGTAGAAATGGTGCCAAAAATGCTCAGGGTTGCAAATATCACACCTGTATTTCATGTCATTTTATTCTTAAGAAGTACGGGTAATTAGCGAACATACAAACAAGCGAATGCTGTGGCGTATATAAATCTACATTTATCCTCGGTTAAAAATCAAAATTCAGATAAGAGAATATGGATTGGTATGATAATATGGTTTGTGGAAAAACAGCACCATTATATGAAAACATGTAAGCATGTATAAATAAGGGATGCGTGTAAATGTCAAAATTTACACGCATCCGTTCGTGTGAAAGGTGAAAGTACAGAAATATTTTAAGAATCCCTATGATAAAACGTACCCAAATTAAAATAAGAACAAAAATTCCCGGTATTTGATGAATATTTCGTTAAAGACAAAACTTAGCAAAGAAACAAAAACAAAGAGAGAAAACTTAACAAATGTAATTATCATTACTGTGACAAAAATTAATTCGAAATAGTATTGATGTAAGGTGATGAACAAAACAGTACGAGCTACGATTTACTTAATTAACTGTAAAACCATTTGTCTGTCAAATAAATCGCTAGTAAAATATTACATCTTCAATGTACTATATGTATATGAAGCAAGAATACTAAAAAACCAAATCGCATTTTGACATGACTATTGTGCGATTAACTAGGATTCTTTTGTCACACCACGAGAAGAAAAATCACTGCAGAATTATAGATTATATACCTACGTATGGCAAAATATTACGTATATGCCAAAATTGTCGTTGTAAAGGTTGTCCAATACACATAAATCCTCTTTTTTACATGGACACTGGTTATGTTCTGTTGGACTCGCACACACATGACTCTATAGTATTCCACCTTCGCTGTATTTAGTTAGGGCCACAAGAATGCTTTCGCACACATCTGCGAACTCACGAGTGCCAGCCGCCATTATATCGCTATCTTTATTGTATTGATGGTAATTACTTTGATACAGCATTTTTGTACTTTCTCTTTTCACTTTATTCAATGTAGTAACAGATAGAAAAGAAACTCCAGAAGTAATAAGATTCCCCGTCTTTTGCGTAGTCTCTGCTACGTACAACATAATATATCTAATATCATTTCATTTTTGCTGCTTTCTGCTGGAGCCCCTGGACGAGTTGTTGGAATATTCTCTATGCAACAACAATGCACGCACTTTAATATTTTTTGGCATCTAATTTCTCATCCAGTTACGGTGTGAATGTCTTTCAGTTAAGAGTACTTAGGCCTTACACCAAGTTTAGTCAAAGTGATTTACAGACTGCAGCTAATTCACAACTTAACATCAAGTGGAGGAGCATTCAAGCACTAGCTTATAATAATTAAAGTAGTTATGAGAAGAAGAAAAAATTAGTCATGTTGATATGCTTATCGAATAAAATAAACAACAGAAAATTTGGCAGATATTTCAGCTATTAAGCGCTTTGTTATTACTAGCTAGACCTAGCGCAGCTGTGGGACGTAATTGATACGAGTATATAATCACCCGCTAATATTCGCCACCTATGCCACAATATCCGATAAAATAATCACTGTTTTGCTAATTGGTATTTTAAATGCTCATTTATGTTTGCGTGTCTCAAAAACAATATATTTCGAGAACATGCGAAATTAGATAGCACGTACTGGAGCAACGCGCCGGACTTATTGCTACGTGACCTCCACAGAAAAAAGGCGGCTTCTCAGTGTCCATTATCGGGCATTATTAAGGACCGTAACTTGTGCGAATTGCGGCTACTACATTCCACGGACACCTGTGCAGGCGCTGCTACCTGGCGGCAGAAATAGACAGGAGGGTAGTTCCTACCCGGACGGACCCATAGGCAGGAAAGCAGTCCTACCATCAGTAACCTTTATTTTTATGATCATTTAAAATACTACAAATTGTTATATATTATACGAATTTAAACATTGCGATTGCTAACTCTCTTGCAAAGCATGGTAACTATGGCAAGATACCCCCATGTGTGTATGAGTGATGGCTATGTTCTGCAGTGGGATCTTATAGGATGTAACGGATGGAGGGATAAATATAATTATGGCATTATGCGGTGTGTTAATAACATTTCACTTTTAATAATCAACATTGGAAATTATTGTAGTGTTGGTAGAGCCACGCCTGCAGCTTTATGGTTGTAGCACGCATGGGCCGGCTCGACCAGGGAAGGACTACGCTCTCACAGAATACCCGCGTAAAATAGCATTAAGATGCTGCGTTTCGTACGGTGAGTAGAGATCCGGAGACCCTTTTTTACTGGAAACGAGGCATTCCATCTTGGTCCTCAGGGGTGCGCATCTGCGTTTTGATTCTTAATCAAGGAGAAATGTAGATGTCTGTAGGCCACAGCATCCACCTACCATCAGGTGGACTGTGTGCTCGTCGGTCACCCTAATTCTTTAAAAAAACTTGGAGGAAACAAAGGAACTGGACATGCGATTATAATTGAATTAAATTAAAATATTAGTGCATTTTTACAGTTATGAATTTTATAATAATTTACTTTAGAAATTATATACGACTGTTTTAACATATTTTTTTTTAATTTTCTTCTCAGTTTACATACATTGCAGAAGAACAAACATCCACACCCAATTACTTTCAGGTCATAAAAATGGCTGTTTCGTGCAGATATCAAACACGTAACCCTAAGCGCCGCTACTTAATGCTGCCACTGCACCACATCAAATAATATTTAAATAATTATTCGTGTACGGCTTCGGATTACCATTGCAGTAGTAGTGCATCAAAACATTTTACGTGGTAGAGCCATGCTGCAGCTATATTAATTGTATAGTTGCAGCACGAATGGGTCGGCTCGACCGGGGAAGGACCACGCTCCTACAGAATACCAGCGTCAAATAGCAGCTTAATGGTGCTGTGTTTCGTATGGTGAGTGTAGAGAACCGGAGAGCCTTTTTACTGGAAAAAGAGGCATTTCATCTTAGTCCCCAAGGCTGACAACGCATCTTCATTTTGACTCGCAAACGAGGATAGATGTAGATGTCTATGGGCCCCAGCAACCACTTACCATCAGGTGGACTGTGCTCACATGTCACCCTTTTCCTATAAAAAAAAACGTTACAGTTGGGGCAGCATAATGCTTGCTATGCATAAGCATATCGCTCGCATGGGCATCGAATCGATTTTGGAACACCACGATTTTGGAAGCAGGAATCACAGGGGGGCAAATGCTGGTCAACTTCCTCGAGAAAGAGGAGCTATTTCTGATGAATACGTTTTTCGCGAAGAAGTCACAAAGGAAGTGGGATTTTAGTGAGTCTCAAAAATCGGGTATATAATACTACAAAAATGAGATTGACTTCATCATGGCGAACAAGAGGCACATATTCAGAGACGTCTCAGTGATCAACAAATTCAATACCGGAAGCGATCACCGACTTGTTCGAGGCACTATAAATATCGATTTTACGCTTGAAAGGTCCCGATTGGTGAAGTCTACGATTCGACCAAATCTCTTTCAAACTATAACTGGCTCCCAACGCTTGCATCTAGAACTTAAAAATCGATTCGATGCCCTGAGACCCACTTTGGATATTGACGAGGACCTCAACAACGTGATTAAGATCTTACGGGATGAGGCAACAGTGTGGCAAACAACATACCGGGGGCCGAAATTCGAAGTTCTCAGATGAGACACTTCAGCTTATGAAAAGAAGGCGTGAGCTAACAACAACATCACTATCGGAACAGGTGACACTAACCAAGCTTGTGAGGAAAGCTGTGAGCGAGACCTGCGTACGTTATAATGCAATTGCTATACAGGCGGCAATAGAGCGAAACAAGGGATCTAAAATCTTTGTTTGGGAGCTTGGAAAAAGTCACATCACAAAACTCCAGAAGCAAAGTCCTCGCGTCAAAGCCTGAGGTTCTCTCTGAGATCGAACACTATTATGGCAAACTATATGCCTCACATAAGCCACAGCCTGACCCTAAATTCGATGATCCCAGAGCCACACTGACCCACCACTATACCGACGAGCTGCCAGACATCTGCCTTGGGGAGATTGAGCTGGCCCTCAGTCAACTTAAAAATGGAAAAGCCACTGAAGAAGATGGAGTTACAACAGAGCTTTTAAAAGCTGGGAGTCAACCCTTACTAAAAGAGCTCTGTCGAGTTTTTAACTGCATCTTACGAGATGGGAGAACTCCAAAAGCGTGGAGCAAAAGCATTATAGTCTTGTTTCACACGAAAGGTGACAAGATAATGCTAAAAAATTATCGACCCATCTCGCTTCTGAGCCACGCCTATAAGTTGTTTTCGAGGGTCATCACAAATCGAATCGCGCAAAGACTCTACGAGTTTCAGCGCGCAGAACAGACAGCTGGGTTTAGAGAAGAATTTGGCACTATAGACCACATTCACACAGCGCGGCAAATAATACAGAAAACAACAGAGTATAATCAACCCCTGTGTCTTGCATTTGTGGACTATGAGAAAGCCTTTGACTCCATTGAAACTTGGGCTATTCTAGATTCTTTTCAGCATGCCAAATTGACTGGCGGTACATCGAAGTGCTGACATGCCTTTACAACACCAGTAACGATGTCCGTCCAAGTACAGGACAGTCAAACAAAACCAATCCAGTTGCATCGCGGAGTGAGATAGGGGGATGTTATATCCCCTAAACTGTTTACAAATGCACTGGAAGATGTTTTTAAGACGTTAGACTGGAAAGGACGCGGTAATAACGTAAACGGTGAGTAAATCTCACACTTACGCTTTGCTGATGATATCATCGTCATGGCAGAATCACTGCAGGAACTTCAGGATATGGTGAACAGACTAAATGAATCCTCCCAACGTGTTGGTCTTTGCATGAATCTGAACAAGACAAAAGTTATGTTCAACCATTACGTCATGCCAGCTCCAATTACTGTTGATGGTAAAATTCTCGAAGTTGTCCAGGAATATACCTACCTCGGGCAGATATTGCAACTAGGTAAGAATAACTTCGAGAAAAGAAGGCTGAATCCTTCGATCGCCTTCTTTCTCGAAGGGCTTGGGCTGGGCAGCATTTAGAAAGCTCCGTCGGGTTTTCACATCGCTCATACAGCAAAGTCTGAAGACAAAAGTCTTCAACCAGTGCATTCTGCCCGTACTCACTTATGATGCCGAAACGATGGAGACTGACGATACGTCTGCTCCAAAAAGATTAAAGTCGCTCAGCGAGCAATGGAAAGCGCTATGCTCGAAGTTTCTCTGGTAGACAAAATTCGAAATGAAGAAATCCGCCAGAGAACCAAGGTTACTGACATAGCTTTCCGTGTTTGTAAGCTGAAGTGGCAATGGGCTGGTCATGTCCGTCGCAGAGGTGACAACCGGTGGAGTACACGTGTTATGGAGTGGAGACCGCATCTAGGCAAACGTAGTGTGGGACGCCGCCTGACCAGATGGATCGACGATCTGCGCAAAGTGTCTGGTAGAAACTCGATGCATGTAGCCGAAGATCGGGCTAAGTGGTGCGCCTTGGGAGAGGCCTATGTCCAGCAGTGGACTGCCGCAGGCTGATGATGATTATGATGATGATGAATGCTTGCAAAATTTTGCCACCATTTTGTGGTTACCTACCATCAGGCAGAATGTAAGTTCGGTTGCCATTTCGGTTTCATAAAAAATATATATATGTCAATCCAGTCACTGGTCATACGCTTTACCATCAAGTAATCTCGGCACATTACTTGATAAAAAAAGCTTGTGCATAGCCATAAGAATCCAATTAGAAGCGGTGATCTGTCAACTTCGTCAGCGATCTTGTGGTAGCGACGTCGACAAGTTCGGGCTCCACAAACTTTCATGTATTAAACGTTCTGCTGTTTTAGAGTATTGCAGAATATTTAGAGATGATGGCAGGAGACTCGATGGTATCACTTTGGTACCTTGGGAAAGAGATAAAGCGCTAGTGTGCTACGTGCGCATTTCGGAAAGCCTCTTGTCTAACGGGTGCCTTGTGTAGAGCCGAGCAGCATCAGAGGCAGCTAAACTAAGTGGCGCAAATATGTGTCTCTTAGAGATTAAATCTTTGTGCCATTTGCTGTACAAACCATTAGCCCGTGGGTCCTCGTGCGGTGAGATTCCTAAACTGTAACTGCGACTGATTATTGCTGCTGTTGATAAGAGGGCTGGTTCTTTTCTCCCTCAAAGATAATAGACAGTCATTCAGCTAGGAAACGCTCCCAGCCTTCTATATCTTCACTATACCGCGGAGAGTAAGAACTGCATGACAAATTTAAGTTTTTAGCGCATTTTTTCAGTTTTTATAGAATTTAATATTGTATAATTTAATGTTAGGAATAAAATTATTTTCACGGATTTCATCCACATCTACACAGAGTGAGATTCAAGACACAGTAAGCTTATTCTGCGTAGATGTGGCTAAAATTCGTAAAAACTGTTTTATTTTCCATGTATAATTCACATCATATCATAAATATGGTAAATTATTATGCAATTGAATAAATAAATGTAAAAAAATAACAATTTAAAAAGTCGCTCTCTGCATTTGTTATTGAACAGATTAAGGATTGTTGACTGGGTACATTTTAAAACAAGTGTACATTTTAAAATAAGTGATGCATGTGTGACTTGAATCAATGTAAAATGAAAGAAACTTTTACATAAATAATATAAGAGGTACAATTATGGACGGTCTTTGCCGCTGATGTAATAATTTACACTAAATAGTCTGAGTCAATTTCGCGTTGCGCAAGCTATGCACATCTGCTAAGGCTGAATTCTCAACACAACATGCCACCTATAATGTACATATTGTTACGCACTCAAGTCGACGATACACTAGCGCCATCTAGTGTCAGGAACGAGAGCGAGGGGAGCATTGAGAAAATTACATCACAAATCAGTCAACCGACAGCGCCTAGTCGAAACTCGAACGCTCGGTACCTTGCGCGTGTTTACTTGAACATTCTGGATATTTCTTTGCTAATTTAAATATATAGGCGCTGCAAAATGCGATCGAAGGAAGTATTGAAGTGGCGAAACAAGCGAAACTTCGGAGCGGAATTAAGTGAATTATTAGTGTTTAAGTTTCAATTTGTGTAAAGTAAATTAAAGTGTTAATTTAGGTAATTCTATCGGTAATTTTTATTGTCACGAACCTCAAGCTCGTAACAATTGGTGTCAGAAGTGGGATTAAATCATGCCGATTTTACCTAAGGAGGAAACGGAGGGTGTTCGTACCCGCAGTCAACGCCAGCACGACGCCACAGACGGACCAGAGGAGATTTGGTGGTGCAACGCCGCAGACGTCGGAGGGCCAACTGCCAGCCACGGAGACTGCGGGCCCGTCAGTAGCTCCTACATCTGCGGCACCTGACTTAGGTGCTCTGATGGCGATGCTACAGGAGCAGCTGCAGCGCGGACGAGAGGAACAGGCCCGTCTGTTGAAAGAGCAGCTGCAGAGCGGACAGGAGGAACAGGCCCGTCGCTTAGAAGAGCAGCTCAAACGCGATAGGGAAGAGCAGATGCTTCTCATGAAGGACCTTCACACTACCTTCGGGAAAGAGATAAGGGAGGTGAAGGATAAGGTTGCTCAACATGATAACCGCCTGTCGGAAGCTGAGACCCAAATCAACCAAGTTAAGAAAACGCTGGATGAACTCAAACTTGGAGATGGAATTGCAGCCCCCGCAGTAGCTACTACACCTTCGCTACGTGGGTTCAAGGTACCACCGTTCGACGGGACTTCTTCCTGGTCGGCCTACAAAATCCAGTTCGAGGCCGTCATGGAGGCAAACGGCTGGAATAAAAGCCAGGCCATGACTGCACTCACCTTAGGCCTGCGCGACCAAGCCTTAACCGTGTTGGAAGCTCTCGGTAAGAAAGTGACCTACGAGCAGCTCCTTGAGGCATTAGAGGCGAGATATGGTGACGCTCACCTGGAACACGTCTTTCGCGCGCAGCTTAAAGATCGCGTGCAACGCAGCAACGAAAACCTACAGCAGTGGGCCCTTGAGGTGGAGAAGATGGTTCGAAAAGCATACCAGTCTGTACCTGCGATCATTGAAGGGAACCTGGTGCAGACATTCATCGACGGCATCCGCGACCTGGAAGTCAGAGCTACTGTGAGGCTCGGGCACCACGAGACGCTTAAGGACGCCTTGGCCCATGCACTGGAAGTCTAAGCTGTGCGGCAGGATCATCGTTCCCATAGCGTCAGGGAGGTTGCAGCAGCTACAGTCCGTGATCGCAGTAAAAGATACAGCCCTAGGTGCTATGCCTGTGGGGAAAGGGGCCATCTTCGGTCCAGCTGCCCTAAGCACACCCTAGGAAGGGAAGGTGAACGGTCTCAGAAAGGAAGTGCGGCTAACAGCACCGCCCAGCAGCAGCAGGAATACGACTTTACTATCAGACACTGCAGCGGGAAATCTCACGGCAACGCAGATGCATTGACAAGAAGACCTTGTCCTGAAGATTGCTACCATTGTAGTAGGCAAGAGAGTAAGGAAGTGGTATCCGTGAGGATGCTCAGGACAGACCACCTCAGCAACGGGTGGAAGGACAGCCTACGACATGCACAGCAGGAAGATCCGGACATCAAGCCGATTCTGGGATGGATGAAGGCCCGTGCTACCAAGCCTAAGTGGAGGGACGTCTCAGCGATGAGTTCAACCACGAAAAGCTATTGGGCCCAATGGGACAGCTTGCTGATTCAGGATGGAGTCCTGTGCCGTAAATGGGACAATGGTCGAAGAGACAGCTGTCGTTTGCAAATGGTTGTCCCTAAAGCTAAAGTGCCGAATGTTCTACAGTTGTGCCATAATGGTCGTTCAAGAGTCCATCTGGGAGTTAAACGAACTCTACTGAAGGTCCGAGAACAGTTTTACTGGGTCCATTATCGTGACGATGTCGAGGATTGGTGTCGTACATGTACAAGTTGTGCGGCCGTGCGGGGACCTCGGACACGTAGTAGAGGAGCGCCGAAATTGTACAATGTTGGTGCACCACGGGATAGGACATCCCTTGACATTGCGGAGCCGTTACAGAAAGGCGCAAGAGGGACTCCTAAGATCGTCCATGTGAATCGCTTGGCGCGTTATTATGGGGCCGATAATGCTCGGGACGAGCATGTCTTAGGAGGGGGCAGTGTTACGCACTCAAGTCGACGATACACTAGCGCCATCTAGTGTCAGGAACGAGAGCGAGGGGAGCATTGAGAAAATTACATCACAAATCAGTCAACCGACAGCGCCTAGTCGAAACTCGAACGCTCGGTACCTTGCGCGTATTTACTTGAACATTCTGGATATTTCTTTGCTAATTTAAATATATAGGCGCTGCAAGATGCGATCGAAGCAGTATTGAAGTGGCGAAACAAGCGAAGCTTCGGAGCGGAATTAAGTGAATTATTAGTGTTTAAGTTTTAATTTGTGTAAAGTAAATTAAAGTGTTAATTTAGGTAATTTTATCGACAATTTTTATTGTCACGAACCTCAAGCTCGTAACAATATATTTTATCACTAGCCACTCCGTGTGTAAAATCCCGCAGCGTTGCGGAAGTGCCTAGCGTACGATTAACGTCACTTTTGAAAAAGCGATCGTGGTTTATTAGTTTTGGCAAACGTTACAAATTTATCGTCCATGTTGTCTGTTTAACGTTGTGTTATTTTTATTTTATTTGTAAAAATTGTTATATTTGTTATGATAAACGTATAATAAACACAACGATTCAATCTGATCTTGTTCTATGCTAACAGCAAGAACATAACATGTGACCATTTTGTAATACAGCGTACAATCTGTTGGATATTTCCAATCGAAACTGCTAACTGCTAACTGACTCGTGCCTGTGAACATGTAATCAGTTCCAGCCGAACTTCATCGTACTGCAGCTGTATCGTGAAACTAAATTGTTATTTATTTGTTGATATTTATTTGCTGATAATACTTCGTTGATCTTTCAACTTAAAAGGCTATTATTAAAATATTATGGAGTTAATAATGCTATATCAAAGGTAATAAACTGGTTGAACGTCAATAATTTGTCGTTAAACGGTAATAAAACGAAATGTATTAAATTCACCACACCCAATGTGAAGCAGGTGAATACCAATGTGTTTAAACGGGGAGGAGCTGAGTTATATTGAATCTACTGTTTTTATCGGAATTAAGGGCACAGCTCATTAGAGCCACCCGGCACCCGACCCTCACCGCCTCGTCACAGGCGTCCACTCGTAGTCGACAGGTGGACCACGGGTGGACGCCGCGTTGTCTCCAGTGAACCTCGCGTGGTCATCGAGTGGACCTCGCGTCGTCAACGCGTGGACCTCGCGTGATCAATGAGTGACCCTTAAATCATACAATAAATTTTACTTCCAAACTTCTTCTATAAATTTTTTTTGTTCATTTTAAAAACAAACAACAATGCGTCCGACACATTCGAAAGAAAGGCTCGAAATGAAGGGTTGGTGGGGACATCGCACTCTCGTGAACCGCGCGTTGCCAGCTCGCGCTTCACGCGAGGCAAGCATGCTAACAGCGAGCTATCATCGAGTGGTCCACTCGCAGTCTGCGCGTGGTCACCTCGCGTTCGAGGCGATCCGGTGATGGTACGGAGTTGATGTAGTGAGCGCAGGCCCATACAAATCCATACGAAGAATACGAACTGCTCGAGGCGAGGCTGTGAGGGTCGGGTGCCGGGTGGCTAAAATGAGCTGTGATCTTTACAGTTGACATGTAGCTTCAATGGGACCCATATATATCTTAACTAGTTAACAAACTTAGTTCTGTAACATATGATGTAAAAAAGATTAGAGCCTTACATGTATTGAAACAGCTAGATTAGCTTATTTTAGTAATTTCCATAGCATAATGTTATATGGAATCTTGCTATGGGGTAATATGACTGTCTTTGAAACTATCTTTGATTTGCAGAAAAGATCCATAAGAGAAATTTATAACCTAGGTCAGAAGGAATACATTAGAAAAAACTTAAAGACATAAATATATTAACATTTGCTCATATTTACGAAAGTAATAATAAAAAGTAACATTAAGTATGTACACAAAAACAAAAATAGTTTTAGTAAAAACGGTGATGTGCATTCAGTAAGTACCAGGAACAAGCACCAGCTAATTATACCAGTTACTCGACTCCAAAGAATCAGTAATTCCTTCATGGGGCAATCAATGTATATGCTTTTACAACAAAAGCCCAGAAAATATGCATGCCTTATCTATCAAAAGGTTTATAATATTTATTAAGCAAAGATTGTTTAGTAATGGTCATTATACTACTAAAAGTACATGACTGATAATAACCCTTGGGAAAGAGGTGTACATCTTGAAAAAAAAAAATTCCACGCGGGCGATGTCGCGGTGAACAGCTAGTATTTGAATAGTCAAGCACACGTACTGTGTATGAGAGACTTCTCGTATATAAAATTATATACGAGTAAAAATATAAAGTAGTAATATGCACATTTAATTTGTGTTTGTGCATAATGAGAATTATAGGCTATATTTATGTTGTTAAAATTTATTCTTATCTAGTCACACCTCTCTCACAGGGGTACTCACAGGAGCCGTGGTAGATCAGATGGTTAACGCTCGCTGTAAATATAACAGAACGCGAGTAACCCGGGTTCGATCAACGCAGGCACCAATGAAATTTTTTAATTGTAATTTTAAGTGCTGATTTATCACGTGCTCGGCGGTGAAGGAAAACATCGAGAGGAAACCTGTATATCGGAGGAATAACAAAAAAATATTTCGAAGACGTGAGAAGTTCGCCAACACGCATTGGGGCAGCGCGGCGGACACTTCCTTTCCCTAAAACCCTTTCAGAAGTGAGGGGAGGCCTGTGCCCGGCGGTGGGCCGTATATAGGCTCTAATTTAACTTTTTACTTTACTTTTACTCACACACACTTATGTAAAAATGTATATCGAGCTCATACATACGTAAGAGATAACAAAACAGATCATTACTTCCCAGCCTTCTTTAAATTTATAAATCTCAAATGGCAAGTTTGCAAGCTCTCAATTCAACGCGACTCTTAGACAATTAGCATCGCTTATGAAAAGTTACGTGAACGTGAGAGGTGAAGTTTTAAAATAGAGGATAGTTACACGGTGAATGTGCGAAGGTTTTACTCTACATTTTACTTGAACTTACTAGTTTCTTAAAGAAGCTAGGAGTCCTTTCAAATGTGCGGCGGTACTTCACGCCGGGACAGCTGCTTAGTTTATATGAAGTGCAAGTCGTCGTTCCAGTCGTGCCACCCCCGAACGGGTTCCCGCCTAGTCGTGGTGGGGGGGGGCTTAGTAGCCGTGGCTTGGTCACCCGCGGTGAACAGAGAGGAACCTACATTGTTAACCCGAGGTGTAGGGCCAGCACGACTTGGCTACTCGAGTGGACTAGGCGAGCCCACTTCGGATGTGTGCCGGTGGGCTGTGACGAGAGGGGCCTCCACTCTACCTATCGCTGCAGTCGAGGTGGAGTCGTAGAGGGAGAGGAGTGTTGATATGGCGATGCGCCACTCGCCCTATCCTCCGCGACTCAAACGGGGCCGCGCCGTTGATGCGGTGGTGGTGTTGCTGCAGGGAAGAGGAGTGTCGGTATTGCGAGGCGCCGCTCTTCCTACCCTCAGCAGCCGAATATTGGTTGGCGGCGGAGCCATAGTATTGTATAAGTGCAGGAGACTTCTGTCATCAAGCCGACATATCCATTAAAGTTAAAAAAAGTTACAGCCTATATACGTCCCACTGCTTGGCGTAGGTCTCCTTTTATTTTTGAGAGGATTTTAGAGTAAGGAAATGTCAAATGTTCAAATGTCTTCGAAAAAAAATTTTCTTTTCAGACATCCGGGTTTCCTCACGATGTTTTCCTTCACCACCGAGCACGTGGTAAATCGGCCGTAGTAGCTCACTGGCAAAGCGGTCGCTGTTTACCTAGTAGTACGCGAGCAACCCGGGTTCGATATCACGCTGGCACTTATGATCTATTCGTAACTTTGTGAAAATCGTTAGCTACATTAATGTTAAATACACTTTCAAGTAACAAAAATAATTTTAAAGCAGAGGTAGAAAAGGTATATAAAAAGTGCATTTATGACATTAATTTCTACATTTAATTTCACATTTGAAATGACAACTCAAAAGAGTATTGTTTTCGATTCATTAAATAGCGGGAACCAGAGCATCGTTCTAGAGAAATTCAAACCAACCCTGAATAGGGACTATATAAGTTTTAATTAAAATATGAAGGCGACATTTACTTTAACCTAAAACTACATAAATTTTCATAAAATGATGATGTAACAAACGAATTTGTCGTCCATCTGATGGCAAGTGACTTGATACTTACAACCAACTTCACATATAGAAGGCTTTACACGTGTCGGTACTGCTACGGACTGAGATGCAATGTCCTGCAGCCTGTAATTATACTGGCTATCTATAACCTTCAGACCGGAGCACGGTAGTGTAATAAGTAAGAGGGTGATACCTATCATCATCATCATCATTATTACAGCCCTTCACAAGTCCACTGCTGAACATAAGCCTCCCCCAAGTAATGCCATAAAGCACGGTCCTGAGCCACCTGCATCCATCGACTGCAGATGTATATTTACACAGGAAAAGAGTCCTTTCAACTAGTAAAATGTAAAAGATTCATGCTTGTGGATATCATACTAATGATTTTTTGATTAAAATGTGCTCACTCTTAACCCCCCCCCCATATGGCCCGTGGGCAAAGATGAGGTCTACGAGTTTGCCCAGAAAAACTTAACTACTTGAATTTTTTTTTGGTTTATTTATTTATAACTTTTTTTAGAGTGGTGTATATAAATAAGTATATATATATATATATATATAAATAAGTAGCTCAGTCCCTTGTAGTTTAAAATTCTGACATTCACAATTGAACTTGTGTAGGGGTGGTGTGAGAATATCGCCTGCCCCACATCGTCCCGTGGGTGTCATGAGAGCGACAGAGGGAGACCAACCAACAGATGGCAGCAGTATCTTTCTAATAACTACTAAAATTTAAAAAACTACTGTTTCCAACCTGTCTGCCAAGCGTGGCAACTATGGCAAATGTGCCTATGTACAGCAGTAAAATTTCGATAAGGCCGTATGGCGGATAATTAATTGATACCTAGACTATTGTGTAACAATTTTGTATTGGAAAGTCATTCTGTTTTTCAACACTAGATGGCGTTAGATGTCTATTACTTTGATGTTTAGACTAAGTATCGATTTTCGTCTCAAGGACAGAAATTAACGCATTCATTAACCGAATTCAAAAAGTGGAAGGATCTTATTTCGACGCTAATGTTTTCATTTTTTTATAGGATAGTGTGACAAACGAGCACACAGTCCACCTGATGGTAAGTGGTTGCTGTGGCCCATAGACATCTACATTTATCTTCGATTACAAATCAAAATGCAGATGCGTTGTCACCCGTGAGGACTAAGATGGAATGCCCCATTTCCAGCAAAAAGGGTCTCCAGTTCTCTACACTCACCATACGAAACACAGCAGCATCAAGCTACCATTTCACGCTGGTATTCTGTGAGAGCGTGGTCCTTCCCCGGTCGAGCCGACCCATTCGTGCTACAATATACTACTAATATAACTGCAGCATGGCTCTACAACGTAAAAAGTATATTTATAGACTTTTCAAAAATTACCGAACCGATTTAAATAATTAATTTATGTCAAAAAGTGGTCCCGTTTAATAGTGAAGAAAAAACCTGCCCCTAAATAAATAAAGGATGGATGGAGCTAGATTAATGTAGGATGAAATTTTAATCGTAACTATTTTCACTATATTCTAGTTTTTACTTGAACTTGCGATATTTATTGCTTAGTTTAGTTAAAATGGTACGAACATTATAGTTTGAACAAAAAGTAAGAATCTGTTTCACAAACTCAGAATATAATAATTTGCATTGAATAGCCTCCGAAGTTGGGGCTTTAATTCTTTGAAATATCATGACTAATACCCGTATTTATAATGAAGTAATTACTTGTTGCTAAGTAATTTCTTAGTTAAGTCATTACTTAAGCTTAGAATTCTTATCACAAAATCTCATTCTATAGTTGAGTAACACACATTACTTACTTGAGTAAATGCCCAAGAATCACTTTAACGCTAGGTGGTAGTTTCTGTGTTCATAAACATCGTTCTTCATTATTATGAACGATGTTTTGGCTTACTATCAATGGTTTCAAAATAACCAACAATTCGAAGGCATAAAATTCCGTATGTTAAAACTTACGAACGACGATTAACACGAATTTTATGGCATTATAAAAAATGTCGAAGTTAGATATCATCAAAACTTTTAAAGTAAGAAGGTTTATTTAGCAGAAATAACATAATCCCGAAAAAAGAGATACATGTATTCATTTAATCACCTGTCACTCCTATAAAGGGATATGAGTTGGAAATGTGAGATGGCATGAAAGGGTTCTCACCCGGGCTTCTTAACGTAGCTAAGATTTATTTGCCTATCGTGGCAACTTCGGTGTCCCGTGAGCGCTTACTAGGCGCCAGGTTATCAAAATCGTTATTTTGAAATTCAACTCTAAAGAAATAAATATCAAAGTAAAAAAAATGTTTAATTAATTCTTGTTTTCTATTAAAAATAATAATTATTCGATAAAATTAAATGTGTAAAAGTAAATAGTGTAAAACTTACAACACAAATATAATGTTTGATTAGTAAACTTATTTGTTTAATTTCTATACAAATGATTATTTACTCAATATTTATATTTATATAAAAATCAAATTCGATCTCCTCTAAGTAATATGATATTATCATCTACATTGTCTACAATAGCAAAAACCGTTCCAATGCTAAAGTTTCCATTTTTTATCCAAAATAACCTCAAAGTAGTGGTTAAGTAAAGGAAATGGTCACTATTACTTGGCTGAGTATTCTAACTTTTGACAGTTCTAACTTGGAGCAATTACTTAACTATCGAATACGAATCGTTACTTAAGTTATTACTTTTACTAAAGTGATTACTTTTACTTGTTTATAAATACGGGTGTAAGAAACGATTACAGATTTAGATTCCGGAAATTACTTTATTCCTTTTTATTATTGATTCCGCTTTAAACTTTCTTAAAAGTTATTTTTTGTATATTTTTGTTCTCATTAAGCTTAAAGTTTGGTAAGTTATTTTAATATTTTTTATGTATTTTACTAATAATAATTGGTATTTACGTTATGTGCCCAATTAACGAACAAATGTGTTTTTCTTTTATTTCTTTCGTAAAATGAACCTACAAAATGAAGTATTTTGTTGATGTTTTTTTTAAATCTACAATCAATTGCATTTAAACGTATAGCCACTGCGCGATCGAGTCGTCAAATTACAAAATTTATGAACTCAATGGATTCATTTAAATAATGGTATAAACATGTGTAAAGATGTGTCATGCCGTTCGTTTTAGTAATTCTCTTGGTTGTAAAAGTTATAACTTTTCACCGCTAGATGGCAGTAACAGTTCTATGTATTGAAGCGAGATCCAATCTATTCTCGGATCCTGGAATTTACCAAGAAAATGCACACATACATGCGTGTGTGTTTGTGAGGTAACAAAAACAACAGTTAATCTTACATTGTATTCATTCATTTTCATTACACCCTATCAAAAATGAAATCTAGAACTTAGGCATCCCCCGTTGATAATCTTATAGGGGTAGGGAAGAGGACAAGCCATAGCTGCCTCGCTTTAAAGGCACAGTTTGAACCGCAGTTCTTAACAACTATTTTTGTTTTTATTAGGAAGATGCTGCTGCCCATCTGCTGTCTCATTTCCTTCTGTCGCCTCTTGCTTCACTCAAAGGATTATACAGAGTAGTGTGTTATCTTACACCGCCAATAAATTGTACAATGGGCTGACTTATTGCCTTTTGGCATTCTCTTCCAATCACCCCTATTCGTGTGGAAATAATATGGTAGTGTGTAGATGTGTAACATAATTAGTAATTAGTAAGCGGTGAATTAAAAATATATGGTATAATGTATGGTATGGTTTCTTATCGTGTAGGATTTAGAGAATCTATGGCATATTGACTATGGCAAAACACGTAGATTTTTTTAAAAATAATTTATTATAAAAACACATACTTAGTGTCATGGTTCTGCTAGATATAGATATTGTATCGTTGAATTATTAGCTATTTTGTGTCCACGGAGAAAACAGAGGCATTCCTTTTTATGGACTAAGAGCCATTGTACTACTTGGGATAGGACTGTTAGAAGAACTCCAAAGCAGTGTTGGGCGAAGACTGTACCTAAGTGTCAACTTCTTCTTCTGCATATCCATAATTGCACCAAGTTTGAGAGTACATTCAGCGGGAAAAATCAAAAGACCTGAAATAGTTACAAATGAATATAGAAGAGTCAGTGAAAACAAACAATGACGCATATATAGAAGTTAACTTTATTTATATAGAATAAGGTTGAAAAACATGTACAGTCGAACTGATGGTGAGTCGATGCTGTTGCTCATAGAAATCTACATTTATCTTTGATTAAGAATCAAAATTCAGATGCGTTATCACTACTTAGGACTAAGATGCGATGCCTCGTTTACAATAAAAAGGGATTCTGACTCTCTTCACTTACCATAGGAATCAAAGCAGCAGTGAGCTGCTATTTTACGCTGGTATTCTGTAAGAGCACGTTCCTTCTTCGGTTTGACCGACGCGTTCATGCCACAACCATAATATAACTGCAGTGTGACTCACTCACTACAGCCCTTCACAAGTCCACTGCTGAACATAGGCCTCCCCCAAGTAATGCCACAAAGCACGGTCCTGAGCCACCTGCATCCATCGACTTTCCGCATGTCTTACCAGGTCGTCACTCCATCTAGTGGGGGTCTTCCTACACTACGCCTACCGGTACGAGGCTACCAATCGCGAACCTTTCTTCCCCATCGGTTATCGCTTCTTCGAGGTATATGACCGGCCCATTGCCACTTCAGCTTACTAATCCGTTGAGCTATGTCGGTCACTCTGGTTTCACTGCGGATATCCTCATTTCTGAGTCTATTACGCAGTGAAACTCCGAGCATAGCCCTCTCCATAGCTCGCTGAGCGACCTTGAGCGACCTCATACGGCCAGCAGTGAAGGACCACGTCTCAGATCCGTATGTCATCACTGGCAACACGCACTGTTTATACACTTTAGTTTTCAGAGATTGAGGTATACCTGATGAGAAGATGTGCCGTAATTTCCCGAACGCTGCCCAGCCGAGTTGAATCCGTCGATTGACCTCTCGGTCGAAGTTGGACTTACCTAGTCGGACTATTTGTCCCAGGTAAACGTACTCGTCAACAACTTCGAGCATAGTGCTCCCAACAACTATCGGCATAGGTGTGACATGTACATTAAACATCTTAACATAAACATTAAGGTCCTACAGCGATTCTACCATAAGGACTATATCGTCGGCAAATCGAAAGTGAGTGATGTACTCGCCATTGATGTTAATACCGTATCCTTTCCAGTCCAGTAGCTTGAAAACGTCTTCCAACGCAGCGGTGAAGAGTTTCCGGGATATAACATCACCCTGTCTTACACTTCTCTGCAGTTGGATAGGTTTCGATTTCCGGTTCTGTACTTGGGTAGCCATCGTAGCCCTACTGTACAAATACTTCAGCACTTCGATATACTGACAGTCAACTTGGCACCGCTGAAGAGACTGTAGCGCCGCCCAAATTTCGACGGAATCAAAGGCTTTCTCGTAGTCCACATATGCCAGGCAAAGTGGCAGATTGTACTCTTCGGTCTTCTGTACAATCTGCCGCAGGGTATGTATGTGGTCTATGGTACTGAAGCCTTTTCGGAAACCGGCTTGTTCGGGAGGGTGGAAGTCGTCGAGTCTGCGTACGAGACGATTCGTAATGACTCTCGAAAACAGCACGTAGACGCGGCTCAGAAGGGAAATCGGTCTGTTGTTCTTTTCACGAGAGCGTTGTCGCCTTTATTAAAGAATAAGACCACCGCGCTTCTGCTCCACGCCTCCGAAGTAGTGCCACCACGGAGGACGGAATTGAAGAGCTTCTGAAGGACTTCAAGTGCCGGTGTTCCACCCGCTTTCAGAAGCTCCGCTGTCATTCCATCCTCGCCCGGGGCCTTGCCATTTTAAGGTGGTGGAGAGCCATTATAATCTCGCTCAGACTGACGTCCGGGATATCATCGGAATAGTGTCGGATAAGACTTGCTCCTGGATCGTTACTCACACTTGTGTGTGGCTCCAACGATGATGTGTACAGCAGCCCATAGAACCTCTCAATCTCACTCAGAATCTCAGGTGTCCCGGAAACGATGTTGCCACACTCAGTCTTCAGCTTTAACAGATGGCCCTTTCTGGCAGACAGATCTCTGGCAAAGACTTTGGAGCCCTGGTTCCGCTCGATTCCTTCTTTAATACGAGCCGTATTAAAGTTGCATAAGTCTCGCCGCATGCATTTGGAGATCTGTCTGTTCAGTTGCCTGCATTCTGTCAAGTCTGTTGACGATTGCAGCCTCATCTCCCGTCTAACAGTCGTGAGATTAAGAGTGTGATCGGAGAGTTTTTGTGTTCTTCTACGGCGGGTCTTGCAGAACTTAGCTCCAACCGCATGGACAGTTTCCACGAGCTTGTCATTCATATCGTCTACTGCATTGCAATCCTCTAGGTACTGAAAGCGGTTTTGTAAGTGTGACTCTACCACGTATAATTTAAATAGGCTACCGAGCGTGCGGAAAACGGGAGAGGCGCATGTGTTTGAGGCCATGACGCTTAGGAGCTGAAGAAGTAGACTATATTTCACTTATAAGATCATATTACAGATGAAAATCTTACCACATCTCATATCTTATACTATGTATTTAAAGTAGTCATCTTTTATATATTGAAAAAATAAATTTAAAAAAGTAGTCGGTATATTGGCACGGTAAACTTGAAACAACTTTTTGCGTATGATGAATCCGTCGGAAGACTAGGTTTAAAAGCATGCAGTTCATCTTTTGATGCTTAAACATTTGAAAAATAAACGTCTGTTAAATTAATTTATGAACCTGTTCGTGGGTTCGTCATTTGTCTGATTGACTAACTTAATGAAAATTTTTATACGGAATAGGGTCTTGTCAATTAAAAGTATAAGTAAATCATATATGTTATTGCAACAAAACCATAATTACTGATACCATGCAAACGTAGTCGCGGGCACAGCTAATGAAATAAATTGAGAAAAAAAAACTAATGACATTAAATAACATTTAAAAGTATTAGTAAAATATGAGGGACGATTTTGTTCAGCAGTGGACCTGTACTGTTAAGATAATAATAATTTAACTTTAATATGGTATAAACGCCATAATGATTACGTGGTACCGTCCACTATCTTCAAATTTTTGTACGTTTATCTTAACATTATGTAGTATGTAGTGTTTTTTTTTAAATGAAATGACCTTGATATATAAACCTTATTTATTTAATAACTTCAGTTTCTCTCAAAATTTAAACTTATCGGCTTCGTTGTATATTAGGCAGAGGAGTTAATTATTTTATATTCTAATATTATAAAATAGTATAAAATAATAATACTGTCTAGTTTATACATGTACATTACATCATGTACAATCATGTTAAATTTATGACGGGTAATATATAAATCGAAATAATTTAAGAAATACGCACTCACCGAAAACCAAAAAAAAAAATATTAAAGAAACATCGAATTTCACTTTGAACTGAATGCGGAGACGCATACACTAGTACTGACCTAAGAGTGAACTTCACTACTTATTCAAGTTTATCGTTGTAAGATTTAGTGTCATCGATTTCTCACCTGTGTTAACTTGAACAATATTTACTTGAATAATATTCTTTATGAATTAGGGAAAAAGGTTCTCATTCGCATCACCGACATTTTAGTATGTATAAACGAACAAAGGTAAACTGAATCGCTTCATTGGCTATCAAATAGCAACAAAAATTATTAAAGGTACGTTTCCTTGAGAACTCATATTCACTAATACTCAAAGGTAAATATTACCATTAATAGGTCTTAAAGTTAAATAACAAAACGCTGAGTGTAAGGATAGCTTAAGGTTTGTAGGAGGTCTGTTTTCACTCAGGGGTTGCTTGTTGTAAATTTCACAGTACGCAACAATCGGAGTTCGATTGCTGACAACACCAATGGTAATTATAACAATTTTGTAATGTTTTCGTCCCGAATCCTGATTGATAATCAGTCGGATCAACATTTACTTAAATATAAAATTTTTGCATGTCCCCTTGTCTTTACCACTGTTAGACGATAGCATGACCTTTGACGATTCCTGGCGTTCTAACCCCAACCTAACCTAATTGTCTAGTGAATATGCTTCTGAGAGTCTGATATCGATTTCATGTGGTAAAACACACTGCAACTGTGAAAAGAATGCGGCACGACGAGGGATGAACCATGCACCAAGTACCCAGTACCGACATAAAACACCAGCGTAATGCTGTTGTGTTTTGTATACATCGTTACGGGAACCCGAGGCTTACTCGTAACGAAACAAGGCATTTCATTTTAGACGCATCAGAGTTTGATTCTTAGTCCAAAATAGAAATAGATATCTATGATATTCAGCAGAGCCTGATTAATTACAAACTGTGACGACTTCATTGTGACCGTGAAGACTAACATGTCTTCCGGGTGACAAATGGGTAGTGGATACACCGTTGTTTATTTAAACATATTGTGAACCTGAACTTCAAGTAATGCTCTAATTTAAGGAGACTAATGGGTTTTGTTAAGAGTGTTAGGGTCTATATTTGTATAGCAAGTGACTCGGAAAAAGAAACTACGTGTTTATGTTATGACCGTTTACTTGAGACTAAAATTCACGAAATGTACACTATGCAGTTAATGTCACCTTGCGACCTTAACATACCGGCCGCCAAAAACAACTGTTTTTAAATACATTATGTATACATAAAAAACGATCTTAGTTCATAAGCATAAAAATTACTTATAAGCATTACAAAATTATTCAACCACCTAATCAGTATACATAAACGTGTTTTTTTTTACAATTCATAATAGTATACACAGTTAAAAAAAAACTTAACATTACACGAATTATTGAATAGACATAAAGTAATGAACTAAATTTAAAGTTCTTAAATAACTATATTTTTAAACAATTAGTTCACAACTATACGTAGCTAATGTTACATATCTCTAGTGGACTGTTGGGCCACAGCAACCACTTACCGTCAGGTGGACTGTGTTCGTTTGTGACCCTATCTTATAAAAAAAAAAACTTGTTTGTGTTGGTGTACAATAAAGAAAAATGAATAAGTAAAATACTAATTATTTTATGTTTTTGCGTATAATAGGATTTTTATTTATTTATAAGTGTTTTTATGTGTTGTACATAAAAAGTAATAAACTGCAAGTACGCTTTTTATTTTTCTTATGTACTTATGTAATATTGGCGGCTGCCAAAGGTGTCAATAGCTGTATGTTACAAATAAAAATATCACTGAATTCCACATCTTTATATTCACGTACATTTTAGTGCAATCAATAAATCAAAAATCAAAATATTTATAACAGTAACAGAAACAGAAACTTTTTATTAAATATAGATTAAATAATACTTATTTAAAGTCACTTTATTTTATTTTAACACTGGCTCATAAAAAAGCTAAAATAAAAAAAGCTAAGTAGCTATCTAAAGGAATTACACAAACAAAGACAAAAGTAACAATTACCATTATTTAAAGTATTGGTAACAAATTATTACAAAACAAGTCTACTTCATGCGTCTATGTTCTGTTTCACAAATGTTTGCCCGTATATTGGTCAACCTTGTCAAACCATTTGTAGGGGTAATTTTGATCGGTAATTTTGTTCCAAATATGATATTATTTGTTAGCTTAGAGCTTAAAAGATCACTTATTATACATGTACTTACCGAAAGTAAGACACTCCCTCACAAATAAATTTATTTTCTCTTCAAAAAGGTATATAATTTCACATTATTTCTTAAATCATACGATTGTAGATAATTTTGACCTTTGTGAGAGACTGGTGTCCATACTAGGGTAATCCCTGTGTTATAGATTACCAGGCCCTCACCCTACGGATAGTACGTATTACATTTTCAAAAATACTACAAGAGAAATACAAAATAGGAAATATTTCAACAAAGAAAGATTCGATATGTTTTTTTAAGTTATTTCTATATGTATAATAGTGTGAATGTGTACGTGTGTGCGCGCGCGCGTCTGTGTGTGTGAGTTTGTGTGTATGTGTGTGTGTGTGTGTGTGTGTGTGTAACTCCGGCCGTTAAATTACTTTTACGGGCATTATTCTCGCAACTTTTAAATACACATTGCGGCATTGTGAAACCTGTTTACATTTGCTGTGTTTCAAGTGAACTAAACGAAACAAGAGCTCACGTCTCATGTGCGCTGTTATGTACCGAGATGACATCTAGTTGGTATTGATCGAAGGTCGGTTGTCATATTGTTTGAAATCTATAACGTTCTTCATGTTCAAAAAATGATTGAAAAATTTGCAGGTAGTACAGCAGGCACAGGCCACAGTCGAGCGTGTGCCTGCTGTACTACCATATGTCAGAGGTGTCACAGACAAGATTGGCTATATCTTGAAGCGAGCTTCTATTAGGACATTCTACAAGCCGCCGAAGAAGATTAGTCAGTTCCTACCATCCGTCAAGTGTCGTATTCCTCTACAAGATGCAGGAGTGTACAAGCTTGATTGTGAATGTGGTCTCTCTTATATAGGACAAACAAAAAGATCAATTAGAACCCGCGTAAAAGAACATATAGCTGATGTGAAGCATCAACGTTCCGGGAAGTCTGCAGTTTGTGATCATATCCTGGACGGCCCCAACCATTACATCAGATTTGATAGACCACAAATCCTCGCGAAAGAACACCGATTCCTACCAAGGATGATACGTGAGGCTATTGAAATTAAAAAACATCCTAATTTCAATAGAGAAGGAGGCTGGGTACTACCACCTGCTTGGGATCCTATAATCAATAAAATTAAAACTAAACCCAAGCATACCACTGCAAGACCTCAAGACATAGTTAGTTCGTTTTGCATAGATCGAACCATAAACAATAATTAAAAAAGCTGAAGGTACTCCGGGTTTAACAATGACATCGGGACGTCAGTCATCTCAGCCCCCCGTGACCATGGGTGCTGGAAAGCGCCCGAAACGTCGGGAATTAAAAATAAAAGTAATTTAGAGCAAAAATAAACGCAATAAAATCCGTAAAAGTAGTTTTCATCATTTATATATATTATAAATTCATGAGGTATCATATAATGACACTTCATGAATTTCACTTTTTTTAGCACTTGGATACATTTAAACACGGGGAATAATGTTAACTTAAAAACATCGGACAAGTAATAAAAAAGACGTGTGGCACTCGGAGACTGCCGCGATATATTACAATTATTTATTTATTTTATTTATGCAGTATTTCTTTTTCTTTGATATTAATTCAAGTTACACTTTTTGAGCGTGGTGACCGATAAGAAAACAATTTTTTTCTTTTTATTAAATAAATAAATAATAAATGCACTTTGTTCATTCATATTCAAAACACTTTATACACAAATTTTACAAGTACAGCTATTCACTGTTGTACATAAATACCTATACACCTATATACTTTCCCATAAACAGCTGCTTATGTATTAGTCCGATTTCGGAGCAGCTCGTCTCGATTCGTGCGAGCTTCGTAGAGTCGTACAATACGTTTAGTTGCACGCACACAAACACCGTGTCGAAGACTGCCAAAAAGAAACAACGTTGGACAATGTACGGCCTTCAAGCGCCGCGCAAGTGATTCTCGTCCCACCTGTCCGCGCAGTAACTTTTTTTTACGACCGCGCGAGACTGTCGCAACAAAAACGATTACTACTGAAAAACTAATTTAGGTACCTACCTAACATTCAAATAAAAATATTCTCAGAAAGCTCAACGAATTCAGAATTTAATTTTATTAAAAGAAAATTGGTCACATAAAAAATAAAGGATGAAAATAAAGCATATGGGAATATAAAAATAAATTGTATTTATTTTTTATTTCGAGTTTTACAAGAAAAGTATAATATTTACTGGAGACAATTATTTTATTATTATAATAGTACATGATATTCCCTTTAAAATGACACCAATATGAATAATATCTTATATCTATATCTACAAATAAATAAAATTGAAGTGTCTGTTGGTAATGTTAAAATAACAGCTTTTTATTAAATGCATATGAAAGTACTAGTAACAAAAACACAATTTTTAAACTTTTTGTCTGTCTGTCGGTCTGTCTGTCTGTCTGTCTGTTTGTTCCAGCTAATCTCCGAAACAGCTGGATCTATTTTGACGGGACTTTCACTGGCAGATAGCTGATGATATAAGGAATAACTTGAACTACTTTTGTTTTAGAAAAAGAATTAGGGTTCCGCGCAAAAAAATTAAAACCCATGAAATCCATATTCCACGCGGGCGAGATCGCGGGGAACAACTAGTACTCAATATAGATAAATGTATACTTATTTTTATTTATTTATTATTTTAATAAATAAATAAAAATAAGTATTAATAATTTCTAGACACATCTCAACAGATATTTCGTTAATAAATTGCTATCAATACTGAAGCATTCTTTTATATTTAGCATCCATTTAACACAAAAAAACTGATAAGAATACTTTTTAAACAACATATAATCAATAAACGATAATCGCGTATAGTGAATTTCGAGGTAAATTATTATATGTAAACGTTTTTGAATCGTCGTAATGATACATATTTCCTAAAGAAAATATCTTCACAATTAATTTGATGTAAAATAACATTAGATATAACGTTCAAATTTTTGATTGAGTTCCTAACCAGTACACAAACAAAAATGGCGAATAGTCATTTTCACATTTTTTTAGAAATAACGTATAAAAACAGAAAAATTATCAAATTTTTGATCGAGTTCCTAACCAGTACACAAACAAAAATGGCGAAATGTCATTTTCACATTTTTTTTCTAAATATTTATTTGTTACAGAGTACACAGATAAAATTTACTCTCATAGATGACAAATTTCAAACACCACAATCTCTAATTTTTTTACTCTGCTATCTTCAGCGCTGTACACGAACGGAACGATGTCGTTGAGAGCCGTGGTTGCTCACATGGTTAGCGCTCGTTATAAGTATCACAGTACGGGAGCAACCCGGGTTCGATCCCCACTGGAACCAATGAAATTGTTGCGTGCTGATTTAGCTATCAGTTGGAAAGTCTGTTTTTCTGGACCGTTTAGTTTTGTTACACTGACATCTCGCAAGTCACCTAGGGACCTAGGAGGTTGTCGGTTGCTTATTTTTTTTTCTTTAAAATTTTCGTCGGTAAAATAATATATTTATAAAAGTAAAAAAAAGTAAAGTTATAGCCTATATACGTCCCACTGCTGGGCACAGGCCTCCTCTAATTTCTGAGAGGGTAGGCAAGGAAATGTCCGCCACGCTGCCACAATGCGTGTTGACGAACTTCACATGTCTTCGAAATATGTATTTTTTAATTTCTCAGACATGCAGACCCGAGTTCGATCCCCACTGGCACCAATGAAATTGTTGCGTGCTGATTTAGCTATCAGTTGGAAAGTCTGTTTTTCTAGACCGTTTTGTTTTGTTACACTGACATCTCGCAAGTCACCTAGGGACCTAGGAGGTTGTCGGTTGCTTATTTTTTATTTTTCTTTAAAATTTTCGTCGGTAAAATAATATATTTATAAAAGTAAAAAAAGTAAAGTTATAGCCTATATACGTCCCACTGCTGGGCACAGGCCTCCTCTAATTTCTGAGAGGGTTTTAAGGCAAGGAAATGTCCGCCACGCTGCCTCAATGCGTGTTGACGAACTTCACATGTCTTCGAAATATATATTTTTTAATTTCTCAGACATGCAGACCCGAGGTCGATCCCCGCCGGCACCAATGAAATTGTTAATTGCAATTGTGCTGATTTACCACGTGCTCGGCGGTGAAGGAAAACATATTGAGGAAACCTGCACGTCTGAGAATATAATTATAATCGAATGTAAATCAAATTGACATAGGTAAGTACAGATAAAATTAGCGGAACATTAATAAAATTTTGAGATAGTTTTATTTTTTCAAAATTTTATTTATATTCCGATATTTTTGTCTGTGCTTATATCAATTTGATTTACATTCGATCTCTAAATTGTAGTTTGCGAGGGTAACGGGGATGTATCAGCTCCGGCAAAACACATTTCTGATAAAAGCTATCTAATTTTAAAATTTTGTCTGCCGTCCAAAACGCATCATCTCTTTCAATAATATCAATTTCTATGCCAAACAGAGTAGTATCGAAATCCAAAGTTCAAGCAGGGGTCAATGTAGCGTAGTAATTTAGAGCGCAGGTATAGCTATAGTCATACGAACGTCACAGGCCGCAGCTGACTGAGTCGAATAAAAGATAAAACTAGAATAAGCGCGCGTCACCGCGCATGCATGTGTGTGTAAGTGTCGTCCTCCCGCATCGCACCGGGGGAAACATTATTCAGTGAGATGCACGATAATTCATATAAACACGCGCGCGTAAAAAAATACGAAAAGGCCTTTGGAAGAAGGGGTTTTATGAAAAAACCACTGCATAAATCAATTACAAATAAAATTTATTGAATTCTTCAATAATTGAGCTGTGTCGGTACCGACTTTGTCTTGGAAATTTTACACTGCTTTTATTACTAATTTACGCCCAAAATTGTGTTAAAATTGGCAATAAAAACGAATCTTTGATAGCTCGTAACTTTTTAATGACTTTTTATTTTACTATTCTGTTTCCGTACAGACAAAATTAATAATGAGACAAAACGATATCATGTTTAACTCTCACTTGTATGTACTGTTGTTGTACACTGTCAAACAGCGGAGTAAAACCCCTCCGAAATTTCTATGGAAATAATGTCGACTAGTGTCACCTTAAGCAGGAGAATGAATTAAAAACTATGTATATTACGGGGATTCTGGATAATTTGTAATATGGAAGGGAGTCCTGATTGGTTTCCCTCCGTCTGGCAATATACGAATATTTGTATATCGATATATGGTAAATTTTCAAAGAAATGAGTAAAACACTATCTTTGAAATTGTTTAATGGACCAATATTCGCAGTCATAATGTATTAAAACTGCTTACAAGTGGTGGACGCTACAATAATGCGAAATGAAAGGACGTAGAATCAATATATATATTAGAGATGGGCCGAATGTGATTTGAACAGATTCCGAACTTCGGCCGAACTTCTGTTCATTTTCGCATTTTCGAGAGCGACGCGTCGTGACTTGTTTACGCATTTACTTCAAATACCCCGCCCGCACACCGCAGGAAACATATACCTACGAAAAAAAAAACGTAACAAACTTCTGCCAGATAAGGCTTGATAAGATCTTTGGTGTTTTTGCACCATAACCTGACTCTGGTAAATTTTAAATATGACTAGATAGATAAGAAAAGTTGGTTTAATATGATTGTTGAAAACAAATACCCTTTAATCGTAATAAAAATACTTGAGGTTAATGAATGTTGAATCAAAAACATTATTTTTTTTATTTAATTTACGGACTCCTATCCAGATGTTTACTAGGAGAATACAAGTTTATTTTTTTTGTAATATGGCTAATTATTAATTAGGCAGGGATTTCTAAGATTAATAACTAATTAACTAAGATTAAGGTTAAGAACTAAGATTAAGATTAATGATAAGATAGGAACTGATTTAATATAAGGTTTACATTTACAATGTTCCGAAATAAATAAATAAATAATTGACCATGAGTGAGTAAAAATAATATCTTTTATTTTACAGTATCTAATGTTGTTAAATAAGGTGCTTCTAAAATATATGCCACGGTTGTTTGTATGGAGACTTGGCCAATGACCTGACCGATTTCCGTACAAAGTGCAAGTAGGTATTATTTTTCTTGTACCGATTTTCGGCCCATCTAAATATATATATATATATATATATATATATATATATATATATATATATATATATATATATATATATATATAATATATATTGAGAATTTAAACTATACGCTTGTGTGTGTTTGTGTGTATACAAAGAGGGCTACTTTTAATATCGCTCATTTTAATATCAAAAATTTAGGTTATCTTTATAGCAGTATTATATTTTCAATTCAAAATTAGTAGGTACTGCATTTGTGATAATAATAAAATGTATTTATATAGAGTACTCACTCATTTTCTTTCACTATTTTTTCGTGACTTTCTTCATTAATAATAAATGCACTTTGTTCATTCATATTCAAAACACTTTATACACAAACACTGTGTCGAAGACTGCCGAAAAGAAACGACGTTAGACAATGCACGGCCTTCAAGCCACACCTCCGTGCTCGTCGGAGTGGGGAGCGTGAGGTTTTTTCGTTACGGCGGAATAAATTTCTGGATTCGGTTCCCACGCTCAAGGCCCGCGATAGAAGCTATGCAATAGCTTAAAAAGCTTCCGCGCAAAAATTTTAGGAACTGCTCATCTGTTTCTTTCATTCCATCTCTCACGCTCTTTACGTACCACTCTTTTAAATGTCTTTGGCTTTTTCCTCTCTCGTGACAACTTGTGTTCCTGATTGCGTAGCGTACGCGTGCTGCTTGCACTTCGATTTCGACGAGAAATTCTACGATGATCATGTGCAACACTGCGGCGTTGATCGCGCTCTGAACTGCGTTCTCGAGACCACTGCAATTGTAGCTGACGCTCACCACAATCACTGGGGCTGCGGCATCGATTGCGCCTCTCGATTCCTCACAGATGTCGACCACGGCCTTGGGACTGCTGTCGACCACTAGTACGACACGAACTACGAGCGCGTCGAGAATTCGCCTCGACTCCTTTGTCACTCATTTTCCTGGAACTCGGAAACATTTTCATGTATAAAATTATAAAAACGAACAAATCTTAATTTTCATTTATTCCATGACGGAAGGTACTCTAAAATTTATTTTATTATTACTAATCACAATTTTTATGTTATATATTTTCGACATATAATGTCCTCCAGACCGAATTTCGGCTACGGCAGCTTGCCTCAACGGAGGCTAGCCATCGGCGCAGGACAGGATTTTAGTGCCCAAGTGTATGCGCAAGCACAGGTGCACTCTCTATTCCCTCACTCTCATAATCCGATGGGTCGGTAAACCGACACGACCGGAGAGAGGTCAGGCGCAGGACCAACGGCTTTACGCGCTTTCCGAGGCACGGGGGTGAGACACCGCCAACTTCCTGACTCCGGGCGGCTACTGAGAATTTCTGGACGAAAAAACTCAATAATTGATTTTTTGGCCCGACCCGGGATTCGAACCCAGGACCTCATGATCAGCAGTCGCACTACTACAATCACTAGACCAACGAGGCAGTCAGCAGTTTTCGACATATAATGTAATAGCGTCATCGCTTATGTATATAGTAATAAAAAAAGAAAAAATCTCAATTTTCATTTATTCAATAACAGAAGGTATATACATATACAACGCTCACTAAAACTAAAGTATCACTTCCACCAGCTTATATAATTTAAATTAATGACGGAAATTTCTTCGCTAAAACATTTTTTTCTCATGACCTCCAGTTGTTTTTTACTCCAAATCTGATCTTGTCTTTTCTTACAAATCTATATATATTATAATTGAAGGGAACAAATAACTGTGATTTTATATTCTGATACTTAAAAAATAAATTACCTGCTGCAACTTAGCATTAAACCATTATACTTGTCATTTATTCATAGCCAGCCTTAAATGATATCGTGTTTGCAACACTGCAAATTTTATTGTAATTTACTACAGAAATATTTTGCAGCACAACAATTATTCAAATAATTTTCCTTAACTTTACATGAAATTTGTAGTGGCATGGCGGTCGGTCGATTTAATAACATTCCTTAGTAGTGTTGAAGTATGAGTTTAAAACTAGTCGTCTTCAACGAAGTTGAAGTGTATTACCATTCCCTGTAGTACGGCATTTGCGTAAATTATATTACTTATTACCACCACTGATGTATTTATGTTCACACATAGCTTTGTACCTCATGATGAAAATTTTAAACAAAAGCTTTCAGTTAGTCACAAAGTTTATCAAGTTGTAATTAACTTATAAACAGCTTGACTTTAAATACAGTGAAGTTAAAGTTGTAACATATGAAGGTAACGATGGTGGCATTCGTTGTTTATGACATCAAGGAAGTTAGAGATGATATTCTACGATCGTTAACGCCATAGAAAATAAAAATAAAGAAATCAACGCTAAGTCACGAGACCGTCGCGTGACTTAATGTTAAGATTTGTTGTTTCCATTCATTTCAATATTTTAAAGCGTAACTATCGTAAAAAGTATACCATTTCAATCCCACAGGACGTTCAACCCCCCCCCCCCCCCCCATCCCGTAACCATGAGTACTACAAAGCACAAGGAACATCGGGAATCAAAAAGTTAAATTAAAGACGATAAAATCCGTAAAAATTAGTTTCATTTAATGTGTAATGTTATATTTCTTAAGTTTAATACACTCTCAACAGGGTATTGTAATACGTACGTACGTTTACGTACATTTTACTTGACTCTTGGCCGTGTTACCAAAAATGTGTAAGTCTGAGAAAAGCTCTTACTAAATAACTTTTATTAAACTTTAACTTTTATTTAGCGACAGTAGCTTAATTGTAGTGTGCTAACAGCGAATTCAAAAGGTCGTGGTTTTCTAATCCGCTATTCGACTTATGTCGTAAACCATTACTAACATAAGCATTTCTAGCTTGCCAGGAGTGTTTAAAGGAAATATGAGTAACTAGTTGACCCACGCAACTTCGTCTACGTCACGTAAGATGGAGAGAATGGGTTGTTTGCACTTACAATACAATTCAAAAGAAGCTGAAGCTTTCTTCTTTTTATCCACGAATTACTGGAGAACTATTAATAAAATTTAGTAATATGTGGTAGTAATTAGTGCTAATTTAAAATAAAGCGGATGAAACCAGAAGAAACATTGCTTATATGTCTGTAATGGACAATTTTTATTGGTTCATTTGAAGATATGTTTTGATTATTTTTATTATCTTCGTTAAGAATATAAAAAAGGCTATTTCAGGTACATCACGCTATGATCCGTAAGATATTATAGTAAAGGATGTCACGGGAATGGGAATAGTAAAGAAATATTATGTAAGTATTTAAAATTCGTATTTGGTTAAATGCGACGTATATATGTTGCATATAACTTACCAGTAGTTTGTTTCTAATATTGAGAAAGACGCTTCAGCTAAAGCTTTGTGATCCATCTAATGGCCTGGAGCGCCGCCATTCGTAACAATAATTCTACGCTTGGCTTGTTGTATACAATTACTTTCATTAGTTAGTTGCTTAAATTTCATCCAAAATTGTTGACTAAAACGTTTACTTTTTCTACCACGGACATATTAAATTCTTATTTGTATAGGGAACATTAACATCCCCATACAAACGCCAAAAAACACGGTCCTGGTCCACCCGTATTCGTCGATTTCCAGCATTTCTTACCAGGTTGTCACTCCATATAGTGACAGGCTGCCCCACACTTCACCTACCGGCACGAGGCTGCCTCAACTCAAAAACCTTTCACCACCCTCGGTTACTCTTCAAGCTATATTGCCGGCCCCTTGCCACTTGACCTTACTTATTCGTTAAGCTATGTTAGTTACTCTGGTTCAATTCGGGATATCCTAATTTCTAAGTTTATCATGCAGACAAACCCTCTAGCGTAGCTCTTTAAATAGCTCGCTGAGCGACCTTTAGCTTTCTCACACAGCAAGCCGTGAAGGACCACGTCCCAGATTAATGAGTGATGACTTAAAGTTCTGAGATTTTCAACATGCGCTGGTTGTACAATCTTGTTTTCAAGTTTTGAGATATGCCTGACGACAAGATCCGTCATTATCTCCCGAACGCTGTTCAGCCGAGTTGATTCCGTCGAGTAGCCTCTCGGTCGAAGTTGGACTTACCTAGTCGGACTTTTATCCTAAGCATATTCGTCGAAAATTTCTAGCTTAGTGCTCGCAACAACTACCGACATAGATGTGATATGGACGTTACACATGATCTTTGTTAATGATGATGATAATTAATGATGATTAGAGACAACCCATGTTTGCCACAACCATAATAGAGCTGTAGCATGGCTCTACCACTTACGTGTATTTTCAGTCCAACTAAGTAGCCAGTTTGGTTGACATTCCATATAGTGGGTGTTCGACATTCATCTTGCTTACCGGTACGAGGCTGCTACACGAGAAACTTTCTTCGTCACATATTGTCGGGATTGTCGAGCTATAGGATAAGCTCATTGCCACTTCAGCTTATTGGTCCCTTTTTTTGTTATTGGAATGTATTTTCTAAAAATATTGGTTAATATCACTAACATTATTAACATTATATGAAATTGTAAATAATTATGAAGAAGGAACGATGTGAATGGAAATTCAGCCTTTTCTATCATTTCTTCTACATCTATAAAAGCACTTTCACGCTCTCTTTAACGTAATATAAGTTTTGCAAAAGATAAACGCGTAATTCATCTGGGAGTAAATTTTAATTTATTGCAATACCTGCAACGTGACAGGTGCGGATACTTCTAATCAGACTATCGAGGACGACGCCATGAAGAGGCAGGGTAAGTGAATCCACTTCCCCATGAAATAAGTTGAGTCTCCCCCCCCCTTCCCCCAATGGGATTATTTTATCATTTACGAAAGTCTCGTACCGTTAATAGAGAAATGAAAAAGAACATGAGAAAAACTCTAAATTATTTAAAAATAAACTTTCGTTTCTAACCAGCCTGCTAAGCACTGAGACGATGACAAATATCCCGCTGTGAGGCTATCAACGGGAAGCCCATGTTCAGCGGTGGACTTTTGATGTAACTGTACCGATGACGATAATAACCTGCTACGTTTATTACTTATAATACATATTCCGGAATGCAAAACGTACGAAATATACATTACTGGATGTGCGAAACGGAATTAAGATCACACTTGGAAAATAAATCAGACGAAATAATAGTATATATTTCATTAAGAGTGCGGAGAGCCTGGCATTGCAGCTGAAGGTCAGGGTTGACAGTCGGAACAAGTTGCAATGACGGTTCCGCACGTGTGCTGAACAACTATTTTAATACAGTTGCGAAAAAATGAATCAATTTAATAAAATAATAAAAACAATAAACTCAACTAACTTGGGTATTCGTTTATATCCACGTTGTTCCTTATTTTCAGCATACATTTTATCATCGAAAACCTCGACCATAACGTAGGTTTTAATTTTGCTGAGAGTTCGGAGAAGTATGTCAACAAAACATTTTCTGAAAAACTATTTGCTTTTTTCTCTAATTCGTCATATTCGTCATAGATATGTAGCGAGTTTTGGACTTTTCCAGTAAAATGTTTTCCGAAGCCTTTTGTGCAATTATACTGAGTTCTGATGATGTTAATTCAAATAAATTATCGTCGAAATTACTCATTTTGTGCAATAAACAACTAAACCGCAAAGAACATTTTTGAAAATGGCGCCAACCATTGGTAAAAGCAACGCAAATGGTAAAAGAATAAAGCAGATATTTTTTTTGTTTTCTTCACCCATTCTGGGTAGGCAAAGGGAACTATGCCCATACAGCCAAGTCTTCAGTAGAATTTTTTTACTGATATGCACGGATTTAGGGCAGATATTATGCAAACATTTTGTAGAAATTCTAAAATTACACGAAACGTTAACTAAAAAGTTTAGGGACGAAGAATGATAACAACATTTTGTGTAGGTGTGTTCATCGTTTTTTCGTTTAATTTATAATGGCCCAGGTAAAGTGACGTTCTCATTCATAAATAAGTGTGATATTTAAATTAAACCAGTTTATATGGATTATATCGCGTATATTAACTTATTTTATATTCCTGACACATGGTCATGGGAGGACTGAGGTATTCAACGTCCCGTTGTCTGTATACTGATTACTTATTATTATTGATAATTCAACTTACTTTTTGAAACAAATTGTCTTTTCTATCTTTATAGTGCCATTCTTCGTCGTGCTAATAATTTCAAACATACAATTTAAAAGTAAATATAAATAAGTAATATTAATGAATAAATACACCGAGGATAATAAACTGTATCTAGTAGTGTTCTATCGAGATTAACGCGGGTATTTTGAAGTTGTAATTAAATATATCAATTTTGGTATGCAACATCAAAATACTTAATAATAACTTCGAAATAAAAAATTCGACCGAAATAAGTAAAATCTATAGTAGAATCGAAAAACAGCGCAGGCAAAAATGTAAGATATTGAAAAATATGAATTCATTGAAAGTTGAAATAATTTATAAATATGGAAACAAAACGATAAATGACTGTACAAAGTTTTGACATTTCCTTAATAATTAAAACTATGAAGTTAAAAATAATCATGTCCAGTCTTGACCTGAAAATTTTCCATCGTGTCTAGTGATGTAAAATATCTTATAAAATTGCATATTTTTTTCTTATTTCGTATAGCATAATTGTATTTTCAAATAAAGCTAGGAAAAAAAGTAATGTTAGGTACTTTGCTTATCATTCTCAAGACTAGACTTTTGGAGACGGAAGACTCAAAGGCCCAGAGGCCATGCCAAAATACATTAAAAATGTGTTTTACACGTTCCGTTTCGGACTACGAAAAACTTTCTCATTCGTCATGTGGTTTATGAATGTTCAAAATAACCAATTTCTTTTTTTTTATAATTAAATAATTTATGATTAGATACGATGTTACTAGTTTTGTACTATGGTGTGGTAAAGAAAAACAAGTATACAGACCTTATCTGACATCAGTTATAACCTCAAACTTTTATTTACTTAATAGCATTGTCCCCTGGGCTCTAAATGGAATGATGATAAGTTATTACGTAGACAGAGAAACCTATAGACAAATTGATGCCTTCTTTCACTTTCACACACGAAAAAGAAAAATCTATGCATACGTCTTGTATAGAAATGAGACAGAGCGGTGTGATTGTTTGTCCCTTTCTCCGTGCCGGTTTTTTTTGTTTAGCAAACTACACTTTGCTAAGCAACTTCGACAGTTCGTAGCGATCTAAGGAGTTTACAAGTTAGTTTAAGTGAGAAAAAAGTGTTTTTTTGAGCTTAAAATTTGTGAATCTTGTTCAGTTCAGTTCCTAGAACAATTAAAAATGTTATCTAAATATATTTAAAAGTCATAAAGATTATTGTATAACCTAAAACTACCTTTTCGTTATCGTCCTTTCTCACTCGAGGCCACGCTAATCATTATTAGTCTATTGGTTTCTCTGTCTACGAGTTATTATGTTATTATAAACAATAATTGTTATATGCAACAGCAGTTGAAGGTAGACGCGACCTGTTAAAGGAATCAAGTGACAGGTCGTTCAATGTATGTAAAGTGGGCATGATTCTTTGGTGAGGTTATATTGACATCAGATCGAAGAATAGAGACACAATAGTCTCATGCCAACATGCACACATATAATACAGTGTTTCCGGATTTTGAAGATGTCAAAATTGATTTTTACGTGGTAGAATCACGCCGTACCTTGCTAAATTATTTTGGCAGCACAAATCGGTTGGCTCGACTTTGAGAGGATCACGCTCTCACAGAACACCATCGTCGAATAGCAACTTAATGCTGCTGTGTTTCTTATGGTGCGTGTCGAGAATGTTTTGCTTTTGTTAGGCTAAGCTAAATTCTCACCATTAAATGGAATAGTAGTTAAGCCCCGAATTCAAATAGTTAAAAGGCGCAACGTATGGGAATATTGGCACAATTTTGCAGAAAATATTTTTGGCTCGTTTCTCAATAGGTTTACAATTTCGTCGACCTATTTTCAGCCGGTTGTTACTCGCTTAACGTTTTGAGTAGATCTTTAACAGACGAGTGGTTAGTGGTTGGATACGGGGTACACTTGTGTGAGCACTGCGTAAAAACCGGGTTATAAATAAATAAAAAAAATTTGCATTAGCATGAGCACTTATGTCGAAAAATAAATTTATTTCTGTAAAGATTATTGAATGATGACAGGTGATTAAGGTTAAGTTGAAAAATTCCTATTTCTCTATTTCCTTTTCCATACATAATTTTCTTAGTGTTAAAATACCATAAGGTTGGTGGAATTTTACGGGCTGACGAAGAAACTGAGTGCGTTTATGAAGTACCCACTGAATGTGTTGTTTAAATAGACAGCTAGATTAGTTTATTTTAGTTACTTTCATAGTGTAATGACTTATGGAACTTTGCTGTGGGGCTATGCGGCTGACATTGGAGTCATATTTTTTTTGCAAAACAGAACCGTAATGGCGATTTATAGCTTAAATAGTAAAGAATTAACGTTGGCATCGCAATATACGTATTTATCAATATGTATGTACATAAAAACATAAATAGTTTTCATAAGAAGAAATATATTTGAACTATTTTTTTATTTTTTTTATAGGATAGGGTGACAAACGAGCACACAGTCCACCTGATGGTAAGTGGCTGCTGCGGCCCATAGACATCTACATCTATCTTCGATTACAAATCCTAAAGTTCATAAAGTTCCTTAAATATAAAATGTAGTTGCTAAATGAGTAAAAAACTAAATTCTTACAAAAATTGTGTTAGCCTTCTGCTCAAAGATTTGTGTGTTGTTATAAACTGTATTGTGATAGTAAATGTACTGTTAGTGTGAACTTTAAATGCGTTTGTGTTCTGTCCGAAATCTGTGTAATCTTTCTCTTGTAATTCTCAATTTATGAACATTTATTATTATAATAAATAAACTTTAATTTGTGTATATTGTGAATTGTGTATATTGGGAAATAAAAATTATAACAGTGAACAGTGAGGATGATTTTATCACCAATTTTACTACAACAAAAATGCAGATGCGTTGTCACCCTTGAGGACTAAGATGGAATGTCTCGTTTCCAGTCAAAAGGGTCTCCGGTTCTCTACACTCACCATACGAAACACAGCAGCATCAAGCTACTATTTCATGATGGTATTCTGTGAGAGCGTGGTCCTTTCCCCCGGTCGAGCCGACCCATTCGTGCAACAACTATACTACTAATATAACTGCAGCATGGCTCTACCACGTAAAACTTTCAACACTAGGAACAAACATAAGCTTGTAATACAAGTTACTAGATTCCACAGAATTAGTTATTCATTTATGGGACAATGTATATGCTTTTAAAACAAAATCCCAGAAAATGTTAACAATTTGTCTCACAGCAAGTTTAAATGTTTTATTAAAGAAAAAAATTATGAAAAGATTTATTATAATATCAAAGAAAATAAAAATGAAAATAACTCCTGGTGATGAGGTGATCACCACCATGCTGATTCTATTTCATTTAATAACTGTGCAAGCAAAATTATTGTAAAGTAAAATATGTTTAAAGAAAGTCCTGCTGTGTTACTTGCATGCTGTTTCCTAGGACAAAGGTATATGCATAAGTATTATGCAATAATCTATAATGATTAAAATAAATCATTTCATTCATTTTATTTCCTTTGAATATGCTTAGGTGTGACATTTTACTCCAAATTTGCATAGCCCTGAAGCTACGAAACAAAATAAAATAATTATTATAATCAGGACATAATCTAAGAAGATATAGAATCATTGAAACATTTCCTCTTTTTTTTAAGTCAGCTAAAATTTTATGGAAAAATATTAGCTGTAGAATGCTAAAATAATCAGCACTGAACCATGCATTGTATGTTTTTATAGCATTGTGTGACAAACGAGCACACAGTCCACCTGATGGTAAGTGGATAACGTGTCCCATAGACATCCCCATTTATTCTCAATTAAGAATCAAAATGCAAATGCGTTGGCACCCCTGAGGACTACCATGAAATGCCTCAATTCCAGTAAAAAGGGTCTCCGGTTCTCAATACTCACCATACTTTTTACGCTGTTATTCTGTGAGAGCGTAGTCGAGCCGACTTATTCATGCAACAAGTGTAATATAGCTGGAGCGTGGCTCTACCCTGTAAAAAAAATTGTTATAGTTTTATTGTTAACAAATAAAAATCGCTGTTATATAACACCTCATACATTGTGAACATAGCAGCCAACAAAGACAAATTATAAATTCGCTAATTCCTCATATCCTTTTTTCCCACAGATTATCTTAAGTTATACTTATACAACGAATGTAGTAGTATAAACTAACTACTGCCAGCAGATCCGCCGGCATGTAAACAGAATGTTTTTAATGTCCATTTTCCAACGGTAACTTTTATTTTCTTTGTTTACTTCTTATAACCCAGTGCTTCACTATGATCCCACATAATGGTAAGCGGTAACGAAGCCCTAGATTGTAGATAGTACACTCTTAGAGTAACGTTAACTTATTCCTTATTGTGATTGCGACACTCAAATTGTAATCAAATGGAAAGACGGAAGTTGACAAATTATACCACCACTGTGCTGTTTGCATTACGAGGTATGAAGAATAATTTTGCGAAAAAATTTAATACTACCTAATATATCATCATGATAATGATGATATATTACTTGGGTTGACACAAATACAGATAAAAAATGTGTCAGTTGTCTCAAAGTAAGCTCTGGAATCCTTAGTTTTTTATCAAAACTACGGTTTTTGCGTAGACGCAACAGGAATCATGTTTTACTATAAACATAACATTTCTGGAGAACGTAGAAAGTAAAATAAAAAAACATCAACCTATGTGCCTGCCACCAGGCTGGGCGCGGTTTATGGATATTGTTAGCAGTATAGACCTTTTCTCATTTCTCAGATGGTTATAAAGCAAGCTTTCGGAATATTTTTATTTCTCAAACTTGCAGATTCGTCACGATATTTTTCTCCACCACTGAGTACGTGGTAAACCAACACTTGAAATTAAAATTAACAATTTTACTGGCACCGGCGGGAATCGAACACCGTTTGCCCGCGTATAGTAAATTTACTGCAAGTGCGCTACCACGGATCACCAAATGTTAAATACTGATGCAATATATAAAATAATATGTATTATATAAACACTTCCTATAGGATTGTGTTTGTGGTGTAAGACCAGTGATGATGTTTGGGGTGTAAGTAACGGCTTTGTCTAATCAAAGCATTCCTTTCACAGAACGCTCAGTAGTACACATAAAATGCTCTTTATCAGTTACATATTTCACTGAGTCAGATATGTTGAATAATGGACGTAAAAATATAATTAAATTTCAATTTCCACGCTTTACTGAGCTTGCATTCATGTCATTGCTTACTACATCATTAAGTTAATTGCTTAAAATACGTTAAAACGAGTGTGAAATATGGGCATTATTATATGTTGTCCTTGTCCTTGTGAAACTTATGCACACAGTACGACACTAATGAAGTTTTTTCTTGTCAGATGAACATTTAGAAAAACAGCATATAAACGAACTGCAAGAAATATAAGCGCTGGTACAAGGGGGTTTCACCTGAGGAGAATTATGAAATTATATTATATTAGTAAAAATATACCTACAATCTAAATGGCGACCCCCCAGTAGATGGAGTGACGACCTGGTAAGACGCAGGAAGTCGATGGATGCAGGTGGCTCAGGACCGTGCTTTGTGGCATACCTTGGGGGAGGCCTATGTTCAGCAGTGGACTTGGTAAACACTCTCCTTACTTTAACGTACTTGATATAAAGTATGTATATACTACGAATCTGGAGAATAGTTAGGAGACACAGAGGTAAACTGTAGGAGTTACAGAACATTTTGTGTCAAACTCAGGAGCTTGAAGTAGATAAGTACTCTGTCCAATTAGTCAACCTATCATCTGATTCTGAGTCATCATACAAACTGACCCCTTAAATTTTCACTTTTGGTACCAAGGGTCAATACTTATTAAACCTATGAAATTTTAAATCGGGTAATTTTACATAAAGGGTCAAAAAAATAAGTTCCGTAAGACAAGTATAAATCAGTATAGAAATATTATACTCGTACAAAAGTGAAGTATTTCCCACGAAAAACATCACAAGTAGTTTGTGGGTTTAACTCGCTTTAGCTATCTGTCCTGGCGCACCGCAAGCCGCAGCGATATTGTGTTTTTACAGTGAACAAACTAGTCACGGCTTTATAAATACGTATACAGAACTTTGACATATAAAAATACGGTGTAATAATTATGATATGGTGTAATATTTTGGACCAACTCGGTAAACAAGGATTTTGCATTCAAAGCTCAAAAGAAATGCATCAGAACAATTTGCAATCTGGATAATACAAGCTACAAGCTGTCAACTATACTTTAAACACTGACATTGCCTTCGATATATATCTACGAAATAAATCTATTCGCGAAATCATATGCAAACTTTTACATGACTGCTCTTAAAAGCTACTATAGTCAACTACGTGGGAAAACAAAGATTAGACATAGAAATACGCTATTTATGGAGGTAAGGCACTAGTTCTTTGTATGACATCACTGATTTAAAACAAACTGCCACGTAATGTCAGAAAGTTGCCTATTTCGCTATTTAAAACGAAATTACACATATTTCGGACTTGTTATTATAATGTCATAGAGTACTAAGAGGATTAAAGTATTGTAATTCAATAACAATAGTTTTATTTTATTGAAACCTAATAATAAATATTTGAATTTATTTATAATTGAATTATAGTAACTTATACCTTTACGTATAATATGCGACTTATTGTAATAATTTAATATTGTATGAAGAAATATAAAATTTGAATTTTAGTATTATTAAAGATATTTAACTTTGAGTTTATATAACTTCAAGGTATTTAGTTTGACAATAATTAGCACTGTAGGACCCTACTTAACCAATGACAATATATGTTTTTCCTTATTATTTTTCATTTCATTTAAACGCTCCATTTTTGAATTAGTAATGCGTAGCCTAATATTGTAATGTGTTTGCTCACCTTATAAGATAATAATAATACAGTAAACATATTCTAATTTTCTGTTAAAACTTTTATACCTGTATTGTGCAAGTAAATGAATTTAATTTGACAATGGACTGGCTAAATTTTTCGGCTAACAAACTCATGGGAACGAAAGGTTCTCGATTGGCAGCCTCTTAGATAAAAACGACACAACATTCCTAATGGGGCGAAGATTCATTCGTTACTCAACATCGTACACGTCTCTGGTTGTTTTTGACTATTTCATTTCCACTTGTTATATTTTATTGTAGCTTTTACTTGTAATTTTACTCAAGCTGCTAAGATACCAAGAATAAATAAAATCAGCGCACAATCTCTGCACGCGCTAGTGATTTAAATTTTTTGTTCATTTGGTTTTTCATTGCATTGCAACTGCAGTTATTCTGTAGAAAGACAGAAGTTGTCTGTACATTATAAACACAAACAAAAACAATCAGTTATAATTAAGAGTGTATAACACTTTACCAAAATTCAAACTATATTTCCATCGATATAATACGCCACTAGGTCTTTCCTGCCTTGGAGTTTACCTTGCTTGGAACCGCATTCTTCACCTAGACGACCAGGACGGCGGAAGGCTCTTCTACATAATATAATGTTAGAACCAAAATATTTAGGTCAGTAAAATGAAGCAACGTCTGAATTTGAAGGCACCTAATGGTATAAAAAAACATAATTTTTATTTATATTTTAATCTGTAAAAGACAACATGATAAATCTCTTTATAAAGAAAACTCTTGTGTATCGATTTTCAGGGAGTGCAGGCGATTTAACTTACCTCATGACCTTATCCCATAAGATGGCTTCACGTTATTACATCTATATTTCTCCCTCCCACTACTGTAACCTGACAAATTCCAGCCATAAAACTTCAATTTTAACAGGTTAAATAGACAATTCTCAAAATTGAAAAATGCAATTGGACCTGTAAAATTAATATTTTGCTTCTATTTCCTGCCTCCAAGGGTAGCATACACACTCTCTTTTGTGTTTCGATATTAATGGCAATAGACCTATTTACAGGCTAAGTGGCATTTCATCTCAGTAGTTTTCGTTTAGTAGTTAACGTAAAATTAATATATTTCTATAAGAAACTCTTTTTGCTCTATTTTAATGAAACTTGACAATACATTCATAAAAAACCGGAGCCTTGCGGCCACTCGAAACGCTCCACCTCGTGCAGGCGAGGTTGAAATTTGGACAAAAAAGTTTTTACACTCTCCTTATTTTGAGGATTTCCCATGACCAGCCATTGTTTATTAACCAGCCATTATGTATTGGTAATTGAATTGAAGTCGCTAAGAAACCACGAATATTGAAAGTAAGTGCACAAGCCCTGAATATACCAGTTAATTAAAATGTTTGTTTACTTGTTATGTTAATTACAGTTGAGTGATTCTGCTGTAACAAATCACGAATTATTGGCTTTCACCGTAAGAACTTCTTTCGGTATCTATGAAATATGAAATGGCAGATTAATAAACTCTTAATTTAGTGCGATTCACACATAGAAAACTTGCATTGCTTATAAAGAGTGCCGTGGATGTGAGAGAGCTGTATTTTTAAACCAGAGTTTTGTAACATAGTGAATGTATGCATTTTAGTTCATAATAAACACAAGTTTGACTTGATAATATTTTACATTATTATATATTTTTTTTAATTTTGACTTGTTATTTACGAAATCGATGGCCATTTTCGTAAAGGACTTATTAGATTTAAATTTTTTAAAACGTTGGTGGTTCGATATTTCCTAACATAACCTACTCTAACCATGCTAAGCATTTTTATGGAAATAAGTAAAAAATGTACAAAATCTGATATTAATAAACTTTGATATGTAAAGAAAGGGAAAAGACCACTTTGCACTATCAAATTACAGCAATGGATACACCGTTGTTTATTTATTGTAGTAATTACTTGAAGACATTGTGAACCGAAGCGTCAAGTAATGCTCAAGTTCAAGGAGACTGATGGATATTAAAAAATGATTCAAATAAAATCATCATCATTATCAACTGCCCTATGAAATCCAAACTTTGACGTAGACCTTACAAAAATGCACTAGCTGGCGAGCACTGCTTAAAATATTATTTGTTGTTGACCAACGAGCAAACAGCCCACCTGTTAGTAAGTGGATAGTGGATACCGTGGCCCATAGACACCTACATGAATCCTCGAATAAAAATCAAATTACTATAAATGTGTTGTCGAATCTGAGGACTAAGCTAGAATACCTACCTCGTTACCAGTAAAAATAGTCACCGGTTCTCAACACTCGACATACGAAACACAGGAACTATCATCGTTATGTATACATGTATCTGTACATATTAAACGATGAAATTTTTTAATGAGCTTGTTTCACAAAAATTTTTACATTGATGTTAAAACAAATTTAGTTAACATCTCCATAAAAAAATCGTTTGATGTTATATTTCTGCCAGCTGTAACATCCCCACAACAAAAACATCAAAGAAATTTCTATTATTCACTGTTTTTATTCGTTTACAAAATTATAATATTTCCATATTTTAAATCTCAAACAAAGCTAATCCCATGTCATAAACGTCTGGTGAAAGAGAGCTTAAAAATGAATATCTTGTTCAAAAAACTCTCGCAAAAAAAAAACATGTACAACACAAAGTATAATACAAATATTAAATTTTTTCCTTTTTTTTCATGATAGTATATATGTGTTTGGAGCGGGATAATGGTGTAAAAATGGCTGGGAATCTGCGCGTGTTCAAGCTGCGTCCGCACAAGTGTATTTTGCAGGAGTAGATTTAAAAATAATGCTTAAAAATAAAAATAAAATATTTTATAAGATAAAGACATTCTTGCGACCAACATGTATTATCATCACCATGTATTAGCGACATCAGAAAAATGATCGCTCCATTCCATCACTTCGATATCATAAGAGACAATTGATGTACTCCTAAATGCCTGATATAGCTCTAAAAAATACTTGTAAAATTTGCAGACGAAATAGAAAACAACATGTTAAATGCAAAACAACCGTTGACTTGAATTGAACCTTTTGAAAATGCTCATGTATATTGACTACAAACAAAAGTTAGTCTTTCCGAGGGAGTCATAAGAGTCAACAGAGGGATATGCAACATGAGACGGGCAGCAGAATCTTTCTATTAACAACTCAAAATAATATAAAAACAAGGTTGTCATCCCGCCTTCCAAGAAACTATTGGAAATATGTCTATTATAAGATAATCTACGGGTAAGACCTGCGCTCAGCGCTTTACCGTTAGCGTGGTCTTTTGATAGGCTGTAGTGAATCAATAAATAAAATAAGAATTCAGTATCAATTATAAACACAGTCCGAGTCCGTCTCCGTTATTCGACTTAGAGAGTGCCGCGCCAGTCGGCCCCAATGCATAAGCTGATTAAAAGCAAAGTCAGGCGACGCAACTAAATAATAATTGCATTACCTTATCTCAACAGTCAAATCTCAGCGCGGTACACAGACAGAATAACTGACACGAATTAGTGTCAAAGGGACCCAAACTTTAATTTAGACAAATCTTGCCTGACGCTAGTGAAGTAAAAGGTCTTGCTTTTGTTGAATCACAATAGTTTTAGTTATTTTTATGTAACCGTAGTTATTTATATTATATATATATATATATATATATATATATATATATATATATATATATATATATATATATATATATATATAAACCAATCTACAGCATCTCCCTAACACTGTAGAACTAAAACTAAACTAAAACACGGCATCTCTCTAACACTTCAGAATGGAACACAACAGTATCTGTTTTATAAACATTTGAATTTCGTAAAATTAAAGTTTAATGACTAATCTTGTCAAGTTGCAATATTGGAAGGGAAATATATGGATGTACATAATAACATGAATCCACCTTATGAGATAAATTTATTGCGTGGGTCGAATCGCTTGCGTTCCTTTAAAATTTATATGTAAGAGGTTCCTTATAATATAGAGATATATCATTTCGTTATATACAAAGAAAAAGTATTGCTATGGTTTTTATTAATTCCTAAAGTATTTTCAAAATTTTTACTTAAAAACTGATAAATTATAAAAATAATATTAAAAAGTATACTGTTATAAAATACTTTCATATAACAATCACGTAACTAAATAGTAACTACCACAGTGCTACCAAAACAAACACGAAAGCTTTGTAGTATGAAGCTTTACAATAGTAACATTATTCGACCATAACTTCTAACGTTGCTTCGATGTTTATGTATTGGGCGTTCCGAAATCTTGGTTGTCATATTTACACAATATTTTATGTAAACCACGGAAGGAAATTGGATGATAGAATATTATCCTCCAGACAGAATTTCGGTCACAGCAGCCGGTCTTCAAGGAGACTAGCTATCTACGTAGGACATTATTATAGAGCCAATTGTGTGCGCAAACACAGCTGCACTCTACTCCCTTGGAACTGCAATCCGACACTACCGGGTATTGCAATGAGAAACGTGACATCGCCATCAACATTATAGTTCATCACAAGTACATTGCCGAAATATGCATCCCCCAAACAATGCTTCTACGCACGATTTTGAGCCATTTACATCCATCGACTTCCCGCATTTTTACCAGGTCGTCACACATTAAGTGAGAACTGCCATTAAAAAGCATGCGTTACAACCACATTTCATAAATATATCTAATATTTTGTATTACCGTTTTATAAATCCATTGAGTCACAGCTAGAACCAGTGCAGATGTGAGAGATAATGAGTGTATAATTATCTGTTAATATTCGCCACCCTTTGCTGCAGCTCATTATTTCTGATAACATAATCGTCATTGTCGATTTAAATATTTTAAATTATTTAGAAAACAAACAAAATGTATGAATTATATGTATGAGATAGATGGCGGTGTACCATATCGTTTACATTGGATGCAAAATATCCAGACTGGCGTATCTACCAAGCAGTGCAGGTAAGATAAATCGTACAAAAACAGGAGCGGCCCATATCTAGTAGTGCCCTTCACTTCTACATTTCTTTTTTCCTATAGCATTGGGTAATAAACGAGCACACAGTCCACCTGACGGTAAGTGGATGCTATGGTCCATAGACGTTCACATTTATCCACAATGAAGAATCAAAATACAAATGCGTTGTCACCCCTGAGGACTTATTATGGTTTTATGAGATGGAATGCCTCGGTTCCAGTAAAAAGGCACTACGCTGCTATTTCACGTTGGTATTCTGTGAGAGCGTGGTCCTGAACGGGTTTAGCCTACCCGTTCGTGCTACAACTATAATATAGCTGCAGCGTGGCTTCATTACGTAAAAAAGCATAAGCAGAAGAAGAAGATTTATGAATGTAAATGTATTAAAACAAATGCAACATATTATACAGTTTGTTGTACGTAATATGAAGAGGTAGTTTCAATTACTATGCGGTGTACTGATTACTTTTATTTTACATTTACCATTCGACATTTAATATCGAAGAAGAAAACAAAGGAAATGTTTAAACGAGTGTTTTATTCCGATTTCAATTGCATTAAATTACCCGCTGCATTTTAGCGTTATGCCATTATGTGCTCAACTTTAAGCGATAGTGCAGTTGAACAACTGCCAAATATATTCTTATTTACTCAGAAACCAAACGCAGCGTGACAGTCGTAATATTTATATGATTAATATCTGGAAATTTTCCATTTGCAGCATGCATGTTTTTAATTTAAGTTTACTAAAACTGATCAAAAATGTAAGAGCTTACTTTAAATAATTTGTGGTAACACTGAATTCTGAAGCTTTTGTTTAGAAATTATTTTATTTGGTGAATGATTAGCCCTGGAGCTACCTAAATCGTTTTAGATCGCTGACTGAATGGTAGCTAACATCACAAAACTGGATCAACCCTGGTTGGATCCCGGTGGCACTATTGAAATTGTTAATTTCAAAGTGCTAATTTACCACGTAATCGATGGTGAAGAAAAACATCGTAAGTAAACCTGGATATCTGAAAAAAAAATATTTCGAATACACGTGAATGTTGAGAAGGAATTATCTTAATTTTCCGTTTGCAGCTTTGCCAGATATTCGACACCCACATAGATAAAATTTCTGTTATATAACATTATTTTTGCAAATATTGGCGTACGGCGTCTGTCTTTACATCCGATAACATATGTTACGCTATGAAAGTTTTATTTATTACAATATTTATATATTGTTACCATCGAGTGGTGTTTTAGTCACACTTTTAAGCAACTCTTAATAATTAAATTTTAATAAATCTGTTTAATGCTTTCGTCATAATATATAAACAGAAAGCGTTAAAAAATACGGTTGACCCTACAGGCCATCCCTGCAACTTCCCGCTAATTTCAAATGCAAAGCGCTCCAAAATACACTTACTAGCACGCACGCACGCACGCGCATGTTCACGCATACCCACACACCCACACACACAACTTGGTCTTACAATAAAATTGAAATGAAATAAAGTATGAAATAAAGTCACTTTTTTTCACACAACGCCATCTAGTCCCAAGCTAAGCAGAGCTTGTGTTATGGGTACTAGACAACTGATAAACATACTTATATATTTCTAAATACATAAATATTATAGATAAATTACACCCAGACACAGAACAAATGATCGTGCTCATCACACAAACATTTGTCCTGGATGGGAATCGAACCCACGACCTCAGGCTTAGCAGTCAGGGTCACTAACCACTAGACCAACAGGCCTGTCAATTAGTACCATGTTATTACTTTTTCTATTATTTTGCAACTTACATTCTTAGATATTTCTTTCTAATATTCTGCAATTTCTTTCTACACATTATGTAAGTAATACTTTACATTATATAAGTAATACTTAGACAATAGATTTGGAAGTCGAAGTAGAGGCTGCAGAGCTCAAAAATAGCTGGTACTATTATGTAATGTACATATGTAAATAAATTTCATTTCGTGCCTTAATTTCTTTTACCCTTTCCAACATCAGACATTCAGGCGATCGTCTGGTTTTCATCCCTTTGTTGTTAATAAACCGCACATTCGAACAAATCGGTTTGCTTTGTCTTAAGTAACGCGTACGGCAAACGAGTGGAAATTTTGTTGGCATGTGTCTTTCCGTCCGAATACAATCTGGGCGTTTTAAAGGCAAGAGTGGGCTCCAGTTACGTTAAGACAGTGCTATTTACCATCTCGAGATTCATCACCACAAACCAGCATACGAGCATGTACTGTCGCGTAATAAGTAACTTGTACGATTTTTTTCTTTCATCATATCCTCGAATGACATAAACATCAAATTCATTTCAATTCAGTTCAATTCAAATAAGAACCAATCAAAGCGGAGATAGCCAGTAACCTAACGGATTGGTAAGCTAAAGTGGCAATGGACCGGTTATATATCTAGAAGAACTAACCAACAATGCTAAAGAATGGTTGTCGAATGGCGGCCCCGTAGCGTTAAGCGACGCCACTAGATAGAGTGATGGCCTGGTAAGAGATGCAGGATGTTGATGAATGAAGGTGGTTCAGGACCGTACTTTCCGACTTAGCTGACAGCAAATTAAAATAAATGTAAAAGTAATTTCAACCGTATTACAAAGCGTTTGCAATTAAACCAATTTACACAAAACAATTAAAATCAATTTACACGCCATGGGCTTTTATTCCATTTCGTTCAAAAGCGAATCCACTAGAAATAAACTCTAAGGCCTGAAGTGTATTGTACGAATAACCTGTACAAAAACGTATCATTCATACAAACTAGTGATCACCCGCTCCTTACACAGTGCAACACAATCGTAAATCACCTTGGATACAGCACTGAAAACACACCCAGACCCGTATATAAATTGTGTGTTTTTTCGCAAATATTACCGTTCGTAAGGATATGAACGTAAACGATTTAGCATGCACGTAATATTGCGCTTTTGCTATAATACATAAAGAAAACAATCTACTCCTTGGTAATAAATGTTTTATGTTAGATACAAGCTTTTAAGCTATTGCATAGCTTCTATCGCGGGCCTTGAGCGCGGGGACCGAATCCAGAAATTTATTCCGTAACGAAAAAACCTCACTCTCCCCACTCCGACGGGCACGGAGGTGTGGCTTGAAGGGCTTGCATTGTCTAATGTCGTTTCTTTTCGGCAGTCTTCGACACGGTGTTTGTGTGCGTGCAACTAGACGTATTGTACGACTCTACGAAGCTCGCACGAATCGAGACGAGCTGCTCCGAAATCGGACGAATACATAAGCAGCTGTTTATGAGAAAGTATATAGGTGTATAGGTATTTATGTACAACAGTGAATAGCTGTACTTGTAAAAATTTGTGTATAAAGTGTTTTGAATATGAAAGAAAATAAAAATAAAAAGAAAAAAAAATTGTTTTCTTATCGGTCACCACGCTCAAAAAGTGTAACTTGAATTAATATCAAAGAAAAAGAAATACTGCATAAATAAAATAAATAAATAATTATAATTGCATAAGTTGATACAAAATGCTATGCAATAGCTTTACCGCGGCAGTCCCCGAGTGCCACACGTCTTTTTTTACCCTTGTGAATACAAGTGACATTTGTGACGACGGGCTGACCATGTAATTTTCTCGAACAGACGCAGCGCTGCTATGCCAGGATGTCAATAAATGTGAAATATTGAGCCGTTGATATTTGTACTGGAGCTACAAGATACGCCTACGATATGATGAGTGCTACGGACAAAAGGGGTTCATTTTATTGTTGACATGTTTAAATACAGATCCCAGCTAATGTGTTGAAAATGTTGCTTTTATGTTTATGGTAAGCCCAGCAAGGTACACGATTAAAATATAAAACTATGAATGAGTTAGTATTGGTAATAACTGCTCTTTTGACGAGTCAATAATTCAATATAAGATTGTAGTGAAAATTTAAGTAAATATGCAATTGAACTCGTAGACTGCTCAGGGTACATCTGACGTTAAAGTTCAGACACGTTCGTCAGGATATGGAAAGACTTGCTTCCAAGGTTTCCTCACGATATCTTCTTTCACTGCCTAGTGCGCTGAATATCAACTCCGGATATTGCATTCAATAAGTTCAGTGGTGTATTATGTTTCTTTCGGACTATTAATTTAACGATTTAAGGCAAGATGATTGATTAGAGATGTTATAATTCTGCAAATCTACTAAGACCGAATTTGCAACAAAATATCCTGATATAACATCGTATCTTAATGCCATTCGCTCAGTGTTTAAATTCTATATGGGCATGCGCGTATTTTAAAGGGCACAGCGTTGCGAAATTGCCTGACATATGACTAATTTCACTTATGTAAAGGTGAGTAATAACGTTGAGCCTAAACATTATAAACTACTTTTTTGGTTTGTGTGAAATATTAAAATAAAATCAGCCACGTTATATTTGTTTGGCGATATGTTATTTTTGTTTTATTTTTAAAGATTCCAATATTTACTTGATATTCGTATAATAAAGAGAACGATTGAGCGTAGTCCTCTTTTTATCCTAATAATAAAAACACTACATGTGATTAATTTTTAACCTTCCAGCGGTCGCACCCCTTGCGCTAAACACAAGCGGTCGCGCGCGGTCTGTGATTCCGCAATTTTAAGTGTCTTGTTTCCGGAAAACAAATGAATATTTTGATATATTGTATAGCACATGATTAAAAAGAGGTCTTAAACATGTAAAATAAAATAAAAACATATTTATTTACATGTTATTTTTTTATTTTTACTTAATAGAACAAAGGTCTATAAAAACTCAGAATTTTTTGTCCCTGGGTGAAAATTACCGTTATAAATCAACAAAAACAAAAAAAAAATCCTTTTTTTAATACTAAAAACTTAGAAACTTGGCTATAATTATCTTAGAAACAAATCACATTCAACGTCAATAGCACTGTGTAATAGAAACTCTAAAATTGCATTTATTTTTAGATCATTCTATGTAAATTTCTAGTTATAATCTAAATTATAATAAAATAAAGAAAACATACTTAAACGCTACTAATTATTATTTAAGAAAAACTATAATAAATTATTCGTTATTATTATCCATAATATCTACTTGTGATGAACATTCTAGGCATATAACAATCACATGTTCTAGACGCAAGTGTTTTCCATATTTGAAACAACAGTACTTTTCTAAGTCGACGTTATACGTTTTCGTAATTCATTGTCTACAACAAAAATACATTTTTTAAAACTACACTTTTATAATATTATAATATATAACATAAAAAGTAATAATAAGATACACAAAACAAGAAATGGTTACCCCCGTTTCACTTTAATTGCACTGGATTGTTCTGGAACACAATCGGTCGCGCGCGGAATCTGAGACCGCAAAGACAAATAAAAAAGCACATGGGCATGCGACGAATGTCACGGGGCCACTGAGGGGTGCTACCTCACCTTCCCGAGGATATCACGAAAGCGCAAGAGTCTATTGTTTATAGATTTAGTAAATTGACTAAAATAAGTTCGTTGCGGACTCAGAGACCGCGCGCGACAGTTGGAAGGTTAATGCAGCGGCGTTAATGTCTTTTGAATATTTCCAGTATAAACGTGCCAACGGACTTATGACTGTGAAAATGCAATCATAAAACACGGTTGGCTACTATGAAATACACACAGTCATTCAAGAGTATGTAGTAATTTACGTCTGGAAAATGATTATACCGACATCTATCGGAGAGCTAAAAGATCTTTTAGCTATTTATTTACCTCTTACGTTAGTTACCTCTTATAATAATAATAATATGGTTCTGCCTCTCTCTGAACCCTTTCAGTACCTTACTGGAGGGCTCCGGGAGGGGATTTCAGCTACGGAAAGGAGGGACAAAAGTGACCCACCTTTTCTATATGGATGACCTCAAGTTATTCGCCTCCAGTCGCTCCCATCTTATGGAATTGCTAAACATCACTTGTGAATTTAGCAATTCCATTGGATGGAGCTGGGGACGGATAAGTGTGCGGTACTCCATGTTGAGAGGGGTAGGATTGCTAACTCTAAGGGCATAGACTTATCTATGCCCGTCAACTAAGGACCCTTTCCGAGGCTGGAAACATACCGATACCTGGGTATGTCACAGAACATCGGTATCGATGAGGCTGGTATGAAACAGTCACTTTGCGACGTGTTTTATGTACGTTTGACCAAAGTGCTTAACAGCCTTTTGTCCGGTGTGAATAAGACACAAGCATATAACGGCTGGGTCATGCCTGTCCTCATGTATACCTTTGGCATACTCAGGTGGACTCAGACTGAACTTAACGCCCTGGATAGAAAAGTCCGCACTACCATGACGTCCCACAGGATGCATCATCCGAGAACATCGGTAATGAGGCTGTACTTGCCGCGAAAGCATGGTGGGCGTGGCTTCTTGGACGTGCTCACCATGCATAATCGCGAAGTGTGCAGCCTCCGTAATTACTTCCTGGCGAGATCGGATGATCCATTCTATAAGGACGTCATTTCTTGTGATAAAGGACTTACCCCTCTATCCTTAGCCAAGGAGCAATGGCAGGACCCGTCAGTACAAAGCATTTCCGACCGGGAGACCGTATGGAAAGAGAAGGAGCTCCACTGGAGGTACTACAGGTCTCTACATGAGCCTTTCGTAGACACAGTAACCTCCCTCCACTGGCTACGCTTTGGTGACCTCTTCGGGGAAACCGAGGGTTTTGTCTGTGCAATACAGGATCAGGTTATTAAGACCAACAACTATCGGAGATACATCCTAAAAGGATGGCACCATCGACATCTGTCGAGCTTGTCACCATCCCGGTGAGTCACTTAGGCATGTCATCTCCGGTTGTTCGGCGCTTTCTAACTCTGAGTACTTGCACAGGCACAACCTAGTAGCCAGAATTCTACACCAGGAGTTCGCTCTGAAATACGGTTTCGTGGATCGAAATTGCCGTTTTACAAGTACTTGCCGGAAGCCGTACTCAAAAATGATCGCGCCAGGCTCTATTGGGACCGGGCCATCATCACAGACAGGACTATTCTTGCGAATAAGCCTGATATTGTGCTGATGGACCGGGCACAGTCAAGGATATTTTTGGTCGAGATTACCATTCCGTGTGACGAGAACCTCGTGAAAGCCGAAACAGATAAGCAAACAAAATATCTGGACCTGGCTCACGAGGTGACCGACATGTGGGGTGGTCTGCCGACCGAAATTATTCCCGTAGTCGTCTCTGCGAACGGGCTAATCCCAGTCAGCCTCTCGGGTCATCGGAGGTGGCTGGGACTACGTGGCGGACCGCTCCAGGCTCAAATGCAGAAGGCGGTGCTCCTCGATACCGCCCGCATCGTCCGCCGGTTTCTTTCCCTTTCCCCCTAACCCTCGGCCGTTTGGTCTCCCCCTGCCGAAGTCTTCCATCTGGTTGGGCTTTTATTTATTTATGTATTTTTGTATTTATTTTATTTAATTATATTTATGTATATTTATCTTTTCATTTTAATTTATAATTATATATTTATAGAACCCAACCAGATGAGAAAACTATATAGATACCCCACATAATAATAATAAGTGTTTATTTCAGACGTAAGAAACATCCATAGATTGTTAGTACGTTAGTAACAATTTTCCTTAACTTCTAAGTTGGTATTGTTAGTTAATGTCCATCTGGTTGGGCTTTTATTTATATATGTATTTTTATATTTATTTTATGTTATTGATATTTATGTATATTTATCTTTTCATTTCCATTTATAGTTATATATTTATAGAACCCAACCAGATGAGAGAACTATATTGATGCCCCCATAATAATAATCATTGGTTACAGAAAGGCATTTGACTCGGTGCCCCATACATGGCTAAAGAGGGTCCTCGAGCTGTACAAGATTGACTGTACAGTTCGAGACTTCCCTCGAGCAGTGTATGGGGCAGTGAAGTACGATCCTCTGTCATCTGGGCGAGCGGATGACGGCTGCGGAAAGCCGCATAAGGATAAGAAGGGGTATATTCCAGGGCGACTGTCTGAGTCCAATCTGGTTCTGCCTCTCTTTGAACCCTCTCAGTACTTTAATGGAGGGCTCCGGGAGGGGATTTCAGCTTCGGAAGGGAGGTACAAAAGTGACCCACCTTTTCTATATGGATGACCTCAAATTATTCGCCTCCAGTCGCTCCCATCTTATGGAATTGCTAAACATCACTTGTGAATTTAGCAATTCTATTGGAATGGAGCTGGGGACGGATAAGTGTGCGGTCCTCCATGTTGAAAGGGGAAGGTTGCTAACTCTGAGGGCATAGACTTATCTATGCCCGTCAACTTAAGGGCCCTTCCGAGGCTGAAACATACTAATACCTGGGTATGTCACAGAACATCGGTATCGATGAGGCTGGTATGAAACAGTCAGTTTGCGACGTGTTTTATGCACGCTTGACCAAAGTGCTTAACAGCCTTTTGTCCGGTGTGAATAAGACACATGCATATAACAGAATAAGAATAAGAAACATGACATTTGGGGTGGTATGCCGGCCAAAATTATTCCTGTAGTCGTCTCTGCGAATGGGCTCATCTCAGTCAGCCTTTCGGGTCATCTGTGGCGAACGGGACTTCACGACGGACCGCTCCGGGCTCAAATGCAGAAGGCGGTACTCCTCAATACCGCCCGCATCGTCCGCCGGTTTCTCTCCCTTTCCTCCTAAAACTCGGCCGTTTTGTCACCCCTGCCGAAGTCTTCCATCTGGTTGGGCTTTTATTTATTTATGTATTTTTGTATTTATTTTATTTAATTATATTTATGTATATTTATCTTTTCATTTTAATTTATAATTATATATTTATAGAACCCAACCAGATGAGAAAACTATATAGATACCCCACATAATAATAATAAGTGTTTATTTCAGACGTAAGAAACATCCATAGATTGTTAGTACGTTAGTAACAATTTTCCTTAACTTCTAAGTTGGTATTGTTAGTTAATGTGAATTATGTACAAATTATTTTTTTCGCCCAATAGCTACCTTCATACAGTGGTGAAGTATGGGGCAGTCGGGCCTGGCAGCAATTACCCTTGGGATGCCGTTGTTGCTGGTACGTAAGTGCTGCAGGAGAGACGCTGCTTTTCTACGCATTATGGCGAAAAAGTCATTAGTTAGTGCATCTGTGAACATTTTAGAGGCACTACAGCGCCACGACAGCCTCAACAGCATCCTAAAGTTGTTATTATATTGAACACGCAGGGCGCTGTAGGTCCGGCGCGTATAAGTCACCCACAGACTACCGGTATAGAAAGACTGACAATACGCTTTAAATAAAGTTACTTTCACGTCTGCAGTGTACCGGGCAAATCTGCGGGCAAGCATATTGCCCCTTACCGACAACGCTCTGCGCTCTCGTTCAATATCCTCATCATCTCCTAAGTCACTCGTAACTATATGACCGAGATATTTAAACTTCTGTACGACTTTCAGAGGTACACCATCGAGACATACAGGTGGCACATGTCGTGGCTTCCGTTTCGGTGCCTTTTTGATGATTTGCCTGATTGGTTTTTTGAGTTGTATTTTAGGCCATGCTCCTTCGTATATGTCTCGCAGATAGAAAGCAGTTTCCTCAGTCCTGCTATAGAAGGACTGAGCAGCACCGTGTCGTCAGCATAGCTTATGTTGTTGAAACATATGTCATCGATGTGGCAGCCAACATGTGTGCTGCTAAGTCGTTCAATCACTTGGTTTACATACAGGTTCAACAAGAGTGGAGAGCTTAAGCCACCCTGCCTTACACCGCATTCCAGCCTGTATTCTTCCGGCAGAGCTCCAACCCACCTCACCTGGTTACGCCGGTTAGCATACCAGTATCTTAGTAGAGCCGTGTAATCCGCCGGCACACCCGCGTCCCTCAACTTGCCCCACAGCATGTCGTATGAGACCAGGTCAAAAGCCTTCGATAAGTCAAGGAAACACGCGTACACTGGCGTCCACCTTACGGTGTAGTATTTGACAGTGTCTTTCAGACAGTAAATGGCAATCTCCGTCGATACATTTGGTTTAAACCCCAAATTATGCATCGTTTATTAGTACGCATTTGTTGAGACACTCATTTAACACACTGTCAAACACCTTAGCTGCAGTGGTTGCAAGCGAGATATGTCGGTAATTACCCATGTCAGATGTGTCCCCAGTTTTATTTTTAACAACGGGTACTACAATAGTCCTCATCAGCGGCTCTCAGGGTAAGTAAGAGTGACCCAAACACAGGCTGTAAAACAGTGAAAGGACTCGCGGAAGATGCACCCAAGCATATCTGAACTATCATAACCAGGCGATTTTCCTCTTACCATCCCTTTAATTATTTTTTATATTTTTTTGCAGGTATCTTTTCATTTCGTTCCGTCATGATTTTTATTTTTATTTTTATTTTATTTATTTAGATAACCAACAGCTTTAAACTATTAAAATTAACAACAGATCGGATTATCTTAACATAAGCCTTATTACAGGTTTCCCTATATTATCTAAACATAATATTGATAATAAAAATTATTATAGGTGCAACACATCCGGTTTATTGGTGAGTTTTTGGTATATTTCGTATGAGTGAGAGATGAAAAATAATTTAGTGTGTCTAGTACGATATATGGGTGTGGAGAAATTGATAGTCGTAATGAGATCATATAATGTCATTTGATCAAGCAATTTTCTTCTGTCTGCTAATGAAAGGAATTTATAGAATATACATCTTTCTTTGTATGTTTGATATTGTTCTTTAATTTTGTAGTTCATAAACTTCAAAAATTTTTTTTGCAATACTTCTATTTTGTTAATATACGTATAGTATTCTGGACACAATATGTTGCTACCATACTCTAATATACTGCGAACGTAAGCATAATATAATACTTTAATACAGAGTAAGTTATTGAAAGGTTGACATGTACGTATTAAGAAGCCTAAGTTTCTATAGGCTTCATTTGTGATGTAGTCAATATGATTACTAAATGTAAGCTTGGAATCCAATAAGATACCAAGATCTCAGATTATCTCTGTTTTTTGAATTATTGATCCGTTCAATTTGTATGCATATTCAACTGGTTTAGTTTTGCGTGTAAATGTGCAAGTTTGACATTTCTTGACATTAACTGTGATTCGATTATATTTGTAAAAAATACGTGTGGCACTCGGTGACTGCCACGGTAAAGCTATTGCATAGCGTTTTTTATCAACTTATGCAATTATAATTATTTATTTATTTTATTTATGCAGTTAAGTCTTTGATATTAAATCAAGTTACACTTTTTGAGCGTGGTGACCGATAAGAAAACAAATTTTTTCTCTTATTGAATAAATGAGAAGTTAATATTGTTTAAAATATTTTTAATATCTTACAATACATGTAGGTTATTCAGGAATTTTTATCATTGAGTTAGCAGCTAGTGTACACGCATACGTCTAGTCGCACGAATACAAACACCGTGCCGAAGTCTGCCGAACTGAAACGACGTTAGACGATGCACGGCTTTCAACGCCACACCTCCGTGCCCGTCGGAGTGGGGAGCGTGAGGTTTTTTTCGTTACGGAATTTCTGGATTCGGTCCCCGCGCTCAAGGCCCGCGATAGAAGCTATGCAATAGCTTAATAATGGTCCAACCTGTTTAAATCTTCTTGAAGCTTATGGCAATCATTTAAATTGTTAATTTTAATAAATATTTTTTTGTCATCTGCATACAGCAAGAATGAGGAGTGTTTAAATTATGTACATATATCATATAGATAGGTGTTATACAGGAGGGGCCCTAAGTGAGACCCTTGTGGCACACCAGATGTAATTTTTATAAAACTTGATCTGTGTCCTCCTACAACTACTGCTTGGGAACGATTTTTTAGGTAAGACTCAATCCATCGCAAAAGGTCCCCGTGTATTCCTAGTATTTTTAACTTACGAAGCAAGATGACGTGATCCACGCGGTCGAAGGCTTTTTCGAAATCGTGTGTATATCACGTCAACCTGCCCCCCACCATCCATATGATTGATAGTCTCTGTGATAAAATGTGTTAGGTTACTAATAGTTGATCTGCCTTTGAGGAAACCATGCTGGGATTCTGGTAAACCTCGACTTAAGGTCGGGTAAATGTAATTAAATACTAATTTTTGGAATATTTTCGCGAATATATTAAGTATAGATATAGGTCTATAATTTTCCACTTTAATATGGGTTCCTTTTTTAAATATGGGTACTACATGAGCTTCTTTCCAGATGTATGGGAAATAACCTTCCTGAATAGATCTATTGAATAAAATGTGAAGAGGCTCAGACATCAGACATCCGAATGCATCCGCAATATCCTTGTGATCATAAGCACCCCCAACACTCACTGGAAGACTCGGCTTAACATACATTTTGTTTGTGTTCTTCCAGAAGCTTTTAAATTCTTTAGAAGAGTGATTTGTCGTAATAATGTCCAACTTTAGCTGTTCTTGTCTGTTTTGAGACCATTTTATTTATTTTTTATTTTAAAATGCTTTCTAGATTCTGATCTCTTCAAATACGCGACCCCTGAACGGCTGCCCAGCCATCATCCACTTTTTGAAATTTAAGCCACGCCTCCCGATGTGGGCCCGCTACGTGCTTATTCCACCCCGTCACGTAACCTCGCTTTTTTCTACATTTATCCCTATATGTACGAATTGCTGCCAGTGATAGTACATTTATAATATTACCGGCAATATTATTAGGAATATTCACTCACCGGGGTGTCTCTTCTATGCTGTTGGGCACTATAGCTGCGACTTCTGGAACTTCTTCTGGACAGACACTCTGGAGAGAGGCGGTGCGCGACTATATCTCACACGAGGTGAGGCGGGTTTCCTGGAGCTCGACTGCTTCCAGGCTAAAGCGGTTCTACTAGCGATGTGGTTCCAACAACGAGCGCGGCGGGAAGTGCTCTTTAGGACACTATTATCCTAGGCGGTGTAGTTCCAACGATGAGCGCGGCGGGAAGAGGGTGCGCGTCGGTCTCGCGTGCCTTTTATACCTTCGGTAGCGATGATTACGTGATATTCTAGAATCATCTACTTCCCCCTCCCACCCCACCACCCCGATGTGTCGATAGGAGGGTATGAATGATATCGTTTTGGAAAGGGATAACCGATTTGGCAGTCTACCGTCAAAATAAATAAATACGAATGGTTTTCCGCGCAACCATCTCCCCCGCCCTTGAAGGATTTCCTTCAAAAAATAACTAAAACAACTAGAGCTAAGATCAAACTAACAAAATAACTAACTAACGCTAAGATTACCTAAATTCAACTACAATTTTTAATCTAGAAAGCTAATTTAAATTATGGAAGAGGCAAGGGGCACAAACGGACAACAGGACGCAGGTAAGACCCAACCGTGGTCTTAACGCGAGCTACCCTAATTACTCCGTCGGAACCGGGAAAGACCTCTTCGACAATTCCTAACGGCCAATGAAGAGGCCGCTTATTCTCTTTGGTAAGCACAACTACAGTTCCTACAGCTAAAGGCTCAGTTGCTGTGTTCCATTTTTGCCGAGACTGCAAAGTATGCAAATATTGCATCCTCCATCGTTTCCAAAGTCTAATAATTTGTGGCGTGCGGAAATGCTAAGTCTGTTCTCATCCGTATCTACGGCGGGCAAATACTTTAAAGGCGTTAAATTTAAAAAATGTGCTGAAGTTAGAGCCAGCGGTCACTAGACAACGTACGACAAATTGGGCGGCTATTCATTACGCATTCAATTTGAGCGAGCACCGTACTTAGCTCTTCGAAGGACAAAATTTGATCTCTTATTACTCGGTATAAGTGAATATTTAGACTCTTGATATTAATCTCCCAATTGCCCCCAAAATGACTCGCTGCTGGGACGTTCAGAGACCACTCAATGCGGTTCTCGGCTAGAATGTGAGCGAACTCCGAATTATAATACTTGCTAGCTAAGAGTTCATGTAGTTCTGATAAAATACGTTTTGCACCGACGTAGTTCGTACCGTTATCCGAATATAATTTACTTACAGGGCCACGGCGGGATAGAAATCTTTTAAATGCACCCATAAAGCCTGCTGTGCTTAGATCACCAACGAGTTCTATATGCACCGCTCGAGTAGTTAGACATACGAAAATGCAGACGTAAGCCGCAGCGGACCAGCGAAATCAGACCCGGTGTGCGTAAAGGGCTTTACTGATTGTATTACTCTACAAGATCTAAGTTCCGCCATTTCCGGAAATGACGGCTTGGGGCGTGCCCGAAAGCAAGCTATACATCTGTGCACCCGATTGCGTATTAAACTACGTGCAGAAAGAATCCAATAATTCTGACGCAAGATCGACATCAGTAAGTCGGGGCCAGCGTGCGAATTCAATTTATAATGTTAATCGACTAATAAATTCATGATATGGTCTTTGCACGGTAAAACTATAGGGTGCCGTTGGTCGAAACTCAACTGCGAGTTGGACAAGCGTCCACCTACCCTTACAATCCCATCCTGTAAAAATGGCTTAAGGCGTTGAAAGGCGCGACTACAAGCTCTATTCGATTGTAATCTTGTAATTTCTTCAGAGAAGTGTGCACGTTGAAGTTCACGTAATACTAGCGACTCGGCGTAGTTATAATCAGACGCTAAGACATACGAACGTCGCGGTAAAAGCTTCGCGAATCGACAAACGTAAATTACGCTACGCAATAATTTCGACCAAGAGGACAAGCGGTTCGCCAAAGCAATGATTTGAGAAACCTCGCTCGAAACGTTCGCCACTAGAGCGTGTCTCTTCTCTTCCGGCGGTTGTGACACTGACGAAGGTTCGAAATCGGTTATTGGCAATTGCGAGGGATCCAAGTGAACCCAAGAAGGTCCGTGGAACCAAAGCGGGTGGTCCATTATTTGCATCGGGGTGAGTCCACGGGATAGACAATCGGCAGGGTTTTCCGTACCGGACACGTGATAAAAGTTCCGCGTTTCTAACTCGTCTTGGATCTTGGCCACTCGATTCGCGAAAAACGTATCCCAACGGTGGGGTGAAGAATGAACCCAGCATAAGGCGACGGTGGAGTCGGAAAAAGGCAAATATCCTTTCTATGTGAACTCTATCCCTACATGCGCTGATAACTGCGGATAAGCTTGGTGAGTACTAATATTGCGCAAAGCTCTAAGCGCGCCAGAGAGACAACCTTACGGGGGGAGACTCTCGACTTAGAATTAATGAGGCTAATCGAATTTCTACCATTATTCTGAACGTGGAAATATACAACGCCCCCGTAAGCCTTCTCGCTGGCGTCTGCAAACCCAACGACCGTTATGACGCTATTTCTATCGACGTTTATATGACGCGGTATTTTAATTTCTCTTAGTAAAGGAAGTTCCTCTCTAAAATGCTGCCATAACCGAACAATGCTGTCAGGCGGCGAATCATCCCAATCGCATTCAAATAACCAAAGTTGTTTAATCAAAAGCTTAGCGTATAATACAACCGGAGCTACGAAACCCATGACATCCCATAATCTAGCAACGCATGACAGTATTGTGCGCTTTGTGCATTTCTCTACGGGCGGATTTACCTTAAGGCTAAACACCTCGGACTCTGGTGACCAACACAGACCGAGCACCTTGTGTGTATCAGAATCGTCGAATTCCTTTATCGCCGAAAGACGGTGTGATAGTGGGATTGTATCTAAAACCGGACGCGAATTACTAGTCCACTTCACAAGATCGAATTGACCCGATTTCATGAGCCTTATAACCTCGGCGGTGGTTAGGGTGGCCTCCTCCACGCTATCGACCGAGTATACAAAATCATCCATATATAAACCGCTCTCAATTGCCCTCTTAGCTTTAGGGTAAGAGGGACCTTCATCGTGGGCGAGCTGTTTCACCGTGCGTAACGCATGAAATGGGCTCGACTTTAAACCAAAACAAACGCGGTTAAATTCAAACACCATTAGACTTTCCTTTGGGTTGAAACGATATAAAATGCGTTGGAATCTACGGTCGCATTCACGGACCCCTATGCAAAAAATCATTTAGCGAATATCGGCGGATAGTGCTATACTAAACAAACGAAATTTGGCTATTATATTAAATAAACTGCCCTGTAAATTTTGCCCACTATAGAGGATATCGTTAAGCGACAGGTGAGTGCTAGTTTTAGCACTAGCGTCGAGTACTACACGTAACTTAGATGTAAGTTTGTCCTCCCTAATGACCCCGTGGTGTGGTATGAAATACGACGGTGTGTCTTCGTAGTTATCCAATTTCGAAGCCACAAGTGATATGTAACCTTCTCTTATATATTCGTTAATGACGCCGTCATAAGCTTCTTTTAACTGGGGTGAAGCGAGCATCCTACGCTCCAAGCTGTAGAAACGTTTTTCCGCCATTTGACGCGAATCGCCGAGAGATAAAACATCTCCTTTAAAGGGTAGCGCTACACTATATCTACCGTCGCGATCACGAACGGTCGTGCGGACGTAAATTTCCTCGCATAATCTGTCATCTGAGCTAGCTATGGGTGGGACGTTCACCTCCTCCATCTCCCAAAATTTGCGGACTAACGACTCGAGCGGTTCGACAGCCATACCACAATAAGAGGTTGCCGAAATGCTATCCATGATGGGGGTGGAGCCAATGATGACGTAGCCCAATACGGTTTCCAGTGCGTAAGGCGCGGTATGCGAGGAGTTGCCCCTGACCTTATTGTTTAGCAAAAGATGAGGGAAAAGCGATGCTCCAATGAGCATGTCTATGTTTCCGGGAATGGCGTAAGTGTCGTCCGCTAGAGTCAAATTTTTAAATTCAATCATTGCCGAGGTGTCAACCGAAACGGTTGGCAGCCGTTCAGTGACCCTATCCACTACTAGTGTATTTATATCAAAGTTAACATTACGATCTATCCGAGAATAAAATTTTAAATTTATATATCCCTGGGTAGCTTTACTAGTACCTCCGATGCCTTTGACTACAGGACATGAAAGTGACCTATTTATTACTAAGCCTAAGCGCTGACAACATTGTCGCGTTATAAAGCTATTTTGGGCTCCACTGTCCAGCAGTGCACGGACGCTTTGTTCGTTTCCACGCGAATCCCTAACCAAAATACGCGCCGTACCCAGTAACACGGTTGAAGGTGGTTGTGCTCCCATATTTGCCAATGAGCACAGAGCGACATCACCAGGTCGACCGCTAGAATCGTTGACTTTAGTAGGGGTGAATTCCTTATCCGCTTTACTTGACGCCGCTATGTTGCTATTTTCAAAATGTAATAGCGTGTGATGTTTCCTGGCGCACTTGCTACATACGAAACTCGAATTGCATTTTGCAACTAAATGCTTATCACTTAAGCAGTTCAGACATAGGTTGTTTGTCTTTACTAATTTATAAAGTTCGCTTGGTGAATATTTACGAAAAAGTCGCACAATTATATAAATTACCGTGTTTATCTTTACATACGATACAAGCATGCTGAGGTGATGCTGACGTAGCGGTTACGTAAGTTAACGACCCTTCTATTTTAGATGGTTGAGTCTGTCTACGGTCGACGCACCTTTTAATCTCCTGTTTAACGTTCGGAGAGCGCAGCATCACCTTTATTTGATCTCGCACGAACGATGCTAATGAATGAAAGGAAGGCATCTCCGAGCTACGATGCTCCATTTCAAACGCACGCACGGTGTCGGGGTCTAATTTCTTTAGTGCAATATGGAGAAACACCACGTCCATAAGGTCATTAAATTTCAAATTCTTAAGTGCAGCCACCGATGCCACAAATTTATCTAAAAACTGCTCTAAGCCGTTGATATTCGCGGATGATATAGGTTTAAGATCGAATATCTGGTTCAAATATCCGGAAGCTAACATTCTCACACATAATATCCATTGCGAATTTAGTCGAATCGAATTAAATTTTATTTCAAAATTCCACATTCTGTAAAAAGTTTTAATTACTTTTCCGGGGTGATTTTCAATTACATTTGACGAATTCTCCTTATTTTAACGTTTAAATACGTGTAGATGGGTAAATTACAGCGTTTTGTACTTTTAGTTTGGCGACGACTAGGTGGAAAGACGACCTGGTAAGACATGCTTAAAGTCAATGGATGTAGGTGGCTGAGAAGGGCTCGTGTTTTTGCATTACTTGTGTGAGATCTTTGTTCAGGATAGGAGTTCTGAAGGGCTGTAATGATGATTATGTTGCTTTAATTGATGTTACATAGGACCTACACTTTATTTAAAGGTTGGCAATGCACTGTCAATTCTGCTGTTTGTTCATGGGCAGCGATAGTGGTGAACAAGTTACATGGTGTTATTTTTGTGTTTGGTACACAGGCCGTAACTCATAATTATTTTGTAGGTGGTAAACTACTCTTTTCCTGAGATGCCTTAGTAGGTAGTGTTTTAACTTAATTTTGATTACCCAATTAAGATAATTGGTATTACTGATAGATTCAAAAAAGTTTTTATGCAAGTAATGGAAACCATACAGGTGCGTTGTCAGTTCTGATGAATAAAATGGTATGACTTATTAACAGTAAAAGGAGTTTTCAGTTATTTACACTCACGATACGGAATCTATCAGCAGTATTTTGCCATTTTGCTTTAGTGTTCTGTGTACAAATGGTAATGGTCTCGTATTTTTCAGTCATTTCCTAACGGGTTTCATTAATTTATATAGTTTTCTATTAGCATTAACGAATGTAGAAATTCCACTTGGCTGATTCCGAGCTACCGCTGGGCTGGCCAACTTCAAAACATGTTTTCAAAATATTTATCAGCACGTTGTAAATTAGCACTTAATAAGCAATCACCTATCCTTATTGGTGCCAGCAGGGATAGAACCCGGCTGCTTATATTGTAGCACGATACAGAGAACATAAATTATTGATATTTCAAGACAGTGATAAGCCTTTCCTTCGCATTTTATCTTTAATAAAATTCCAACAAATAAAATGTTAACAGACTGCCCCATTAATAATAATAGCTTTGAAGCTGTTTGTTTATTTTTTACCGATCCCTAAGAACAGTTTTCAGAGCAGACGAGAACATTTCTTCCGTCTACTTATTACGTGGGCGTGAACTGTCGTCGGCAAACTGCGTCGGGCCATTAGCGAAAGGCTTTTAAATGTGGTCTTTTAGACGATCCAAGACGCGGTTCTTCGAGTTACCTTATCTTTGCAGGTCTTTATTGTATACATTTACGGGTTTTATTTCTCCTATATAAATTTACATAAAAAATTAAAGGATCAGCTAGCTGAAGCTGTCTTCAACGGGAGAGTCTCATGTCCTGCCACACGAAATCAACATTTTAGACGCTGATGATAAAGAGTAAGATGAAGTGGCAATGGGAAACCGATGGCGAAGAAAATTCTCTAGTGGCAGTTGCGTTCTCAACCGTTCTTAATCGTAACCGTGTCAACCTGATGAGATATGACAAGATGTTGCATCCAATTGCATTTTATCGCATTTACCACGGGAAGTGTTTAGAAGAATTGTTCGGATTAATTCCGGCATTTAAATTCCACCATCGCAAAACGTGACAAAAGTCACAATGCAATCTACAAAGTTTGGCTTGGCAGTCAACCACTATGTGATTTACTAAAATTTTTCTTCCTTAACCAACTTTTTTCTTCTTCTTCTTTCTTTGTCTACGACTGGTGATTTTTTCTTGGTCAATATCACCTTGGGAACGTACAATAAACGAGCTTCCTCCTATTTTAAAGGCCAACAATGCACCTGCAACTCGCCAGGTGTTCCTTGTGGGCAGTGGTCGACGCTTACCACTAATTGAGCCACATTCTGATCCGCCCCCCTTTTATAAAATAAAAATGCGTGAGATCGATGCCCAGGACCGCGTCTGTGGTATTTTTTGGTAAAGGCCTCTGATAAGTATGTAATAATGGTGTCGTTGATATAATAATATATTTTACGGCCTCTTTCTCATCGGTTATAATAAAGTGATATAAACAGCAATACTTTGTCAAGGTCAAAAAACATAAAGATAGAAAGTGATGGGTGTGTGAAATGAACAAGGTGATGGGTGTGTATTTGTACAGCAAGAAAATGGAATACTTCATATTAGTTACACTGGTACTCTATACATTAGTAATAGAAACCTAGAAGTGTGTAGATTGATTCTTTGTGACAGTACCAAAGAAAAGACATGCAATCTACTTGATGGTAAGTGAATTATGTGGCCTATACATCTGTGCTCGAATCAAGACACAGTTGCGTTCTCATCCTTCAGTCTGAGATGAGTAAAATACGTCTACGGTTCTCATATCTCACTATACCCAATACAGAAGCACCTTGATATATATGTACTGTGTAAGCACAAGATATTTCTGACATCGAGTTGAACTATTCACTGAAGTTAAAAAAAGTTACATCCATTATACAGCCTACTACTGGGCTTTCTCTCATTTTTGAGAAGATTTTAGGGCAAGGAAATGTCCGCCTCGCCTCCCCAATTCGTGTTGGCGATCTTCAAATGTTTTCGAAAAAAATTTCTTCTCATTTTCAGACATCCAGGTTTGCTCACGATATTGTCTTTCATCACCGAGCACGTGAAAAATCAGCTGTAGTAGCTCACGAGCTAAGCGGTTGCTGTGCACTTCATAGTACGCGAGCAACTGCGGGTTCGATATCTCGCCGGCACCAATGATCTATTCGTAGCTTTGTGGAGGTCGTTAACTAGAAAAATGTGAAATACTTTCATGTTAAAAAAATTTTATTTTAAAATAGAGGTAGAAAATGTATATGAAACTGATGATGACTTTTATGCCATTAATTTCTACATTTAATTTCACATCTAAAATAACAACTCAAAAGAGTTATCTAATGAAACATTTGCTCAAGAATTATAATTTAAGATTTATTTCACTGCACCTGTTTTTCATTAATTAAACAACGGGAACCAGAGCGACGTTTGAGAGAAATTAGAAAGAAGTTTGAAGTGGGATTAAATAAGTTTTTATTAAAATATGAAGACCACATTCACATTAAACTAAAACTACATTAATTTTCATAAAATAATGAAGTAACAAATGAACTCGTCGTCCACCTAATGGTAAGTCACTTGTACCATTGATACCTACAACCAACTTCATACACAGAAGGCTACACATGTGCTGGCACTGCTACGGACTGAGATAGAGTATCCTACAGCCTGTAATTACACTGTCTCTCTATAACCTTCAGACCGGAGCACAGCGGAGCACGCGCTGCTGATTGGAGGCAGATATGAGTAAGAGGGTGATATCTATGCAGATGAATATTTACACAGGAAAGAATTCTATTCAACTAGTGAAATATAAAAGATTCAGGTTTGGATATCACACTAATTAAAAGCAACTCTGAGAGAACTACAGTGTTGGTGTTTTAATGACATAGTTTTTTCTATGATACTTCTTTAACACTCACCCTTTCATATCTTGGAATCCTTTTTAATTTCGAGTTTTTGAAGCAAGTTAAATTATTTCCAAAAGGAAAGTTTTATTTAGCGAAAGGATAATTACGCTTAAGCCGCTTACATTTTTCTTTGCGTTCGTTTCGGAAGTCAAAAGCTGAAGAAGGAAGAAGCGAACTTTGTTTATATAAATTCATTTTATTATTTTATAATGGATGCCTTTATTAAAAATGTCGCTCAAGTAACGACAGCTTGACTTTATAAAATTAAAAATGTGCTCCTCTTGACCTCCATCCGGCCCGTGGGCAAAGATGAGGTCTACGATGCAGCGAGTTTGTCCGGAAAAAGCCTTTTCACACGCACTAGACTTTTTTGTTTAATTTATTTTGAAAATTATCAGTGGTGTAGATATAAGTACCTCAGTCTCTTAAACGTAGTTTAAAGTTCTGACATTCTTCACAATGGAAATTGTGTACGGGCGGTGTTAGAATATCACCTACCCTATATTGTCCCGTGGGTGTCGTAAAGGTAGGTCTACGCTAGACGAGGCCAGTACAAGCGGAGCATGAGCCGAGCACTAACTCGTGTAGTTTAGAGCGACTTACAATCAAGACTGTGCTCCGCCTATTATCGGTTTTTAGACGAACACAAAGGGATTTGCATCGGCTCGCAGTGCGCTTGTGGACGTGTTGAGGATGACGTTTCGCTCGAGCGTCATGGAAACGTGGACATAAGATGTTTGTTTGCAATTAATTTAATTGTATCAAAATAATCCAACGATGTGGGAACAAACATATGGTAACTATTAAAAAATAAAAAGATTGATGCGTGGTCTCATATATCCGAAGACTCGTCCATATCCGCCACGAACTGCAAGCACACTGCGGAAAACTACGTTCGAGGAGAGTGGCTGTCGTAGGCTCGTTGTACGTCCACACTTGACTCCGCGAGTAGAGCGGCTCAGCTTGTGCTCAGCTCGTGCTCGGCTCCTACAGCGTAGACTCACCTTAAGAGACGACAGAGGGAGACAAACCAAGAGATGGGCAGCTGTGTCTTTCTGCCAGTCATGTCTCTATGGCAAATATGTCTATGTACAGCTGTGAACTTTCGATGGGCCGTATGGTGAATAATTAGTTGATTCCTAGACCGTATGTATCAAATGACGTATGAATGTAATATCTATTCAAGCTCGTGCCATGAAACGGCATCTAACATTATTTTATTTTAGAATTTAGGAGCAAAACACCTAAAAAATATTAATATAAAGACGAACCAAAAGCTCCCTCTAATAATTACTTTTTGTATCCGTCGGAAAGTCATTCTGTTCTTCAACACTAAATGGCGTTAGATCTCTATTACTTTTGATGCTTAGCTTAGAATATTGGGTATCGTTTTTCGTCTCAAGGACTGAAACTAGCGATTTCATTAACCGAATTCAAAAATGAGAAAGGTTCTTATTTCGACGCTAATGTTTAATATATATTTATAGACTCTTCAAAAATGGCCGAACCTATTTAAATAATTCATCTATGTCAAATATATTGTATATAATCTTAAGGGTGGTCCGGTTTAATAGTGAAGAAAAAACCTGCCCCTAAACAAATAAAGGATAAATAGAGGGTGTACAAATTGAGGATGAAATTTGTACTGTAACTAATTACACGAAATTTTAGTTGTTACTTGAGCTTGTGGTATTTATTGCTTGGTCCCATTAAATGTGTAAAAACAATAAAGTTTGAACAATAAGTAACAATAAGTAAAAATCGATTTCACAAACTCAGAATATAATAATTACCATTTACTAGTCTCTGAATTCGGGGCTTTAATTCTTTGAAATATCATGACTAAGAACTTATTACAGATTCAGATTCAGGAAATTATTTTATTCCTTTTTATTATTGAAATCGCTTTTAACTTCCTAAAAAGTTATTTTATATATATTTTTATTCTCATTTAGCTTAAAGTTTCGTAATTTATTTTAATATTTTCATTATTTTTATGTGTTTTATTAAACATATTTGATGTTCGGTTATGTACCCAATTACGAATAAATGTGTTTTTTTTCTTTCCTTCAATTAACTTATAAAATTAAGTGTTTTGCTGTTGTTTTTTTAAAAATGCAATACATTGCGTTTAACCGTTTAGCCACTGCGTTATCAAGTTGTCAAATTACAAAATTTATAAACACAATGGATTCATGTAAAAGATGGAATAGTCATGTGTAAAGATGTGTTATAGTGTTGCGTTTTAGTAATTCTCATGGTTTTAAAAGTTGTAACTTTTCAACGCTAGATGGCAATAACAGTTCACGAGTGTTGGAGCAAGTTTAACGCCATAAAAATTTGCACTCCAATCCTTACTTAAATAAACAGAACACTAGAATTTACAAAGAAAATACACACATAAATACGTGTGTGTTTGTGAGGTAACATAAACAGTTAATCTTGCATGGTATATTATTCATTTATTAAATACACGATAAAAAATGCAATCTAGAACTTAGGCCACCCCCATAGATAGCCTTATAGGGGTAGGAAAGAGGATAACCTATAGCTGCCTCGCTTTGAAGGCACAGTTTGAACCGCAGTTCTTCATAACTATTTTTGTTGTTGCTGTAAACGAGCACACAATTTCCTTAACTAATTTTTTTAATTTTATTTTTTATAAGATTATAAGCAATGCTATAAACATTACTAATATTCCTTTTAACCACTCGTGGTAAGCTTAAATTGCTTGTGTTACGAGTGGTTCACGCTAGTAATCGAATAGCGGATTCGAACCCAGGACCTTTTTGCGTTCGCGGTCCGCGCCCTGTCATTAGGCTACTGTCGCTTCTATAAGCTATAAGTGGATAAAACTATAAGTGGATTCTGTGGCCCATAGACATCTACGTGGCCCATAGACATTTAAATTTATCCTATTTGGTGATTAGGATGAAATGCCTCGTTTTCAGTAAAAAAGGTCTCCGGATCTCTTCACTCACCATACGAAACACTGTAGTATTAAGCTGCTATTTTCGCTGTTATTGCGTCAGAGCATGGAGCCGACCCATTCGTGCTACAATCATATTATAGCTGCAGCGTGGCTCTACCACGTGATGCTGCTGCCCATCTCCTGTCTTATTTTCCTTCTGCTGCCTCTTGCTTCGTTGTAGTGGGTTATCTCACACCGTCAATAAATTGAACAAAAGGCTGACTTAATGCCTTTCGGCGTTCTGTCTCAATCACTCCGGGCCATGTGGAAATAATGTGGTAGTGCGTAGATGTGTAACATAATTGGTAATTAGTAATTCGTGATTTACCATGAACTCGGCAGTGAAGTAAATAGTGTCTGTGGACCAAAAATAATTCGAAGAAATATCTGAAGTCTGCAAAATACACGCATTTGCAGCGCGGTGGACTAAACCCTCTCCGGAAAGAGAGAAGGTCTTTGCACAGTAGTGTGACGTTTATAGGCTGTAATTTACTTGTACTTGGTAAAGTACTTTACCGTATTTCTAAAAAGGTCGCTCAAAAATTCTGAAGGTATGATTTCTTATCCTGTAGGATTTAGGACATCGGTTATTTACCAGAGTCTCGCTTATGAATTAGCTCAGGCAGCATTCTGTAGTTGACGACGATGTGGTGAAAATAATATGCAGCGTGCCTTTACTGCTGCACAGCATCCTGGACACAGCATCCATTTACCATCAAGTGGAATGTGGTCTCTTTTGTCATCTTTCCACTGTGCCTGCATAACCATACTAAGCAACCAAGACAGACAACTCGGATCGATTTGAAGTTAAAAGTTACAGCCTATATACGTCCCACTGCTGGGCACAGGCCTCCTCTCATCTCTGAGAGGGGTTTTTTTTTTCACCTTTAAAATTAGACCTTTAAAATTAAAAAAAGAGGATTAATTTCACCTTTAAAAAATTAGTCGACATCACCATTTTGTATCCCAATGTTTGGTATACGGAATCTCTCCAAAACTGGACGGTTTTAACTTCTTTTCATAAGCAATGTAAGAACGATTGTTGGTACGTCTGTATGTTTTAATTTTATTCCTTTGTTCGTTAAAATTGTTTGCTAGATTAATAAACACGGCTTTTTAACGTGGCGTGATTTGTAGTTTTTTCAAATAATGTATTACCTACACATAGTATCTTGGTTGTGATAGATATAGATATTGTATTGTTGAAGTATTAGCTATTTTGTGTCCAGGGAGAAAACAGAGGTAATCCTTTGTACGGACTAAAAGCCGCGCGGTTACTTCTTTAAGTTTTGCTCTACCGTTGTGTGTAGGAGTTCACTTTAATTAACATTTGAGATTAGACGTAAACACATGTTTTATTGTGATATAAATTGTTTGTACAAATCCTGTAAACTTGACGTTGTACTACTTGTGGATGGACTGTTAGAAGAACTCCAGAACAGTGTTGGGTGAAGACTGTACCTAAGTGTCAACTTCTTCTTCTGCATGTCCAAATTTGTACCAATTTTGAGAGTACATTCAGCGGGAAAAATCAAGAGACCTGAAATAATTTTAAATTAGTATAGAAGATTTAGTAAAATCATCAAAATTACACATAAAACGAAGTTAATTTTTTCAATATAGAATAAGGTTGACAAACATGTACATAGTCGATCTGATGGTTAATCAATGCGTTAAGAATTAAAATGCAGATGCGTTATCACCCCTGAGGACTAAGATGTGATACCTTGTTTTTTTGATACCTTGTTTTACACAGGTATTTTGTGACAGCGTTGTCCCTTCTCCGGTTAAACCGACCCGTTCGTGCTACAACCATAATATAACTGCAGCGTGACTGTACCACGTATGACTTAAACTGGCTACCGAGCATGACGACTAAGCCAAGTTCTCCCAACAACGGGGGAGGCCCATGTCTTTGAGGCCATGACTCTTGAAGTTGAAGAAGTAGACTATAATTCACATATTATAAACAATTTATTGAGCTGTGATAGTACAAGGGCCGAGCGCTAGATATAAAATGCATATAACACGACGAAATTGAATTCGATCCCCGCTGTCACCAGGGTTCTATTCATAGTTAAAGCGTTTTTTTTTTTGGTAAATTATCGCATTTTTTATTACCAGGTGCTATATGGTGGAATTCTTACTCATTTCTACCACCATGTAATAGTTGTGCGACCACTCCTGTTTTTAATTATAAGGGCTTTCTGTCTGTTGCAATTATCCATACGATACAGTGGCAACCAATAATCTTGTATAATGTTATGTCTGCGTTAATGGAGATTCTCGTAAGGTAACATCAATGTTGGAGTCATTTAATACATTTCAAGGACAGTTAAAGACTCCCAATTTGCAGAGGAGCATTCATTACTGCCTATTAGCCAATGGAAATTAGGAAGAGGACTGAGCCCAGCTGTGGGAAGTATGATGAGAGTCACCTTAATTTCACTACAATAATCTTACACACAATATTTAGATGCTTTAAAATAATATTTACCAATTAAAAAAGAAAATTAATTTTACATGGTAATCCTTTTTTTAAATCTTTGGAACTAAATCGAAATAAAAATGTAATAAATATATGTATAAGCATTAGAAGGTAATGTAAATGTTTTGTAAAATGAAATTTGTTACATGTAACGCATTTTCCAGATGATTTTCCTTTTTAAATATTATTGATACCAGGATACTGATATTATTTTTTCCATTTTTACACTCTAAACCATTTTCATCTTTTATATGAACTTACCTTATCACATATCCTATAGTTATATATTTTTGAAGTACGAATATTGGAATGGTGACCGTGAAGCAAATATTTGCATAGATGGTGAATCTGTCGGAAGACTAGGTTTTATAGCATACAGTCCATATTTTGATGCTTATTTACAATTTAAAACACAAGCGTATAGTTTACCCAATTCGTTTCTTAGTTTGTTTGTGAGTCCGTCTGTTAATTAATTTATGAACCTGTTTGTGGGTTCGTTTGTTAATTCGTCTGATTGACTAACTTAATAAAATATTTTACAGAATAGTGTCTTGTCGATTAAAAGTTCAAAGAAATCATCATCACATATCTAATTGCAACAAAAGCATAATAACTGATTCCATGCGAAGGTGATCGCGGGCAATGCTAGTGAAAAAAATTTAGAAAAAAAATATAATGACACTTAAAAGTTTTTCGAAGTATTAGTAAAAATATGAGGTAGGCTTTTGTTCAGCAGTGGACCTGTGCTGTAATGATAGTAATGATGTAAATTTAATGAGGTATAAACGTTATAATGATTGCATGGTGCCGTCCACCATCTTCAGATTCCCCTACCTTTATCTTAACATTATGTTTATTATTATGTAGTGCTCTTGTAAATTTAAATGATCCAGAATTATAAACCTTATTTATTTCATAGCTTCAGTTTTTTTTCTTCAAGTTTTCAAACTTATCAGCTTCGTTATATATTAGACAAAGGAGTTAAATATTATATATTCTAAAATAAAACCATCTTTTTTACATATTCATAGTTATAATAGTAGATGAATAAATCGAAGTAATTTAAGAAAATATGCACTTACCAAAAACCAACAAAAATATTAAAGAAATATCGGATTTAATTTTGAGCTGAACGCGGAAACGCAAACACTAGTACTGACCTAAGACCGAACTTCACAATTCAATCAAATTTATCTTTGTAAGATTAATTATCATCGATTTCTCACCTGTGCCAACTTGACAATATTTACTTGAATAATATTCTTTATGCATCAGGGAAAAAAGGTTCTCGTTCGCATCACCGACATTTTAGTTTGTATAAACGATCAAAGGTAAACTGAGACAACATCATCTTCTACGAATACGAATTTTCTTTTTGAGATAAAATAGTGCCTATGTTCATAATTAATTATAAATTCGTCAAATTTATTATATTAATATAAAATTTAGTTTAACGAATTAATAAACATTGACCTTTTACTTCTAACAACGATTAGTAACTCATATTGATTATTTATTTATTAAAATGTAAAATAAGTTAAATGGCAATATTTGCATAATAGCCTGAGATTTTTAATTCATAATTTTATTGTAATTAAAATTATGAATTAATTTATACTGTAGTGTAATTATTAAAATAATTATAGCTTAACTAATCTCATATAATAAATAATAACAATAATGTAATAATTCAATTAATAATTTATGAACAATTTACTACATAAGAAATCAAATAGAGTGGATCTGTATTAGTATTTAATTGTACATAATATTTAAATTCAAAAAAGAATGTTTGTACCTAACTTTTAAGTAATGCAATAATTTTAAAATGTAACATTGGGTTTGTGTAATTAGCTGAATTTCATATCATTTTTGCATGCCAATTATGGCAAAACATGTCAGTTCCACGTCATTGATCATCTTATGTACCATGTTTTTAAGCAAATAAATTTTCTATCTTTCTTCTTTTGAACTTGATATCTTTTTTAAATTATTTACATAATTTTGTATTGCAAGAAGACACAGCGCGGATGCTGTAATTATTTCGACGTCTGCCATAGTCGAAAGCCGAAAGCGATGTGAGTGGTAGGGCAGAGTGTGAATACATACTTCCCGTGATCCTGCTACGGCAGTATTTAGCGAAGTACTGCCGGCAGCGTGAGGAGCAGTGGCAGGGGCTGAATTTAAATGAGGTTTTAAACTGCGCACTTTATGTATGGTTTCCACTTTCCAGTTTCATAAATAATAGTATTTTAGGCTAATACATGTAAAAATAAAGTAGATGAAGGAAACGTAAAAAAATATAAGGTACCTACATGTGTGTAATATGGTCACCTTAAGCTTTGCCGTCATGTAAAACCAAAACTGAGGAGGAAGATACATACCTACAAAAACACAAAGTCCTTTACTATAATCCTAGATATTTTAAGCTATTGCATAGCTTCTATCGCGGGCCTTGAACGCGGGGACCGAATCCAGAAATTCCGTAACGAAAAAAACCTCACGCTCCCCGCTCCGACGGGCACGGAGGTGTGGCGTTGAAAGCCGTGCATCGTCTAACGTCGTTTCAGTTCGGCAGACTTCGGCACGGTGTTTGTCTGCGTGCGACTAGACGTATGCGTGTACACTAGCTGCTAACTCAATGATAAAAAATCCTGAATAACCTACATGTATTGTAAAATATTAAAAATATTTTAAACAATATTAACTTCTCATTTATTCAATAAGAGAAAAAAAATTGTTTTCTTATCGGTCACCACGCTCAAAATCAAAGACTTAACTGCATAAATAAATAATTATAATTGCATAAGTTGATAAAAAATGCTATGCAATAGCTTTACCGCGGCAGTCACCGAGTGCCACACGTATTTTAGAACTGCTGGAATCAGAAAAAACTATATGGGATTTCAACTTGTCAATATATAAAATAATATTATATATAATAATATAAATAAAAACCATAATTCATCATCTTCAACGAAAAGAAATTTTCTTTTTGAGATAACATAATACCTATGTACATAATTAATTACAAATTCTTCAAATTTATTATATTAATATGAAAGTTTAGGGAATTAATGAACATTGACATTCTATTTCTAAAACAGTAAGTCATATTGATTATTTATTTATTAAAATGTAAAATAATATATTAAGTTAAATGGTAATATTTGCATAATAAATAATACTAATAATATAACATAATAATAATTACTTTGTGGCATTACTTGAGGGAGGCCCATGTTCAGCAGTGGACTTCTGAAGGGCTGTAATGATGATGATTTGCATAATCGCCTGAGATTTGTAAATTATAATCTTATTGTAATTAAAATTATGAATTAATTTATACTGTAGTGTAAATATTAAAATAATAATAGCTTAACTAATCTCATATAATATTTAATATTATTTATGTAACAATAATGTAAAAATTTATGAACAATTTATTGTATAAGAATTCAAATAGAGTGGAATTGTATAAGTATTTAATTGTACATATTATTTGAATTCATAAAAAGTTTGTATCTAACTTTTAAGCAATAGAATAATTTTAAAATATAACATTAGCTGTATTTCATATCATTTTTGCATGCCAATTATGCTAAAACATGTCGGTTCCAAATCATTGATCATCATAAGTACCAGGTTTTAAGTAAATAAATTTTTTAGCTATCTATCATCTTTTGAATTTGATATATTTTTGAATTATTAACACAATTTTGTATTACAAGAAGACGCAGCGCGGACGCTGTAATTATTTCGAAGTCTGCCATAGTCGAAAGTCGAAAGTGATGTGAGTGGCAAGGCAGAATGTAAATACAAACTTCTCTCGATCCTGCTACGGCAGTATTTAGAGAAGTATTTCCGGCAGCGCGAGGAGTAGTGGCAGGGGCTGAATGTAAATGAGGCTTAAAGGTACGTTGTATTTCCTCGAGAACTCATATTCACTAATACTTAAAGATAAATATTATCATAAATAGGTCTTAAACTTAACCACTCAGTGGTTTAATACCTCCTGGCGGCAACCATTTTGATCTGCTCGAATGGTTATATGCTCCCTGGAGACGAGTACGCAGCTGATTTAAATTTATTTTTCAAACCACAAAACCCCTACTCCCTGTTCCTGTCCAACTCATACAAATTGTAATCTGCACATCCTATTTCAACTATATTTGAAGAATTACGGTCTTGTTCAGTACAATTTTGTCGCGTTGTGTTAGTTTGAAATTCGTGTTGGGAGTCGGTCGCGTCAATCGAGCCGGTAACGGTTTAAAAGGTTATTTAGACGGATTTTTTAGGATAAAAAATTCATCTAAATAACCTATAAACCCTTACCATTAAGAACATGAAGGTATAAGTATCATAAATATATTTTTATTAAGGGGCTATAGTAGCTCAGCTCAAATTCTAATTTCGACCCCAGTTCCCCGCGCGTCCTCTGTAATACTGTAAGTAGATAGGTTGTTAGATACTTATTTCATTAAGTTTATCATATTTATGCCTGTTTCTTTACGCCAACCCAGACGCTTCTTATTTTTATTACGGTTATTTCTCATTTACTTTTACGTCGTCCTGTTGCGGAATGTGTATTCTGATGGTAAGTGACACAGCTTTCCCGTTCAAAAGCTGAAACAAGACTAACTTGGCGGCGGGAAACAAGTTTCAAGACGCCGATAGTTTAGGTAACTTCTTTTTACAGTGAAAATAATCGTAATTAAAAAAAACATACGCCCTTCTTTGTAGTTAGTTTAGTTAGTATGCAAAGTTTCATGATCTAATTTAAATTATTTTATGAATACCAGCGGTTTATTGTTCAGTTTGGAGGTAATTTTAGATTTTTTTTCTATCGAGAAAATTTTTACGGAATCGTGTTTTCGTCCAACATAGTACTTAACATTAATCCTCAACTTTACCATATATTTATTTCAAAATTAATTCTGCAATATTTTCAGCATAACTGAGGATCATGCCAAGTCATTTAAGGTAGTGTTTTTTCTATTTCCCCTTAAGTTGTAACCAAATCAGTGAGGCACATGAAGGGCATATCGCTTGAGCGCCATTTAGATAAGTGTTGTGTTGCTTGTTATGTCGACGAATAGGCGTCATTTCTCATAAAATTTTTGTTATGATTGTTATAGATAGATATTTTTCTAGGAGATGTAGTATTTTTTACTCTTATCCTAAAAAATATTGTAAAGTATAATATTAAATAAATTTATTTAGAATAAATGTTTATTTATTAGTATTATCACATGTTTTAACAAAAAAAATTGTGAAATATTTCTTTTTATGCAACTTCAACTCGCTATTTTTAATCGAATTTCAAAGAAAATACAACTCGAAATAATACAATCTAATGAAAATTTTGCTGGAATGACGAGTGACTAATTTTTTTTTTAAATAAATATTTGCCATTTTTGGGAATTCTTCAATATAATCCGATTGTGCGCCCGCGAGCGAGATTACGCGCAAGAGGCTCAACCAATGACCCCGTAAGTATGTTTTACCGCGCGCAATAATTGAGTGGTAAAATAACAAAAAGCTAAGTGTACGTATAGCTTGAGATATATAGGAGATCCGTGGTCGCTTAGGGGTTGCTTGCTCTAAATTTCACAGTGCGCAGCAACAGGGGCTCGATTCCTTCGGGCACCAATGACAATGGTAAAAATTTTGTAATGTTTGCGTCGCGGATTCTGTTTTACAATAAACCGGATCAACAAATACTTAAAATTTACGTTTTCGTATGACTCCTTTTCTTTTCCACTGTTAGACAATCGTATGACCTCTGACGATTGTTGACGTTCTAATCCCAGCCTAACCTAATTCTGTTGTGAATATGCATCTGAAAGTCTGATACCGATTTCGTGTGGCGTTCTTTTCACACTGCAACTGTGCCGCGTTCTTTTCACACTGCAACTGTGAAAAGAACGCGGCACAACGAGGGATGAATCAGGCGCCAAGTACCCAGGACCGACATAAAACACCAGCGTAATGTTGTTTTGTTTCATATACTTCGTAACGGAAACCTAAGGCTTACTAGTAACGAAACAAGGCATTTCATCTTAGTCCTCAGGGGTGATGACGCATTAGAGTTTGATTTTTGGTCGAAAATAGAAAATAGATATCTATGATCATCTGCCAGTTCCAGCAGAGCCTGGTTAGTTACAGACTGTGACGACTTCATTGTCACCGTGAAGACTAACATGTCTTCAGGGTGACAAAACACTGCCACGTAGCCTTCTTTGTTTGAAGTTGTTGCAGATATTAATAGAATGTCAGTTCATTTGTCAGATTATTGTATAAAAATAAAATAATACGAGTATATGTTCAAATCTACTTATATAAATTTAAAGTGCGTTCGAGAATTTAAGCTGATTTGAGGTTATGAAGGATCGTGATTCGTGAGCATCGGAAAGGATTTTGAAATGGTTCACACACACCTTAAGCCTACATCTCGTGCATTATGAACCAAACGGAAAATGCGATGTCACTTCTTAGGACTAAGATGTAATAACTTGTCAATAAAAATAATCTCCGTTTCTCGTTATTTTCTATAAAATAAAGTCTTAAACTTTATGTCACAATACCAGCACCAATTCAGATTTCTGTCTCGCACAGTACATGCGTAGTAACCTCTATAAAATGCCGTGTAGTGGCGGTTGAGAATATCCACTACCCCATATCTTCCCGTGGGTGTCGTAAAAGGCGACAGAGGGAGACAGGCAGGAGATGGGCAGCAGCATCTTCCTGATAACAACTGTGACGTAATAAAAAACTGCGGTTGCCAACCCGCTCGCCAAGCGTGGCAACTATGGCAAATACCCCCCAATGAATAAATACACAAACAGACGGCCCCCAGTCCCCGGCGGCCCCGCTATTCCTGGCTACGGTGGCGACCATGGTAACGGCGGGGCAGGGGGGTGCTAAGAATCTCCGGTGGAGGTTCGGTTGCCACCTACGACGACTCGACCTGGCAACATATAACGCACGCACCCTGAGGACTGACGAGAAGATACTAGAGCTGGAAGAAGAGGTAGACAAGTTGCGCTGGCATATTATTGGATTATCCGAGGTCCGAAGAGAGGGGGAGGACACGGCAATCCTCGAGTCCGGCAACTTGTTCTATCACCGGGAGGGCGAACATCTGTCCCAAGGAGGTGTCGGATTTATCGTCCACAAGTCTCTCGTCAACAACGTTGTAAAGATTGGGAGTGTGTCGACGAGGGTCGCGTACCTGATACTCAGAATCACCAAACGGTATTCGCTGAAGGTCATTCAGGTTTACGCACCAACCTCGGCACATCCCGATGAGGAGGTGGAGGAAATGTATGAGGATATTTCCAGAGCCATACATTCCTCCAAAACCCACTACACGGTGTTGATGGGAGACTTCAACGCAAAACTAGGCACAAGAGAAAGCGGTGAGCTGAAGGTAGGGAAATTTGGAGTAGGGCAACGGAACCGAAGGGGCCAGCAGCTGGCCGACTTTATGGAGAAAGAGGGACTCTTTATGATGAACTCTTTCTTCCAGAAGCGGCCCCACAGGAAGTGGACCTGGTCGAGCCCCGACGGTTCGACAAAAAATGAGATTGACTTCATTATGACGACCAGACGCCAACTGTTCAGTGATGTCTCAGTGATCGCAAGGGTGAAAACTGGCAGCGATCACCGAATGGTTAGAGGCACACTGAACCTAAACGTTAAGTTGGAGAGGTCTCGTCTAATGAAGTCAACGCTCCGTCCCCCTCGTGCTCTAATCCAGAATCCCGAAACCTTTCAGCTCGAGTTACGTAACCGCTTCCAGTGCCTAGAAGATTGCAATGCAGTGGACGATATGAACGACAAGCTCGTGGAAACTGTCCATGCGGTCGGAGCTAAGTTCTGCAAGACCCGCCGCAGAAGAACACAAAAACTCTCCGATCACACTCTTAATCTCATGGCTGTTAGACGGGAGATGAGGCTGCAATCGTCAACAGATTTGACAGCATACAGGCAACTGAACAGACAGATCTCCAAATGCATGCGGCGAGACTTACGCAACTTTAATACTGCTCGTATTAAAGAAGCGATCGAGCGGAAACAGGGCTCCAAAGTCTTTGCCAGAGATCTGTCTGCCAGAAAGAGCCAACTGTCAAAGCTGAAGACTGAGTGTGGCAACATCGTTTCCGGGACACCTGAGATTTTGAGTGAGATTGAGAGGTTCTATGGGCAGCTATACACATCATCGTTGGAGCCACACGCAAGTGTGAGTAACGATCCAAGAGCAAGTCTTATCCGACACTATTCCGATGATATCCCGGACGTCAGTCTGAGCGAGATTAGAATGGCTCTCCACCACCTTAAAAACGGCAAGGCCCCGGGCGAGGATGGAATTACAGCGGAGCTTCTGAAAGCGGGTGGAAAACCGGTACTTGAAGTCCTTCGGAAGCTCTTCAATTCCGTCCTCCATGGTGGCACTACTCCGGAGGCGTGGAGCAGAAGCGCGGTGGTTTTGTTCTTTAAGAAAGGCGACAACGTTCTCTTGAAGAACTACAGACCGATTTCCCTTCTGAGCCGCGTCTACATGCTATTTTCGAGAGTCATTACGAATCGTCTTGCACGCAGACTCGACGACTTCCAGCCTCCCGAACAAGCCGGTTTCCGAAAAGGCTTCAGTACCATAGACCACATACATACCCTGCGGCAGATTGTACAGAAGACCGAAGAGTACAATTTGCCACTTTGCCTGGCATATGTGGACTATGAGAAAGCCTTTGATTCCGTCGAAATTTGGGCGGTGCTACAGTCCCTTCAGCGGTGCCAAGTTGACTGTCGGTACATCGAAGTGCTGAAGTGTTTGTACAGTAGGGCTACGATGGCTATCCGAGTACAGAACCAGAGTTCGAAACCTATCCAACTGCAGAGAGGTGTAAGACAGGGTGACGTTATATCCCCGAAACTCTTCACCGCTGCGTTGGAAGACGTTTTCAAGCTACTGGACTGGAAAGGATACGGTATTAACATCAATGGCGAGTACATCACTCACCTTCGATTTGCCGACGATATAGTCATTATGGCAGAATCTCTGGAGGACTTAAGCATTATGCTCAATGACCTCAATAGTGCCTCCCAACGGATAGGTCTTAAGATGAACATGGACAAAACAAAGATCATGTTTAATGTCCATGTTACACCTATGCCGGTAGTTGTTGGGAGCACTATGCTCGAAGTTGTTGACGAGTACGTTTACCTGGGACAAATAGTCCGACTAGGTAAGTCCAACTTCGACCGAGAGGTCAATCGACGGATTCAACTCGGCTGGGCAGCGTTCGGGGAAATTACGACATATCTTTTCGTCAGGTATACCTCAATCTCTAAAAACTAGATTGTACAACTAGTGCGTGTTGCCAGTGATGACTTACGGATCTGAGACGTGGTCCTTCACTGCTGATGGTATGAGGACGCTTAAGGTCGCTCAGCGAGCTATGGAGAGGGCTATGCTTGGAGTTTCTCTGCGTGATAGACTCAGAAATGAGGATATCCGCAGTAAAACCAGAGTGACCGACATAGCCCAACGGATTAGTAAGCTGAAGTGGCAATGGGCCGGCCATATAGCTCGAAGAACCGATAACCGATGGGGAAGAAAGGTTCTCGAGTGGCAGCCTCGTGCCGGTAAACAAAGCGTAGGGCGACCCCCCACTAGATGGAGTGACGACCTGGTAAGACATGCAGGAAGTCGATGGATGCAGGTGGCTCAGGACCGTGCTTTGTAGCATTACTTGGGGGAGGCCTATGTTTAGCAGTGGACTTGTGAAGGGCTGTAATGATGAATGATGATGATGATGAACCTCTATAAAAACCTTATCTTTTGTTTATGTTTAGGCTAAATAAAGTATTTAACCATTTTTTTATTATAAACTTTATGGAGCATACATCAGAGGTATGCTGTTAATATATTCAATATAAATTAAATTTAAAATAGTCGCAATTTGCAGTGTCCCCCCCCCCCCTTATCAATAAGATATTTGCTAACTAAAGTTGTTCAAAACGACTACAAATCAATAGCACGCTACAGACTATAAACTAGAAATTTCTAGCTATGCTATAGCGCAATATTTATAAAAAAGTGTGTAGGAGGTCGGCAAGCGCGTTAAGTTTAGCAGCACGCTATATCTCGGAGCACGCTACATTACATCTCGTTCATTGGATAGACCGCGTGCTATATCAGAACATTGTTTCGTAATAAGTCGCATTTTAGATTAAAATATAATAACGTGTTAAAGAAAAATTAAAGAACTCTCTTTCATACTTTTCAGGCTTACGACTTTTTATAATCCTAAAAATATTTTTAAAGACTGTACTTTTGAAACAAAATAAAATTAATCATTTTTTATTATAATTGATGTAAACGTTATTTTAACCTTAATATAAATTATAAATCAAAGGTGTATTTAAAAGTTTATTGATTGTATATACTAAAATCAACTATTTACAAACACTATTATATACACTTTTGTATCTATATTTTATTTACATTTAAAACATTAGTTAGGCTTCTTTTGTAGCAGACAACTGTGTCCTTCGATCACTATACAGTATACACTAACTAAACAACATCTAACACTAAATTAGTTCGCACATGATGAATAGCGTGTTGCTAGATTAAATTTGCGTCACACGTCTACTCCCAACAACGCTGCTGCTAGAATTAATTGCCGCTTGATATGAATAGCGCCAAAGCGTCATAGCGTCATAGCGTCATGGTGAGCACGCGCTATGCGTTATGAAGAGATAGGTAGCGCGCTATAATATGGCGCTATTTGCTATATTAACCACCATTATTGCTAACAATTCTTTTCTTTATTTCATCTCAAAATGATGGCCTTTGCGCGTTTTATTTTCTCGAATTGTAAACTAATTCTAAAGGTACTATTAAAAAAAAGTCGATATATAACTTTTAGAACTCGGATAGTTCTGTTAAATTTAAATTTTACTAAGAATTTTATACTTTAAACGCTCAGTAACTTCTGGATACAGTCTTCTACTACAGTTAGACGATTTTTTTACAATTACCACACTTGTCTCGAAGATTGGTGACATCAGTACTCAGTACCGTACGTTTAGCATGGACTCAAACCCTGTTGCTGATAAATGTATGTTATGTGATGATTTTAACGCCATCTATGTGAAGCAATGAGATTTGGTATTTCACATACTAGTCTCATACGATACCCGCCAGATGATTCGAGCGATGTATTCTTTTTCGCCGACCCCTCACGATCATGCATTAATAATAAATAACTAAATATACAGATTTATTATATTTACGCGAACACTACACATTGATTAAAATTATTTTTACGGGTTTTATCGCGTTTGATTTTAATTGATTTTTAATTACCGACGTTTCGGGTGCTTTCCAGCACCCATGGTCCGTGGTCACCCATGGTCAAAATTAAACGCGATAAAATCTGTTAAATTACTTTTAATCAACTAAACATACTTCTGTTTTTGCTCACCTAACTGAATGCAGTAATACTTCTAGGGGCTACTAGAAACTTCACAGGCCTGTCTATATAATTTAATGCATAAGACGTGGATTCGTGATTGAAAACATCATACAAACGTTTTCAAATCAATGTTGGGAAAGATAGTTTAACAAAATTCCGTGATTTATGACAATACCCGCACTTTATTTCAATCGCTCACATGGATTGTAAATGAAGCTTATATAAAAGATTTTATACATATATATTATACATAATAATTAATTTAAATTTTATCATGTAATTTTGATTGAGAGTTTTCTAAGCATATGACGGAACATATGGAGATGGACATGGTGGTTGAGGCTGGTACAATGAAACGACTGCACACCCTGAAGTCCTAAAGCGCGATGGAGGGTTTGGTTGGAAGCAGATGATGGGTGAGCTCGGTACTGTAATCCTGGGAGGTGTCACAACTAGTAATTCCGGTGCTGGTGGCTGTATTGGAGGTGGCTGTACCTGAAAGTTGATCATTAAATACTTCGTCACCAAAGAGTGACATAATAAACATTCACATTGCATTAAGCATATTAATTTATAACAATAAAAACTTACTTATCTTCACGCACAATCCCTAACGGGGTAGCCAGAGAGAACAGATCGCCAAGTGTCACGATCCTTACATACCTCTTTCGCTTCTTTCAGGTTCATTAACTTCTTCATACATGCACGTCTAGGTATCCGAGTACTCTTGACCTTCCCCTCTTCCCAATTTGCTCACATGGTCTTCGAAAGTTAGTCTCAGTCTACCTCGACACCTTTTAATATTTACTTTCGCTCTATATATTTTCCTCACCATTCGGTCTTCACTCATTCGCTCAACGTGCCCAAACCATTGGAGTACGCCCCTATCAATTTTTGTGATAAGGTCATCTTTCAATCCTGCCATTTTACGAATCTCTTCGTTTCGCTTTCGATCGGCTATGGTAACGCCACACATTTTACGAAGAGATCGCATCTCCACTGCATTCAACTTGCTTTTATGCTTCTTCTGGCATACCCGGGTTTTGCTGCCATATAACAAAGTCGGTACCAACACTGCGTTATGTATTGCAAGGCATGCACTCTTCACCACGCCTTGCCTTTTTGACTAATGCATTCAGGGCACTATTGACTTTGTTTCCGGCAGCGACGCGCCTATCCACATCTAAATCACATCTTCCATCCTGTCTGAAAGCACTCCCCCAAGTATACAATTTCATTTACCTGTTCTAGTCGTTCCTGATTTACCCATATTTCACATTTCGTTCTCTCTTCGTCCTTTTCAAATACCAGAACCTTAGTTTTATTAGCATTCAAACGGAGAACTTTAATTTCACATAAAATAAAAAAAATAAAAACTGTTTTAAATAATTTAAATGATGTATAAGCGGTATCAAATATTCATACTTTAATAGGAGCAGGCTTTGGTGGTTGAACCGGTGCAGTTTTAACGAGAATCGGAGCTGGCCGGGGTGGATACACGGGCTTAGGCCAAACTTCAATTGGTACTGGGGTAGGCGGTTGCACTGGGTCTGGTTCCACGTATATTGGAGCCGGGGCAGCTGGTTGAACTGGTGGTGGTTTTACCCAGATAGCAAGTGGTGTTGGCAGACGGATAGCTCCTGGTCGTACAATTATTGATGTAGGTGCCCGAAACCGAATTTGACCAGGCTTTAAGACTACTGAACCTGTAAATTATTAAGTTTTAATTTTTATAGGATAAATTACTTAATAATGAATTCAATTATTTAATTGAGTTTAGATTATTTTAAAATGATTTAGTTTGTATGTAAATATATTATTCTTACCCTGAGGTGCCTGACGATACAAATATTTAACAGATGGCTCAGAAGGATTGCAAGGACCAATCTTTTTGACTTCATTATCATCAGAACACGGAGGTGAGCATGGATCACAAGGATTACACGGAGGCTCGCAGGGTTCACATGGAGGATACTCCCCGCAAAGAATTTGAGGATCTGAGTCAGGTATCGGTTGACTTAAAGTCGTGCCCAAAGTGCTGCAAAGAATTAAAATATAAATTTAACTAATATTTGTTAAATCCAAATGTGCACACCTTACACGCTTATGATTATGAATTAATATTATTAGTGACCATTATTTTTAAAGGAAAAAAGCAGAGAATCTGATCAATTTTCATTAAAATTTTTAAACGTTAAGTTAAATAACAAAAGCAATAGGGATCCTCCTTCAAATACATGTTTCTATTAAACAAGAAGACTCACCGACGTACAGAGCAACGGACAGCAGTCCATATGTATTTTCAATTACATATTTGTTATGTAATTTAAAGTGACTCAATTAGAAAATAAACTTATCTTATAATTCAGTATCTGTAGTTATTGTAACTTTAGTAATAATATGGATTTGATGTCTAGCTAAAAGTATAAAAACGATTTTATGTAGCGAAATTGATGTGTGGCCACATATCGAGAGTAGAGCAATAAGTAATTATGTGTTGTTAAGAATACGGGTATACTAATAGAAAAAAGACAGTAAGACCCTAATGTCCCCCATTTATGGCCAATTAATCTACCTTTGTGACAACGGCGATTTCGGATCGTGATATAAAGTTTGAGAACTTTGTAAGGAACCTGTATGTCTAAGAAAATAATATGTCGAGGATTAGTAAAGTTCACTTATGCACATGAAGCAGCACTATGGACGCTTTTTTGCTCCATAACCTTCTATAAAAATATTGAGATACACATTAGAATATAATAGTAGTGGTATTTTTGATAGAGTTTTATCACCAAACAGAAATACCTTCCCTGCACTGTACGATCATTGAAATAAGTCAAATAAAAATAAGAATAATTATAATTACCTGATAACTAAATGACTTTACCCTAGTGTAGACACTTTCTACATACATAGAATATGTTTATATATTTTAATGTTATCAAACTTTATCGCAAATAAGATTTTTAAATCAATAATATAACACTTTAAATAGCATAAGAATCAGGTATTTGAAAATATTATTATCTTTTAATAAAATATAACGGAATATTATGTGAACATAACGTAAAATGTTTTCATATTATCCTAATCAATTCATTACATTTAAATCGCATTTAATGCAGAGTGTATACTTTGATAAAATATTGTTAAACACGCTAAAACCCATTCCTTGAAATTAGCAACAAACACAATAAGATTTTTACCGTGCAGTGGCAGTGAAAAAACTTCCACTACCCTATCATCCAACTACACATTTACTACTACAACTCAGGGGCACAAGCCTTTAGAACTATAACTGATATGTCGCAGTAAATCCTAAATAAATCCTAACTCTAAGTAAAGACTACACAAAATCCTGCAGATAGGCACTACGATTGTGAGGGAGTGAGAATCTATTTTCAATTTACTTTTATTGTACTAACACACACAAGTGATTCCGAAAGAGTAATTAAATACCAAATGATGGGTGATGGTGGCGTAAGAGATCGAAGATAGATGAAGATGTCTATAGATCGCAGCATCCATTTGCCATCAGGTGGACTATGCGTTATTAATGAAGGTTGAGATCTTTAAGGCCTTTCCCATAGTCGTCACTTATGAGACACACGGGATAAAATTGAGTAGAGAGTAGTTATACATCGATAACCACGACAGACTCTTTAAAAGACAAAGAAATATCAATATTATTAAATTATACAAGTTTTTCTGTATATAAATAAAATTAGGAAGATATTTAAAGTAAGGGAAAACTTTTTAAAGTCTGCCGTGTGCCGTGCACTAATTCCGTTTTTATTATATGATATAATTGTGGCTCTCGCGATACAGGTCTTCGCACCTAATGTGGAACCACTGCTGAATTATTTGGTTAGTGATAACTATCAAATAAATTATTTTTCATTTTTATTTTCATATCAAAATGAAAAAAAAAATATGCGTCGACTTAATATGAACAGTTATAGCTACGTTCAGAAGCTACGATCGTCAAAGTTCTTGTTTTGTGTAATTATACTAGAGCGCACTCAGTAAACTCATTTCATTGCCTTAATACAACTAATTCATCGGATCAACTTGTACGAATGATATTGCCAAAGTAATAAAGTTCTATCTCAAATAAGTGATTGTTCAGAATCAATCGTTCAAAACCAATCGTAGCTCTCGAAGTCGTATATTACTTGCTTTAGAAGCAAAAACAGACATTTTTAAGAACTTCTTCCAGAAATTAATATCAATTGCAAATAGTGATAAAAATCTATAGAATATTTCTTTGAAGCATATAGATATATCTACATATGAGATGCTTCACACATCGACTAAGGCCACACCTAATTATAGATTTTGATAGTGTTAGAGCCACGCGGCAGGCTTTGCTTTGCACGTATGGGCCATCTCGAACCGGGGTGGTACCACAACCTCACAGAAAACCAGCGTGAAGTAAAAGCTCTGCTTCGGCATTTCGTCTAGCGAGTGCAGGTGGCCGGAGGCCCTATTCCCCCCCCCCCTTAACATGGTAGCGAAGTTAAATAAAACACTACCCCAGGAGGGTACCAACACCTCCAGTGACGGAGAATCTCTCTCTGAGCATCCACGCCCAAGCTACCCTAGTCTTCCTGAGCATGGGTGCTCAGGCTGCCCAGCGTATTCTAGTTTGGAAAGGGGGGTGAAATTCTTCTCGAGACTATCTACTATATATAATCAAAAGACGATATGAAGAAGAGTGGTAAGTAAGACGAAGACTATATATATAATCAAAGATAAATTTTTTTTTTAAATCTTTATTCATATAAAATACACAGATTTAAAATAATAATAAACATTGCCAAACTGTGCAACAGTTTGTTGGCGATAATGGCGCTCTTTTGTTATATATTAATATGTATTTTTTGTTACATACATACTTATTTTAGGTATATTTATTACAATAAATATCTCTATCTTTAATTAATACTTATTATAGGTAGTACATTATAATTTTCATAGGAATGTATTTTTCAGTCTTTTCTTTAATGTTACTAAAATCTATTCTATTATATATTATCGGAGTTAAATATTGCCTAGTTTTCTTACCATAATAGTTTCTCATATGTGGTATCACATATTTACCCTTCTCAACTTGCCTGGTACGATATTTATGCGTTATAGGTTGTTTAACTTTATTTATTTTATATTGTTCTAAAGCAATTAGGTAATCTACCTTTTGATGCACTGGAATTATTTTACATATATTAAATAATTTGTCATAATTTTTTTTACACTGTAATTTTACTTTTTTACTCACTAAATACTTAAGTAGTCTAATCTGTAAATGTTTTATACGTACTAACTGTGTTTTGAATATTAGCCCATAACTGCTCAATCCATAATTGATTACCGAGTCAGCCAGTGCATAATACAGTACATACAAGACTTTTCGATTCATGAAATTGCTTAAGTGAAAGAATCTACCAAGTTTTGATTGCAATTTATTACACACACCATTGACGTGCAGTTTCCAGTTCATATTACTATCTGCTGTTAGGCCTAAGTATCGGTGTTTATCTACTACATCTATGTTTGTGCACTGGCAGCCAGCTTTATTGAGGTGTAGACACTCGTATGTATGACCAATTATATTTATGTTTAATTTACCTTGCTTAAAGTCGTTACTGTGGGGTGAACTTATATACATAGCCTTTGTTTTGGATAAATTTATAGTTACACCGTTATCATGTGCCCATTTAATTATGTTTTCGAAGTCCTCCTGTATGTATTTTTGTGCATCACTCATGTTATTGGTTGAGTACATTAGGCACATGTCGTCTGCATACATAACCGTTTTACAATGCTTTATTACATTAATGACACTATTAACATGCATAATGTACCCAACTGGACCGATAACCGATCCGGTTGGTACTCCAAGACTCACGCTTATATCGTCCCCTGTTACTCCGTCTACCAATGTACATAAGGATCTATTTTGCAAATAGCATTTAAACCATTGGTTGACGGGACCTCTGATACCACATTCATCCATCGCACGCAGTAGTACCTCGTTTTCCAGGGTGTCGAATGCCTTTTTATAATCAATAAAAAGAGCAGCGACAAACTTGAGAAACCTCATTGAGATTGTTGTTGATGTAGTCGGTGAATTGCGCAAGTGCAGTGTCCGTGCTGCGTCCGCGACGGAACCCGTGCTGCGCATCTGATATAATGTTATATTGCTCTAAGTAACAACTTATCTGATTCACTATTACTTTTTCTACTATTTTATTTATTACCGGTAATATAGCAATTGGTCTATAGTTACTATAGTCCGTGTGGCTCCCCTGTTTATATATTGGTCGTATTATTGCTTTTTTTTAATATATCCGGGTAAACTCCCCCACCCACACTCATATTTATCAATTTAGCTAATACTGGGCTTATTTCTTTCTTTACCTGCTTTATATCTTGTACTCTAATTTTGTCTAAACCCGGTGCTTTATTAAAATCTAAATTATTTATATATTTTTCTATCGTATACGCTCCTACCTTTTTAAAGTAAAAAGACTTATCACTTGGTTTTACATATGAAATTCTATCCAAAAAAAATTTTATCACAGTTATGCTTTATTTTCTGTACTTCCCCTGTGAACGTTTCAGAGAACTTATTGCAAATATTATACACACTGCTAGTTTGGCCTAAATATTTTAAAATAACGTCATCTAAACCCGGTTTATGCTTGCCTATCCATTTGTTTATGTTACACCATATTTTTCTAAAATCATTATTACATTTTTGTATCTCATTCTGCCTGTATTTATTCTTAGCTTTATCTATTAATTTATTAACCTTATTTCTAAATCTCGTATACATTAGTCTTTTATTCATATTCTTAGGGGATGATTTCCAAACTCTGAACAGTAAGTCCCTATGTTCTATCATTTTACATAGTTCTTTATTAACCCATGGTTGCGTAATTCTCTTTTTCTTTGGTGTTTTCTGTAACTTACACTTATCATATATATCTATAAAAACCCTATGTAATTTTTCATACAATAAGTTAGGACAACTCGTTTCCATGACATCAGACCAATCAATTGTTTTTAAACTATTGCATACCATTTTTTCGTCTAATATGGTTTGTAATTTACAATTATTATTAATGTTGGATACATTCCCAGTTATTTTTACGCTAATTCCAACCATATAGTGATCCGATACGGTACAAGTTAGCAAGTGCGCGCACGCGTCTAGCAGCTGGCCGCGGCTCGCCCGCACGCACACGTGGTCAATATTCGAGGAATTCACTCGGCCATCCACGATCGCTTCGCGCGTTATCTCTGACGTAGGTATTGCACTCTGTAGGCCGTTTTCACACAACATGTTTTTGTAGGCAAATAAATTCGCATTTGCACCTTGCGATATGTCAATGTTGGTATCTCCAATTAAAATTATTTCTTCTGAGGATGGGATATTTTTCAGTATGGTATCCAGTTCTGTGATAAAAACTAACTTATTTGAGTTTGGTGGTCTGTATATAGCCAATATATGTGTAGTTTTACTTCCAGTTTTTAGTTTTCCATGAATTATCTCTGTTGCTTTTATTGGTATTTGTGGTTTTTCTGTGGTAAAATATAAGTCATCTCTCACGAATATGAGTATCCCACCGCCTCCTCTTGTCTCCCTAGTGTTAGAATACACCACATAAACAGGGATCTTATATAGTGATACTTCTTCGCTTTTTATGTTTACTTCTGTGAGAATGATGACATTTAGCGTTCTTTTTGTTATACAGTGGCATAATAAAGCAAGAAGTTGGTTGAATTGTTTTCGTACAGAACGTATGTTCAGATGAATTATATTTACATTATTATTCGAGAATTGTTGAGACCAGGTGTTTATATCCTGATATCTAGTGTATGCAATGTCATTTAAATCAAATTCACTGTCTTGGTTATCGAATTTTAAAGTTCTTGAAATCACATAGTGTGTTACGCGGTCCATATAGTTTTTGTTATTATTGATTAAATTATTGTTCGTTCTTATTATGTTTTTCGCGCAAGACTTTAATATCGCTTTCTGTTCTTATGCGAATAATTTTTTCCTTCTCGCTTTTCTTGACTAATAGAGTTTTGAGTCCATATGAATTTATATAATTGCTTTAATTGATTCCTGGCTTCCCAGAATAGTACTCTGGTCTCTGTGGTTAAATCTTCATTTATGTATATACGCATGTTGTTGTCGTTGCCATATACATCGCCATTGGTTAGTTGAACTCTTCTTTTTTGCATCCATTGATCTCGAGCTTGCTTTGACCGCAGCTTCACTATAACTGGGCTTGGTCGTTCTATCCTCGTCTTTGTTGTGGTTGTTGTTGTTGGGCTCCTTCTTTCGACACTTTCTATATCTTTTGGGTTCAAACTAAGCTTTATGGCAACATCTTTGACTACCTCTTTTATATTTTCATTATCTTTGTTCTTCATTAGGCATGCAATTTCAACATTTTTTTCTTTTTCCTTCTTCTCCAAGCTAACAACTCTTTCATCTAATGCAGCATTGCATTTCTCAAGGTATACGTTCTTTTGTTCTAACGCTTTTATTTATTTATTTTATTTTAGATGTCTATGAGTCATAGCAACCACTTTCCATCAGGTGAACTGTGTGCTCGTTTATCACCCTTATCCTATTAAAAATGTTATTAACGTGCGTCTGTTAAGAAGTGACAAGAGTGCCAGACACCAAACGTACGTTTCACAAGTGGGACAAGTGTGTATAACAAAGTAGGAGCGTTGCATCGCATACGTTACTTACGTGGGACCAATCTATTTCTCCTCTTATACGAAAATGAATGCATGGAAAGAAGTGTTAGCTACAAACATAAGAACAAAAATATTCGCTAGTTTGCTACGTTTGTAACGTCACGAACAGTTAATATGATTCAGTTATAACTACCTGTGATACAGGTTGCCATCAGCTGGACCAGATGACATGATGTGAATCTTCATCTAACTCGATAATAGTCATACTTACCAATGATAGATTAAATATAAGTTTTGAACCGTAAAGCAAATTCGTAGTTACCCGTCACGGGCTATTAAAGTCCACTGCTGAACATGGGCCTCCGACATAGATTGCATAATAGCGGGTATATTTGTCACAGTGTCACGCTAGTTGAACGTGTCGACAATCACATTATTTTATTTTTAGTCGTTATTAGGAGGAAGCTGCTATCCATCTCCTGTATTGTTTCCCTCCGTCGCCTCTCACGGAGCAGTGGATGTTCTCACACCGCCACTACACGGTGGACGGTGGTCATTCAATATCATTTCGTATCTCTAAGGACTTCCGGCAGCCAGTCTAACACCTGCAATAAACAGTTCCTAATATAAGCTGACTTTTGCGGTCATTAGCAGCTGCCTCGTTTGTGAGCAGCTAGTTAGTTTGTCGCTATTAAAATAATGTTTAAATTAAGGGCGTGGTAATCTATCACAAATTATAATATAATTTCATTTAATTTATTTCTCGTTTTCATCTAGCTGTATTAACTTCACATTGGCAATGTTTCTCGTGCACATTATATTATACAAGCAAACTTTTTAGGTCTATTTTAAGCTAAATATCATATGAATGAACAAAAAGAAACAGTGTATCGGTAGAGACATGGAAGCGAAAGGAATTAACACTTCTACTAAAATTAAAATTAGTGTTTTTTATTTAGTGAGTTATGAACTCAAGATTATTTAACTGGATACACTAATCTATCACGCTATTGCCACCAGTTACCTAACAATTTAAATAAACGTTATTTCATTGTTTTGTTTTAATTTAAAGTGAACTATTTATTAATACAAAAGTAACAGTGCAGCGTTTTCAAACAAACTCAAATACAAACGCGGGGATAAAATAATTTTTACAATCTATCAAGTATTGTACTAACGAATGACTTTGGCACAGTTGTTATTTGGCGTGCCATTTGCTTTTAGACGAACGATGGTTTATACGTATCAGAGGAGATACATCGTTCACTTTACAAGACTTTTGTGGTGGGTCAGTACGTGGACGCAGCCTAACGTAAGCTATGCAGATTTGTGACAACAATTTTTTTTGTTAAGTAATTAGTAATTATTTTTTATCATAATTTAATTAAATTTCAATGAAAAAAATAAAAACGCTTATGAGACATGCACTTTTGGATTTTCTAATTTAATCTTATTAGTGACATCGAGATTAAAACTATCAATAGAAGTATTAGACAACGCTCTCTTCTAATTCGCGTTTATTTTCACAATGTTCTGATTAGATTGAAAGAGAGAAAAATTATCGAAGACTCGAAGGTTACTGGAAATAATAACTTAATTAAGAGTTCTATCAGTGATTTCATTTATTTTTTCACATATATTTTTCTTTATTTGTGTGTGAATAATTTATACATAAATTAAGTAAATTATAAGTACGGTCTTATTACGTCCCACAGCTGGGCACTCGCCTCCTCTCATTCTTGGGAGTCGTGGTGCAATAAGTCTGCCGTGATGCTCAACTACGTGTTGTTGGACTTCACATTTCATCCAATTATTTTATTTATTAGCCACATAAGCTCCCTCATGATGTTTGCCTTCACAAAATAGCCCTTTAAAATTGCAATTAACAATTTCTTTGGTGTTTAAAGGCCTTTGAGTAAATATGAGCTTGAAAAGCTTTTTTAGCCTAATTCCAGCTGTGAGTAGTATGTTCCTTTACTTTTGAAATTGAATAATTTTTATATGTGTAACATGTGAGACGTTGTAAAGTTGTTACTTTACTTTGCATTTTTAAGCAGCAGTAGTAAGTGATTTTATTGCATAAGAAAATTTGTCGAACTGTTGTAGTCGGTAATAGCAGCATTTGGAACTCATTGCTTTAGTTTAAGTAGTCGCGGTTACTGGAAAAGAAAATAATATTATAGTTTCATATAACTAGTAACTAATAATTGCCAGCTAAGTTAATATTGTATCCTTTATACATGTAATAAAATAAAAATATTGTGAAATATTATTATGTTATAAAATATTAACCGACTTCAATTTTTACCGGAACTGTTAAAAAATCATGTTTTTTTATAAATTTTGTTTATCGTCTGCTTATCATTAACACATTCTTGAAAATAAAAATCAAATTTGTCGCTGCGTGGGTTCTGACTTTATTGTATGTTTAGTAGTGCTGTACAGGTGTAAGTAATTAAACAGCACCCTCTACATAAGTCCATGGGTTCTGACTTTATTGTACATTTAGTAGTGCTGTACAGGTGTAAGTAATTAAACAGCACCCTCTACATAAGTCCATGGGTTCTGACTTTATTGTACATTTAGTAGTGCTGTATAGGTGTAAGTAATTAAACAGCACCTTCTACATAAGTCCATGGGTTCTGACTTTATTGTACATTTAGTAGTGCTGTACAGGTGTAAGTAATTAAACAGCACCCTCTACATAAGTCCATGGGTTCTGACTTTATTGTACATTTAGTAGTGCTGTACAGGTGTAAGTAATTAAACAGCACCCTCTACATAAGTCCATGGGTTCTGACTTTATTGTACATTTAGTAGTGCTGTATAGGTGTAAGTAATTAAACAGCACCCTCTACATACGTCCATAGGTTCTGACTTTATTGTACATTTAGTAGTGCTGTACAGGTGTAAGTAATTAAACAGCACCCTCTACATACGTCCATAGGTTCTGACTTTATTGTACATTTAGTAGTGCTGTACAGGTGTAAGTTATTAAACAGCACCCTCTACATAAGTCCATAGGTTCTGACTTTATTGTACATTTAGTAGTGCTGTACAGGTGTAAGTAATTAAACAGCACCCTCTACATACGTCCATGGGTTCTGACTTTATTGTACATTTAGTAGTGCTGTACAGGTGTAAGTAATTAAACAGCACCCTCTACATACGTCCATAGGTTCTGACTTTATTGTACATTTAGTAGTGCTGTACAGGTGTAAGTAATTAAACAGCACCCTCTACATAAGTCCATGGGTTCTGACTTTATTGTACATTTAGTAGTGCTGTACAGGTGTAAGTTATTAAACAGCACCCTCTACATAAGTCCATGGGTTCTGACTTTATTGTACATTTAGTAGTGCTGTACAGGTGTAAGTAATTAAACAGCACCCTCTACATAAGTCCATGGGTTCTGACTTTATTGTACGTTTAGTAGTGCCGTACAGGTGTAAGTAATTAAACAGCTCCCGCTGCATACGTCCATGGGTTCTAACTTTATTGTACGTTTAGTAGTGCTGTATAGGTGTAAGAAAATGGGAAAAAGTTTCGGTTTTAGTTCAATGTATTCATATTAATAACAAAGACATGAATAACTAGAGAAAAGGGAATAAATAGATTTGCCTTGCCAACGCACACGGACTATGCATACAAATTATTGTCATATATTATAATATTATGTATAAGATAATGTATGCATGATAATATTTATATAAATAAATTATATAATAGTAATATTATGAATTACCAACACAATGAGAGCCGTGGTAGCTCAGTGGTTAACGCTCGCTGTAAATATAACAGAACGCGAGTAACCCGGGTTCGATCCCCGCCGGCACCAATGAAATTGTTAATTGCAATTTTAAGTGCTGATTTACCACGTGCTCGGCGGTGAAGGAAAACATCGTGAGGAAACCTGCATGTCTGAGGAATAAGAAAAAAAATATTTCGAAGACATGTGAAGTTCGTCAACACGCATTTGGGCAGCGCGGCGGACACTTCCTTGCCCTAAAACCCTCTCAGAAATGAGGGGAGGCCTGAGCCCAGCAGTGGGACGTATATAGGCTGTAACTTTACTTTACCAACACAACAAACTACAGGAAAACGGGCCATCAGCATCCTCCATCGACTTAAAAAAAGTATCATAAAAATCTCACAGATTTTTCATGATGCATTGGACACAGAGTATGGCAAATCTACCCTACGACGGGAGAAGCTCAATTCAGAAAAAAGATTAACTGCTCTAAATAACACGACTCTTTAAATATCATCTTTTTTGGAATACAACATTACAAATAGCAAGCAATTACATTTTTCTTAAAGCAGTTCTCACTTTATTAAGTGACAACTTAATAAGAAATCCAGGAAGTCGATGGGTGTAAATGACTCAGGACCGTGCGTAGGTGCATTCTTTGAAGGATATCTATATTCGGCAATGTACTTGTGATGGACTGTAATGATGATGGTGGTGTTATGTTTCTCATTGAAAATACCTGGTCGTGTCAGATTACCGTTCCAACAGATATCTAGTCTCCTTTAGGACTGGCTGCCGTGACTGAAATTAGGTCTGGAGGACGATATCGTATCATGCAATTTCCTTCTGTGGTTAACATTAAATTTTAAGAAAATATGACAACCAAGATTTCGGAACGACAAATACATAAAATATCAGACCTAAAATATTTAGGTCAGAAAGAAGAATAGAAATGAAACAACGTTAGAAATTGTGGGAAAAATATTATACTCGCAAAGCCTCATACTTCAAAGCTTTCATGTTTGTTTTGGTAGTAGTATCGTAGTTACGATTTAGTTATATAATATCTGAAAGTATTTTGTAACAATACACCTTTTAATAATCATTGTATAATTTATCAGATTTTAAGTTTGAAAGTACGAGTATACTTTAGAAATTTATTAAAACCACAGCATTAATTTCTTTTAGTATTAGAAATACTAAATCTCCAAAAGTATAAACATCGATTTTAATGGCATGCTGGTGATGTGAATCACTTAATAATTTTATCCCATAAGATAGCTTCATGTTATTACAACCATATATCTCACTTCCAATACCGTAACTTGACAAGCTCTAGTCATAAAGCTTTAATTTTAAATCCAATGTCTTTACGAAATGCAAAAATTTATAAAACTGATGCTATTGTGTTCCATTCTGGAGTGTTACGGAGATGCTGCGTTTTAGTTTAGAGGTTAAGAGCAAATATAATTACAAGTTACATGGAATTTAATCTTAGCCCACAGTGGTGACAAGATATCATTTGCCTTCTGTTTGAAGTCAGTCGAAGCTGTCTACGGACCGCAGTAGTCACACGTACATAGCATCAGCGCATATAGCGTAAACTGTTAGATCGTTTGCTAAATTGATATCAATAACCAACTTTACAACTAAGCAGGCGGTTGCGTGCTCTATACGTAAGCCGAACAATTGATTCCAATCTACAGTGGTAAGTTTTTTAATCCGTACTCAAAATCATAAAGCTAATATGAACCGTGGGCTCGAACAGAGTGTATTGTTATATTTGCGTTTGCACTCTACACCTACTACGGTTAAATAAAAAATAACTTAATAAAAAAGACCTTTAATTTTACTAGTGTAAGGCGGGATTTGTTAAAACAAATGTTTGACACTAATTTGACATTGACAGTTATTCCGTCTGTGCTCCGTGCTGAGATTTGACTGTTGAGATAAAGTAATGCAATAACTATTTAGTTGTATCACCCGAATTTGCCTTTAATCGGTTTAAGTACTGGGGCCGACTGTTCTGGTTTTGTTATAAGCGGATAATGGAGATGGACTGGGAGTGTGTTCAAAATTGATATAGAAATTAATTTACAAATAAAAGTGGTTTTTCCCTTCCTTGAAATTTTACACTTGTTCATATAAGACATTATTTACTTACTGTCTTAAAAGTGTAAATATGGTGGACACGAGCTTGCAAAAAATTTGTCGTTTTTTTTTTAATTGCACCAACCCGGGTTATCAATATAAAACAGTAACAACTTATACCTACTACTAATTGACTAATGAGAGGAAACTTTTCGCTTTAAATTGGCTGGATAAGGCTGTCAAGAATCGCTGCGAACATGGGGTAGGCTTTGCAATTATCACGATCTTCTTAGTGCAATTGAAACGCCTGGAGGCGTTTTCTAGCTTATAATGACTGTACGTTCATCCTCGTCATTCACATCATCATTTATTTACTTATAAGAACATTTGGATACAAACTCTCTTATTAACATATAAATAATAATTAGTCGCGGGTTCGTCGTCAGTCTGTTTCAAAAAAAAGTCAGAGTTGTGTGAAATAAAACGTAAACTTATTTATATCATCACAAATGTCAAATTTTGTGAAGACTGTGGCACGGCCATCGGACTACTTCCTTAAACAGAGTAATTTATACTTGTAACGTAATTGAAACACTATATTATGTATTAATTGGAAAAAAATTATCACATAACCCTTTATAATATACAAGCGATATCACATTAAGATAAAAAATTATCATGCTCTCGTAAATTATTTTAACTGCTTATATTATCATTAGATTTTATTTAGAAATATGACCTTTACGGTGGGGAATAAAGATAGTTAAATAGTTAAAACTCGCACTTTCATAATACAAAGGAGAAAATTTCATGGAAAAATTGAACGTATGACGTCTTCTATATAGTTACATTTAAACCTTCATTCTCTATTGTTCCACCGTATAGTGGCGGTGTAAGTATCACCACTATCCCGTATCATCCCGTAGTTGTCATGAGAACCGACAGACGGAAACGAATCAGGAGATCACCGTCTACCTAATAACGACTCTTGCCAATGATTAAAACTACTTTTACGGATTTTATCGCGTTTATTTTTACTTTTTATTTTTTAATTCCCAACGTTTCGGGCGCTTTCCAGCACCCATGGTCACGGGGGACTGAGATGACTGACGTCCCGATGTTATTGTTAAACCCGGAGTACCTTCAGCTTTTTTAATTATTGTAGAGTACTGAAGGTACTCCGGGTTTAACAATGACATCGGGACGTCAGTGATCTCAGTCGCCCGTGACGATGGGTGGTGGAAAGCGCGCGAAACGTCGGGAATTAAAAATAAAAAGTAAAAATAAACGCGATAAAATCCGTAAAAAGTAGTTTTAATCATGTGCAATGTTCGCGTAAATATAAGAAAAAAAAAGACTGTTGCCAAGTTAGCTTGTAAATATCCCCCCTATGAAGCAATCTATTGGGGAGCCCTATGTTCAGCAGTGGACTTCAATAGCCCGTAACGGCAACGGCTATTATTCCACTTTTCGTGGTTTCTTAAAAGTAATATGCAACCACTTTTATAGTATAAGATATTTAACACAAAAATATTTTTTTAAATCGGTTTAGTCGTGATTGACAACGGTGAATTTATATAAAAAAATAAATGTCAAATCGTTCTTTTTTTAAGTCGTTTTTAAAAATATAACTGCATTTTGTAACGCAGATTTAGATAGCGGCAAGTTCAGACATAATGCAAGTGAATTTGTTTAATTCAAGCTCGCATCTGCAGCGCGATGTGACTGCGGTTCTTGTTATATTTAACTTGTTACTGCCCTGTGTACACAGGGCCTAACTTTCAAAAAACAAATACAGAAAGAGAAAGTGCTACCTATACATACACCAAGCTAAAACCATCTTAACTTATTTTACATACAATTGCATCTAAAATCATTTGTGAACAAAAAACATGACTTAGGTGCATATGTGTGCATCCAGCTGTAAAGTTTCACGAGCTGATATTGAAATAAAAAGATTTTTTTTTAATAGAAGACGGGACAAACGAGCACACGGTGCACCTGATGTTAAGTGAATACCGCCGCCCAAGAACATCCGCAACACCAGAGAAAGTGCAGCTGCGTTGCCGGCCCTATAGAAAGTAGTAAGCTCTTTTCTTGAAGGTTCCCAAGTCGTAACTGTCCGAAAAATTGTGTGTGTGAGTGAGTATCAAGTTGTGCATGGTTTTGGCTTTATTACAAACGTACGCAGTGCTTCCTTTAAATTTCTTCGATGGTCTCAACGTCCTAACATTATGTTTTATAATTAAAATAAAACGCTTATTGAGTAATTATAGATTAAGCTTTGTATGTGTTTATTTTTACGTATATTTTACATTATTTAAAGTATCTACAGTTAAAATGTTAATAATTTTACACGAGGTTAAAAGTATTCTCACAATATTATACCATTTGTTTCATGTTTTTTAATGAATTCAGTTAATGGAATATAGCTGCTGTGTGCGTTGGTCTTTTTTTAGTTTTAATTTTGTGACGTAATGAAAAACTGCCGGAAATGAATGAAGTTGTAGAATCGTATAAACTGAAATATTTTAAATATTATTAATTTACATATTTATTAAACTATTTATTTTCGAAATGTTGTATGTATTAGGATTCCACCTTAGTACTAAGAGGTGTCATGTTATGTCATAATATCAACATGTTTTTTCCGTAATTGGTGATATGAATATAGGTGTATATGGATATCATCTACATACCATAAAACAAAATGCGTTTTCTGCACTTATCTCATCATCATCATTACAGCCCTTCATAAGTCCACTAGTGAACATAGCCCCTCCCACCCCTCAAGGAATGCCACAAAGCTTGGTCCTGAGTCACCTGCATCCATTGACTTCCTGCATCTCTTGCCAGGTAGTTACTCCATCTAGTGAGGGCTTGCCCTACACTTCGCCTACTGGTACCACGCTGCCACTCGAGAACCTTTCTTCCTCATCGGTTATCGATTCTTAGAGCTATGTAGCCAGCCCAATGCCACTTCAGCTTACTAATCTGTTGGGCTATGTCAGTCAATCTAATTCTACTACGGATATCCCTATATCTAAATTTATTACGCAGAGAAACCCCAAGCATCACCCTCCCAATCATCTAGTGAGGGCTGGCCCTACACTTTACCTACTGGTACCACGCTGCCACTCGAGAACTTTTTTTCATCATCGGTTGTTGATTCTTAGAGCTATGTAGCCAGCCCAATGCCACTTCAGCTTACTAATCTGTTGGGCTATGTCAGTCAATCTAATTCTACTACGGATATCCCTATATCTAAATTTATTACGCAGAGAAACTCCAAGCATCACCCTCCCAATCATCTAGTGAGGGCTGGCCCTACACTTCACCTACTGGTACCACGCTGCCACTCGAGAACTTTTCTTCATCATCGGTTGTTGATTCTTAGAGCTATGTAGCCAGCCCAATGCCACTTCAGCTTACTAATCTGTTGGGCTATGTCGGTCAATCTAATTCTGTTACGGATATCCCTATTTCTAAATTTATTACGCAGAGAAACCCCAAGCATCGCCCTGCATGCAATGATGCCCTGATGCAAGCAAACTTGAGTGCTGCTATTTTTATGGATTATGGAACGGATGGCGTTATTCTATAGAATGCAGTAGTCACTTACTATCTGTCAGTTGAGTTTTTTCCTTTTGTAACAATCACAGCTACTCAAAGTAAAGTTAAACTGTATTTTGACGAATTTGTTAAAGTTAAATACGGTCCATTATTCCAAAATAACAAGATATAAAGATTTGCTTAATTTCATTTTAGCGCTACATTGTCGTACTTAAATTTACAAGTATATTTTAGTTTTGCTTAAAAAGCTGTTCTGCAAAATTATTACTACTTCTTCAGACAATGTTGAACATGAATAACGAGGACGAAGTTTCATATTTGTACATAATATATTAAGATTGTGACCGGAATCATGATAGCTTTTTCGTCAAATAATAGCTTCTCCAGCACATATTTTACTCCAAGGATTGGCAGCCGAAGATTTAACGATTATGTGTTCGTGGAATAATCCATCTAACAATGTTATACAATATTGAAAACAAACTTCGCAGAGTGGTGGTGAACCCGCCTGCCTGCGTTGTGAGTGCGAGTAAACCTTCCAAGTGATTTAACATGGATGGATTTTGAAACGGACGCTAGAAAATGGTATAATATCTATAGCTATCTATAATGGTAAAATATCTACGTATTGAGATTAATACAATACTGTGATTTTTAACCATTTGAATAAAAATTATCAATAAAACTGTACACACACAGTTGGAATTGAAAATCGTTTGCTTTAAAATCTTATAACAATCAAGAAAGAAAATTGTGCTGTTTGCTGATGATATCACAGCAATTATTGAGTGTGAACTAATCCTGACTATTACCGAAAGGAAATTAATAACTCTATATTTGAAATGATAAAATGGTTTGACAATAACAATTTGATAATAAATTTAAACAACTAAATAACAGTAAATATAAAAAAAACAGTAAATATAAAATTTATTATTGTCTCGACCACTTCGCTTATCGGGTCTAAATATTATGACGATTTTTAATGGTGCTAAAACAATATAATACAGAATTATACTTTATTATATTTACGGTATCATATAGTAAAGTCGTTTTGGGCGATTTTGTCAAAGATGAGTAACTCATAAATAAAACAAATTATATGTAAATATATATATATATATATATATATATATATATATATATATATATATATATATATATATATATATATATATATATATTTACTGCATTTCAAATTATTCTCCATTGCAAATTAAAATTATCATGCTAAATTATTTTAACTACTTATGTTATCATTAGATTTTATTTAGAAATATGACCTTAATGATGGGGAATAAAGATAGTTAAATAGTTAAAACTCGCACTTTCACAATACAAAGGAGAAAATTTCATGGAAAAAATCGAAATGGTTACTTGAACGTATGACGTCTTCTATATAGTTACATTTAAAACTTCATTCTCTATTATTCCACCGTATAGTGGCGGTGTAAGTATCACCACTACCCCATATCATCCCGTAGTTGTCATAAGAAGCGGCAGACGGAAACAAATCAGGAGATCACCGTCTACCTAATAACGACTCTTGCCAAGTTAGCTTGTAAATATCCCCCCATGAAGAAATTTATTGGGGAGCCCTATGTTCAGCAGTGGACTTCAATAACCCGTAACGGCAACGGCTATTCCACTTTTTCGGGGTTCCTTAAAAGTAATATGAGACCACTTTTATAATATAAGATATTTAACACAAAAATATTTTTTTTTATATCGGTTTTGTCGTGATTGACAACGGTGAAATTATATAAAAAAATAAGTGTCAAATATAGAACGTTCTTTTTTTATGTCGTTTTTAAAAATATAACTGCATTTTGTAACGCAGACTTAGATAGCGGCAAGTTCAAACATAATGCAAATGAATTTGTTTAACTCAAGCTCGCATCTACAGCGCGATGTGACTGCGGTTCTTGTTATATTTAAATTGTTACTGCCCTATGTACACAGGGCCTAACTTTAAAAAAACAAAGAAAGAAAGAGAAAGCGCTACCTATACATACATTTCAAGTGACAAAACACCAAGCCAAACCCACGCTTAACTTATTTTACATATATATATATATATATATATATATATATATATATATATATATATATATATATATATATATATATATATATATATATATGCATTTAAAATCATTTGTGACCAAAAAACATGACTTAGGTGCATATGCGTGCATCCAGCTGTAAAGTTTCACGAGCTGATATCGAAATAAAAAGATTTTTTTTAATAGGAGAGGGGCCCAACGAGCACACGGTGCGCCTGATGTTAAGTGAATACCGCCGCCCAAGAACATCCGCAACACCAGAGAAGTTGCAGCTGCGTTGCCGGCCCTTTAGAAAGTAGTAAGCTCTTTTTCTTGAACGTCCCTAAGTCGTATCGGTCCGAAAAATTGTGTGTGTGAGTGAGTATCAAGTTGTGCATGGTTTTGGCTTTATTACGAACGTACGCAGTGCTTCCTTTAAATTTCTTTGATGGTCTCAACGTCCTAACATTATGTTTTATAATTAAAATAAAACGCTTATTGAGTTAATTACTAGATTAAGCTTTGTATGTTTATATTTTACGTATATTTTACATTATTTAAAATATCTACAGTTAAAATGTTAATAATTTTACACGAGGTTAAAAGTATTCTTACAATATTATACCATTTCTTTCATGTTTTTTAATGAATTCAGTTAATGGAAAATAGCTGCTGTGTGCGTTGGTCTTTTTTTAGTTTTAATTACGTAATGAAAAACTGCCGGAAATGCCACGAAACCGGGCATACATACGTTCAAAAAATGTAATTATGTTTTAACAGTTTTTCATATATATAATACTGGTACCAGAGAATATACCGAATATAGAAATGTAGAAGTAGTTATTTTTTTAAATTAGTCAATTAAATGGTCGATAAATAAACAGGGAAAAGAATGTGTGGTCCAGGAGAGTCACAAGCCACGCAATTTTGTACGTGTAATTTTGCACACATTAGTGTCCTTACCTTAAATCCACCAAAACTGTATAACGCTATGTGTCTACTTAGAATAAATTTTAATATAAATAAATGTGAATATATACTATTAACTCAATACTAGAGACGCGCGGAGCTTTTATTTTTAAAAGTGAGTTGTGTTGTATCCTCATAATAATATATTAAAACAATTATTCATAGATTAAGCGGAAAAATTAATAAAATGGAGTTGTAGAATCGTATTAACTGAAATATTTTAAATATTATTAGTTTACATATTTATTAAACTATTTATTTTCAAAATTTTGTATGTATTAGGATTCCATCTTAGTACTCAGAGGTGTCATGTAATGTCATAATATCAACATGTTTTTTCCGTAATTGGTGATATGAATATAGGTGTATATGGATAGCATCTATATACCATAAAACGAAATGCGTTTTCTGCACTTATCTCATCATCATCATTACAGCCCTTCATAAGTCCACTAGTGAACATAGCCCCCCCCTCAAGGAATGACACAAAGCTTGGTCCTGAGTCACTTGCATCCATCGACTTCCTGCATCTCTTGCCAGGTAGTTACTCCATCTAGTGAGGGCTTGCCCTACACTTCGCCTACTGGTACGACGCTGCCACTCGAGAACTTTTCTTCCTCATCGGTTGTCGATTCTTAGAGCTATGTAGCCAGCCCAATGCCACTTCAGCTTACTAATATGTTGGGCTATGTCGGTCAATCTAATTCTACTACGGATATCCCTATTTATAAATTTATTACGCAGAGAAACCCCAAGCATCACCCTCCCAATCATCTAGTGAGAGCTTGCCCTACACTTCGCCTACTGGTACCACGCTGCCACTCGAGAACTTTTCTTCATCATCGGTTAATTCTTAGAGCAATGTAGCCAGCCCAATGCCACTTCAGCTTACTAATCTGTTGGGCTATGTCAGTCAATCTAATTCTACTACGGATATCCCTATTTCTAAATTTATTACGCAGAGAAACCCCAAGCATCACCCTCCCAATCATCTAGTGAGAGCTTGCCTTACACTTCGCCTACTGGTACCACGCTGCCACTCGAGAACTTTTCTTCATCATCGGTTAATTCTTAGAGCAATGTAGCCAGCCCAATGCCACTTCAGCTTACTAATCTGTTGGGCTATGTCGGTCAATCTAATTCTGTTACGGATATCCCTATTTCTAAATTTATTACGCAGAGAAACCCCAAGCATCGCCCTGCATGCAATGATGCCCTGATGCAAGCAAACTTGAGTGCTGCTATTTTATGGATTATGGAACGGATGGCGTTATTCTATGGAATGCAGTAGTCACTTACTATCTGTCAGTTGAGTTTTTTTCCTTTTGTAACAATCACAGCTACTCAAAGTAAAGTTAAACTGTATTTTGACGAATTTGTTAAAGTTAAATACGGTCCATTATTCCGAAATCACAAGATATAAAGTTTTGCTTAATTTCATTTTAGCGCTACATTATCGTACTTAAATTTACAAGTATATTTTAGTTTTGCTTAAAAAGCTGTTCTGCAAAACTATTACTATTTCTTCAGACAATGTTGAACATGAATAACGAGGACGAAGTTTCATATTTGTACATAATATATTAGGATTGTGACCGGAATCATGATAGCTTTTTTCGTCAAATATTAGCTTCTCCAGCACATATTTTACTCCTAGGATTGGCAGTCGAAGCTTTGACGATTATGTGGTCGTGGAATAATCCATCTAACAATGTTATACAATATTGAAAACAAACTTCGCAGAGTGGTGGTGAACCCGCCTGCTTGCGTTGTGAGTGCGAGTAAACCTTCCGAGTGATTTAACATGAATGGATTTTGAAACGGACGCGAGAAAATGGTATAATATCTATAGCTATCTACAATGGTAAAATATCTATGTATTGAGATTAATACAATACTGTGATTTTTAACCATTTGAATAAAAATGATCAATAAAACTGTACACACACAGTTGGAATTGAAAATCGTTTGCTTTAAAATCTTATACACAATCAAGAAACAAAATTGTGCTGTTTGCTGATGATATCACTGCAATTATTGAATGTGAACTAATCCTGACAATTACCAAAAGGAAATTAATAACTCTATATTTGAATTGATAAAATGGTTTGACAATAACAATTTGATAATAAATTAAAACAACACAAAAATAATGCATTTTTTTTCTCTTTATTAGAAATAGCAAACAACTATATTGTATAATGATATACAAAATATTGTTAGCTAAATATAAAAATAAATATGTAGTCAAATACACTATCCACATATTAATAAATGTGAACATAAACATGTATTATCGGACGCGATTAGATGCTAAGCAACAAGAACTGATATTTTTTTAATATTAATTATTGAGTACGTAGTTAGGTACAGTCACCAGCAATAAGACGTAAACACCTACGTTTAACTTTATTATAGTAATATTTACGTTTGTACTTTATTAAAGGTTTACACATGCCAGTGCCAGCGACTGCACGTAATACCAAAGTTAATCATTAACAAAACATAATTACAATTAACATATTTATAAAGGTGGCCTAGGAGAGATTGCTGTTAAGAACTGTGCCACTGTACATTTTATTCCATACAATATCTATGGTATAAGTGGTGTGTAATAAAAAGTATCCATCTAAATCTGAACAGCAATATAACTAAACAAAAGAGTTAAAAAATGGTTAAAAAAGTCACAAACAAGTGTTAAGTATATTACAGATGTAACGCTTGAATTGAAACTCAGAAAGATGGAATATGTCAGGGTCAACAAAGTTATCATTATCGATATCAATCATTCGACGCAAAGGTGAGCGGATACCGGCTTTAATACGACATTTGCCAGTTGCAAACAGCTTACGAACGCGCACCTCCCGCCTATAAACCTGTGGACTACCTGCTACCTGATGGTAAGTGGATGCTGTGGCCCATAGACATCCACATTTAACCTCAATTAAGAATCAAGACTGAAGATGCCTTGTCACCCCTGTGGATTAAGGTGAAATGCCTCGATTCCAGTAAAAAGGGTTATCTACACTCACCATACGAAACACAGCAGCATTAAGCTGCTATTTACGCTTGTATTCTATGAGAGCGTGGTTCTTCCCCGGTTGAGCCGACTCATTCATGCTACAACCATCATATAGGTGCAGCCTGGCTCCACCACGTATAAAGGTTTCATTTCAGTTATCTGTTAATGTATTTGTCTGTCTTGAACAGACGTTCTTCTTCACTTCATTCTAATATGTACTTCTTTGTAATATGTTCATTCCCAAATTTTTTCAAAGTAAATATAAAATTTATTATTGACTCGACCACTTCGCCTATCGGGTCTAAATATTGTGACGATTTTTAATGGTGCTAAAGCAATATAATACAGAATTATACTTTATTATATTTACGGTCTCATATAGTTTTTTTTTTTGGGCAATTTTGTCAAAAAAAGAGTAACTCATAAATAAAACAAATTATATGTAAATATATATATATTTACTGCACTTCAAATTATTCTCCATTACATTTTAAACATTTTTAATTCGTTCAAACCATTTAAAAACATAAAGACAATTGGTCTGAGGACATGTTTATCACATGCAGGTTGAGAGCTATCACGGTCTCTTCTGGCCTTCGTAAATGTCGATCTACTTATTGATAAATTTTTTGAGTTTTGGAAATAAAGAAATTGCATGGTGCATGGTTGAACTGTTTGCGGTGTGAATCACTAGCTCAACCATTTCAGAAGCCAAAAATGACAGATTTCGGATGTAATTTATATTTGTATTTGACTTATACTAATATCCAAATGTCCTCGAATATCCCCATAGGTGATGCGCCGGTTTTCTTTAATTAGTCAAGAAAGTAGCAATTTTATCCTCAGTGATCGCAGTTGAGGGCCGGCCTTCAAGAATTTTATTATGGCGAGGAACACGCTCAAATTCTGCGTACCAACGATTAATAGTGCTATAATAACATACTTTCTTACCAAAAACATTTTAAGACTAGCAGTGTAATCTTACGGAAATAGTAAACCTTTAAAATCATAAAAACTCATCGACATAAAATCGTATCATGTCAACTTTATTTTTAGTATGGATAACGAAATTAAAATTTTGATAAAAAACAGTTAACACGTGACTTCCAGATATAAATATATTTATCAATATGTGAGTTCGTTATGTTTCGAAAAATATATCATTCGAAATTCAAACATTTCTGAGCGGTAACGAGCACAGAACTTTTAGTGTACGGGTACGGCAAGGGAATAAAAATATACGAAACACACTACAAAACCACAAACTAACATTAGATATTATTAATATTAAATATGTTATAAAATATAGTGTTCAAGTGACAGTGACACAGATGCATATTTAAATAAAACTAGTATTTACGGATTTTATCGCGCATATGCACAATATGTCTTGATCCAAAAACCAATTTATAGCGTTCATCTGAAATCGATCATCATTCTATCTGAACCTTATAATTTAATATTTTAAAATACATGGGTTATTTTTATAAATATTAGGCAAATAACTTTTTGCCTAAAATATTAACTGAAATAAGCTTCGAGAAACAAAATATAAAGCTTTGGAGAAAATTAACACACTAGTTAAATATTTAATTGAATATCAACACCAGTAATTCGCGAGTTGAACTCCATCACATCCACTAATACTTCGTTACGTATCAAATTGATGTTTGAATACGTGCACTGAAAGTCTTTCATTTTAGTTATGTCAACTATTTGATTTTTGTGTAGCGGGTAAGTTCATTTGTATTTGGTCTAGATATTTATCCACATTAAAGGTGCTAACTTGTATTAAGTATTTAAAGAATTGCGTGTATTTAACGAACTGTATCATATTAATCTGTAAAGCAAAATTTGACTACTCACATAAGAAAACAGTAAGTAGGAAGCAGAACCAAGGTTTAATTTATTTTTCTATGACTGTAGACTACGGCTGATACTAAATTACATGAATAAATTTATGAATAAAACCTAAAATATTTTTTTTAATATTTCATTTGTACTTTTATGAAAATAATGTCAGAAGTAAAACATTTTTAATTTTGTTTCATACGTGAAACGTAAATCAAAAATAAAAATACGCGAAACTACAAGTGCAGTTGACTAATAATTATTTTACATCTTTTCAAAATATTCTCCACCCTGCTCTATACAAAGATCCATTCGCCTAAACTCCAACTCTGAAAACACTTTTGCCAGTCTTGATCTGGCAGGTCGGAAATCGCTTCTTCGTAGGCAGCCACGGCTTCTTCGGCGCTTGAAAAAATTTGCCTTTTATTTTTTATTTGACTCTTGGGAATAAACAGATATCACAAGTAGCTAAGTCAGGGCAGTAGGGTGAGTGACTTAGAGTTTGAACACCAGATTCCTCAACATAGCTGATTCCCCGAAGCCCGGTCTTCTCTCCCGCACAGCTTGAAAAGCTTTGGGTAATAATGCAACTGTAGTATACCATTCTTCCAAGAGAACTCCTCTCTATAGCGATTAGAGAGTCGAGTAACAACCCTCAATGCCGCTGAAAGGCCAACTTAGACTTTTTTACTGGATAACCTCCTTTTTTCCCGTAGTTAACCGACTACGGGAAAAATCTTATATGACTACGGACTAATCCGTATTAACCAACTACGCCTAGAATAGGCTCCAAATACTGGCCCATAGTCATGGGCCATGATGAATATCCGGGCAATGGGGTATAATGGGCCCGATACCCGCATAGCACCTTGGTGCATGTAGACGACAACACGAGGTATACCATTCAGAGTTGACTGACCTACAATTTTTTAGCATTAACGTCGACAAATGTTCGCTCCGCGAAAAAACTAGACACCATTTTCTTGCCGACATTGCGAGGTCCTTGCAGTTTTGTCGGTAACTGTCCTTCTGAGTAGGCCCATATCGATGATTGTCTATTATTTTCCGGATAATATTAATAGATTCATGTGTCGTCATCAGTATTTTTTTATTTATTATTGCCGACAAACTGGCTTACAGTTTGGCAAAATTTAAAATATAAATAATGTACACTCTTTATAAGAATAAATTAAAAAAAAGTAATGATTTCTGAAACATGCATAGATGCCCCGTTTTTAAAACGTAGATGCATTTTATGGCACCAATCCTCACGAGTGTCTGTTTTTCGCTTTCGGAGAGCTAACAAGGGATCCATCGATAACAAAGCTTCTTTACTCCAAGATGTTGATGTAGAACGGTATGAATGCTCCTCAAACATTGGTTTGGGGAGCATTCATACCATTCTACATATATGTTTTTGTATTTGTGATTCGTGGGTCTTCTTGCACCAACATTTCAGTAGTCCTTACATTATATACATTTTCTGCCGTTACTGCTGTTTGCGGGGCCCCGGTCCTTTCCTCATATTTAAGGTTAATTTTACCCGTTTTGAATTCAGCAAACCACCTAAAAATTGTTATGCGTTATGGAGCTGAGTCCCTTAATGCCGATTGTAACCGTTGTAAATTTAATTGTTCGGTTAAACTAAATTTAAAATCATAATAGATCATAGCGCGCAAATGTTCACGGTTAAGATCCATAGTTTTAAATGAAAAGCGTTGCAGGAAAATTAATACAACTTTGTTTTGTGTTTTTTTTTATATTGAGATATGATTGAGGGTTCTACTTTTAAATAAATTTGCTTTTTAGGAACATATAACACGGGTGCGTTCCATTTTTAAATTTCAAGCATCTGAAAACTTTTTGAGTACCTACGTATCTATGTGAAATAATAAATGGTAAGGACAATTATTTTAAAAACATATTCACTGCCTGTTCACTCTCACTTTGAGGTTCAATATATAGACATTGTTTGATCTGTTTGCATAAAAATACGCACCGACTCAACGGTTCAAAAATAAATCTAGAAATATAATTTCACTCTAAGTTCAGTCAGTGAAATTGAAATTGGTTAGCTCTTAGTGACTTTCAAAATTGTACAGACTCCCCAACAATTGTTTTAATATATTACTATATTATATATTACTATATATAAACTAAATTTATATTTTATTTTCTATTGATACTTAATAATAATTAAAAATTATATAAGTTTCTACTTTACATAGCTTACAATATGTATTAAAAATCGAAATATAATTTATATTTCCTTACAATTTTTATTACTACTGGTTAGAAAATAGTTGTATGAATACGTAGAAGGATTCATTCAATTAATAAAAGGAACATAAACGTTAGCAAATATGTTTAGTTAATCGTTTTCAACATCTAATGAACCTTAAAAAATTAATACACTAAGTAAATTATGTAATGATTAAATTTGAAAACTCTTAATATGTATATAAAAAAAATCAGTAAGTTGTTATAAGTCAACTATTTGACTGTTTGACTAATAGCAACTGACTTCAAAGTTTTTATATATTAAGATTTTTCAAATTAAATCATTACGTAATTTACTTAGAGTATTATTTTTTTAAGTAAAATTGGGACAACTTTTATTCAAAATAGTGATTCGACAATGTTACTAAAAATCTACGTGAACAAACAAGGATTGAATCAAGGCTCTTTAATATCCTGATCCAATCGCAGATGTCGTCAACCATTGGTGTATATTTGCATGATTCAGACGGTGCGAGAAATTGTTTATGAATTTGAATAATAATTATAATATGCGGGTTTATATAGAAATTATTTTCTTGATTTCACGTTACCTTGTAGGATGTTCCAGTGAAACTCAACGTAAGTAAATGAGAACGTATAACAAACTGCTTATAAATAAATGTAAAATATTAAATACAAGCGCTTATACTCTTGAGAATACAGGTGACAACTATGTAGATTTTTGAAGCGACGCGACGCTAGGATATCGATAAATGTGGAATATTGAGACGTTTGTGCTTGTACTGCGTAGCTACGAGCTACGCGTGCGATATGGTGAGTGCCACAGACAATTGGGCATTACTTTTCTTGACATGTTTAGATACGGGTCCAAGATACTATGTTAAAAAGACAAGACAAGCCTTGAAAGCAATGTTTAAGACCTAAGTACTAAACTATGAATGAGATTGTAATCGGTGTTTCGTGTCAAATTCAATTAGGTGTCGTGGTGGAAATCTTAGCCAACCCGCAATTGATATCGAAGTCCACCCAGGGTGCATCTGCCGTAAATAACGATTTAATAAGAGTTCGTTGCGCTATGGGCAGACTCCTTCATAACATGTTTTAACTTCTCATAGAGGCAGTTTCTGTCAGTGTCAAACCCTATTTAAATTAATACAATCATACCTATCAAGCTGATTAACTCTGATTCTATAATGGCGGATTCTGTAATGTAAATGGCAATGACGCACTTAATTATAATTTTATTACGCTACGTGACGCTGGCTCTGTGACGCGGGGAACATCAATTGTTAGGTAATTGTTTTGGGTTTTCATTATCAACAATTTACTAATATTTATTGTAAAACTTTATATTAAGAAAGTTTTTAAGGATTTAGCTCTATAATCTGGACATATAAAGTATTTTTATTTAAACACGAAATTATTATTTTTATTTGAATATACGAATTCCAGCTGTATTATATTTACATGCTGCGACGTTGGTCTAGAAGTTGTAAATGGGACTGCTCATGTGGTCGCGTGTTCGAATAATGTATCAGGCAAACCTTCTTATGTCAAGAAATTCTTAGCCTGGAGTCAGGAAGTGGGTGGTATTTCACCCCCGTGCCGAGGCACGTAAAATCGTAGGTCTTGAGCCTTGTCTCCGGTCGTTTCGAATTGCCGTCTCAATGAACAGTGCAAGCAAGGCAATAGCGACTGCATCTGTGCTTGCGCATACACTCGGACACAATAATCCTGTACTGCGCCAATGGCTAGTCACCTTAAAACTGAGACACCGTGACCAAAATTCGGTCAGGAAGACGTTTTCATATTTACATACCTGGCAAGCAGTAAAATCAAATTTCATTCGCAAACCTCGTCATCAATTGGAATATTCTTAGAAAGGCAAGTTAGAGGCAAATACCGGAGATTTTTCTTGTATTTAAGTGATGCATTTCCTATAGAAGAATTTGTCGATGCTCATACGACCAACATGTAGAAATATAAAATTCATTTTTGCAAATAAGGACTGCGTAATAAAACAAAAATTATGTTTAAAAACCGCACTAGAATAACCTCTGATACGTGCAGTCTATATCATAATTTTACACGGGTCTCTCCTTTAGAATGTGATAAATAAAAAATAACAACACTCGATGCGGCTTACTTTGACAGTCTCACTTACAGTACGGTTTAAGATAATCGTACTTACAACCGTACGACCACATACCGTCTAGTGGCGGTATAAGAATATTAATTACCGCATAGAATACCGTGGATGCCGCAAGAGGTGATAGAGTAAAAAAGCGTCTTCCTAATAAAGACTAAAAATAAAAAAACTGCGGTTACAACCCGCTTGCCACGCGTGGCAACTGTGGCAAATATCCAACATATGAGGCAATCTATTAGGGAGGCCTATGTTCAGCAGTGGACTTTAATATACCGTAACGTAAACGGTGACGGTACTCACCACGCTTTGCAGATGGGTATTTGCTGCAATTTCGTGTTTGGACGGTCGACCAATAACTAAATAAATTTTTAATTAATTGAAGGCTAAACTACTTAACTATAATGGGCCTATTAATATTTAAATTAAGACCAAAGAGGCATTATATTAAATTAATTTTATTTTGTCTGTTTTAAGGCCCGTTTATATGATGCCATTTTCATGTAAAGCAATTATTGAATGCGGAAATTTCCATTCTAAAATTGTACTTAAGCAACTGCTTACACTCAGATGATTGAATGCGATTATTTATAGCAAGTTGAGACAAGAAAAAACATTTGAATGTAATACTATACTATATATTATGGAACCGGATATTAGTAGCCGAATCTTTCTGGTTACAAGTAAAAAAAATAAAAAACACTAACTATGGTAAATATTCCCCCTTTAAGTCAATCTTTGAAGAAGGCTTATATTAGGCACTTGGCCGTTAGCGTTGTTTTAATAGGACGTAGTCTTCTAATTAATGAAACAAAAATTTAATTTCTACATCAATTTTTAACACAATCCAAGTCCGTCTCTGTTATCCGCTTTTGACAGTGCCGCAACAGTTGACGCCGGCTCTTAAGTCAATTATGAGCAAATTTGGGACAGACAACTGAATAATAATCACACAACTTAATTCAACAGTCAAATCTCATCGCGTAATGCGGACATAATAGCTAGCATGAATTAGTATCGTGTCAAAGGAACTCAAATATAGAATAATGCCTGAAGCAATTAAAATTAAAGGTCTTGCAATTGTTGAATTGCAGTCGTTTAAGATTTCTTAATTAAACCTTGATATATACATAGTGTAAACGGGAACACTAACACAAAACTAACGTTTCCCCCTGTGACAAATTTACGTGTATATTGCACTCTGTTTGCACTTCGAATCCACGATGCACGGTAACTAAATGGTTTAGAGTGCGGATTATACAATTTAACGCCATATGTTCAAATCCATTATTCAAGAGCATGTAGTTCAAGTTTAGCTGTAAAGCTTGCTGTAACAATAACTTGACAAACGAGCTAACAATCTACATGATTGTGTCTATGTATGTCTGATGCAGTCCATTCACAACATTAACGAACTTCGTACAGAAGGCAAGCAGTGCCTTGTCACCCCTTTAAGCTAGAGTTAAATGCCATAAATAATTATTTTGGCAACTTAACCGTTCATACTGAAACAAAAACTCTTCCTAGCTTCCTTGAATGGAAAAAACAGTATCAACCCTGACTAGCTACGCTAGAAGCTATTTAGAAAAAGAACCCGGCAATCACTAGGAAATAGACGCAAAATATTAATTTTACAAGTCCAAGTGTACTTTTCAATCTTATGAATTATCTATTTAAAATTAAAGTTTTATTGCTGCAACTTGTCACGTTGCAGTATTGGAAGGGAGATATATGGATGTAATAACGTGAAGCCGTCGTATGGGATAACGTCATGAGGTAAGTCAAATCGCCTGCATTCTTTTAAACTCGATGCGCAAGAGGTTTCTTTATAAATTTATTAGTATCATGTTGTCTTTTACAAATTAAAAAATACTTAAAAATAATACTGCGTGTTATATTATTTTAAAATTTTTTTCAAACTTCAAACTTTTAAACTCTCTTGTAAAGTATACATAAGTGTTTTAAATAATTCCAAATAACAAATCCAATAAGTAAAATGTAAACACCACAGTGCTACAAAAACAAACACAAAGTCTCTAGTCTGTGGCTTATCAGGAATACCATTAGGTGACTAAATTCAGACGTTGCTTGATTTTGCTATTATATATTTAAGTTCTGGTATTATATTATGTAGAAGAACCTTCCGCTGTTTTGGTTGTCATAAAACTTTCTTGAAGTTTCCCTTATCCAACTATTAAACCACAGGAGGAAGTTCTATGATATTTTTAAAACAAACGTGTTATTTTGTTTTATAAGTTTTTTTTTTTTGGATTGAATATTAAATTAAAAATAAAGCTTGGGTAGTTACTAATGCCAATTAGTTTGTTTTAAAATATTTTGCAGAGTAAAAGCTATAATATGTTTTCAAGTTAAACAAATATTTCGTTTTTTTTTTACATATCATTTCAGGCATTTTGCTTATTTCCCTAAGAATACTTCTCTCGTACTCACGTTCACGTGCCATATGCATCCAATGACTTCCTGCATTTCTTACTAGGTTATCACTCCTTAAAGTGGAGGACTGCTATAAGAAATGTGTAATTGCTTGCTGTTTGCCATTTATTCTATAAAGGGTTGAACGTTTGAGTGGGGTGGTATTTAGAGCCTTCAAGTGACATCTTCCTAAATAAAATAAAACAAAAAAATTAATATTATGGTGTGTAGTAACTTATTTTATATTCCCGACGTTTCGAACACTTTATAGCATTCATGGTCACGTGGGCACTGAGGTGTTCGACGTTCCAATTTCAAAGTTAACCACGGCTACCTCCTGATTAAAATGTTTTTTTTTTCGATATACGCAGTATGAACTTATACTATTTTGAAATTTTGCAGTTGTGTGCTTGAGTTGGAATTTAATTTTATTAATTATAGGATCAGATATATGTTCTTCAACGCGGGTTTTTATCGATATTTTAGTTTATCCTATGAGTGAGTATGTGTATATGATAAGCAGCGTCAAATAGCAGGTTAATGCTGCTGTGTGTCATATGGTGAGTGTAGGGGCTTGAAGTAAGATCTAATGGAATCACGCTTCATGTTGTAGCCAACCTTGTTAGTGACACCTCTGAAATATGGCGCTAGAGCAGGCACACGCTCGACTGTGGGCGGCTTCACTCGTTCAATTCGAAGTAGGCGCGGGTCCCGAACCTTGTTGTCATACAAAACTCGCTCAACGTGTTGGAACTCGGTGGCTAGGTATTTACTCTCACAGATGCGTCGTGCTCTCTGTAAAAAAGGAACAAAAATTAATAATTTTCAAATGGAGGTAGCTGTGGTTAACTATGACATCGTGACGGCGATCACTTCAGTCTCCACCCATGACCATCAGTGCTGTAAATTGCTTGAAACGTCGAAAATGTAAAATAAGTTAATAAGCGCGATAAAATCCGTAAAAACTAGTTTTATTTAAACGTATAGTGTTCGCGTAAATAAAAGAAATTGCGATGACATCTTCTTTCTGTCTGGTGTACATGGGTCCCTCCCGTCTTTGATGCATTTGCTAAACTTAACACTAATCTGCGTCCAGTGGAAATTAATATTATAAAAAACTTAGTTTTTCTTTTCTCACCAAAACCTTAAATAGATGATGATAATGATAATGTCATATGAAAAGATAATTGAGATATTATATATTTGCAGCGTGCTAAAAGGCGCCGCTCAGGATGTATGCCGCCCTGTCGTCACAACTTGAGCATTAGCGTGCAGAGTCCGGAGAGTTCACGAGCACGACGAGCACACGCTTTGTTTGCAGCGTGCTGAGTGGCGCTCGAGATGTATGCCACGCTGTCGTCTCAACTTGAGCATTAGCGTGCAGAGGGGTGGAGAGTTCACGAGCACGACGAGCACAAGCTTTGTTTGCAGCGTGCTGAGTGACGCTCGAGATGTATGCCACCCTGTCGACTCAACTTGAGCATTAGCGTGCAGAGGGGTGGAGAGTTCACGAGCACGACGAGCACACGCTTTGTTTGCAGCGTGCTGAGTGACGCTCGAGATGTATGCCACCCTGTCATCTCAACTTGAGCATTAGCGTGCAGAGGGGTGGAGAGTTCACGAGCACGACGAGCAAACGCTTTGTTTGCAGCGTGCTGAGTGACGCTCGGGATGTATGCCAACCTGTCGTCTCAACTTGAGTATCAGCGTGCAGAGGGGCGGAGAGTTCACGAGCACGACGAGCACACGCTTTGTTTGCAGCGTGCTGAGTGGCACTCGGGATGCTGCCACTTGTGCCGCTACACTGCACGCCTTGTCTAATGCTCTCTACTAAATATATGTCTCAGGATAACCATATTATTTATGAATTATATTTTACTAATGCTAAAACAAAAAAGGTCTCGTCTAATGAAGTCAACGCTCCGTCCCCCTCGTGCTCTAATCCAGAATCCCGAAACCTTTCAGCTCGAGTTACAAAACCACTTTCAGTGCCTAGAGGATTGCAATGCAGTGGACGATATGAGTGACAAGCTCGTGGAAACTGTCCATGCGGTCGGAGCTAAGTTCTGCAAGACCCGCCGCAGAAGAACATAAAAACTCTCCGATCACACTCTTAATCTCATGGCTGTTAGACGGGAGATGAGGCTGCAATCGTCAACAGATTTGACAGCATACAGGCAGCTGAACAGACAGATCTCCAAATGCATGCAGCGAGACTTACGCAACTTTAATACTGCTCGTATTAAAGAAGCGATCGAGTGGAACCAGGGCTCCAAAGTCTTTGCCAGAGATCTGTCTGCCAGAAGGACCAACTGTCAAGGCTGAAGACTGAGTGTGGAAACATCGTTTCCGGAACACCTGAGATTCTGAGTGAGATTGAGAGGTTCTTTGGGCAGCTGTACACATCATCGTTGGAGCCACACGCAAGTGTGAGTAACGATCCAAGAGCAAGTCTTATCCGACACTATTCCGATGATATCCCGGACGTCAGTCTGAGCGAGATTAGAATGGCTCTCCACCACCTTAAAAACGGCAAGGCCCTGGGCGAGGATGGAATTACAGCTGAGCTTCTGAAAGCGGGTGGAACACCGGTACTTGAAGTCCTTCAGAAGCTCTTCAATTCCGTCCTCCATGGTGGCATTACTCCGGAGGCGTGGAGCAGAAGCGCGGTGGTTTTGTTCTTTAAGAAAGGCGACAACGCTCTCTTAAAGAACTACGGACCGATTTCCCTTCTGAGCCGCGTCTACGTGCTATTTTCGAGAGTCATTACGAATCGTCTCGCACGCAGACTCGACGACTTCCAGTCTCCCGAACAAGCCGGTTTCCGAAAAGGCTTCAGTACCATAGACCACATACATACCCTTCGGCAAATTGTACAGAAGTCCGAAGAGTACAATCTGCCACTTTGCCTGGCGTATGTGGACTATGAGAAAGCCTTTGATTCCGTCGAAATTTGGGCGGTGCTACAGTCTCTTCAGCGGTGCCTAGTTGACTGTCGGTATATTGAAGTGCTGAAGTGTTTGTACAGTAAGGCTACGATGGCTATCCGAGTACAGAACCAGAGTACGAAACCTATCCAACTGCAGAGAGGTGTAAGACAGGGTGATGTTATATCCCCGAAACTCTTCACCGCTGCGTTGGAAGACGTTTTTAAGCTACTGGACTGGAAAGGATACGGTATTAACATCAATGGCGAGTACATCACTTACCTTCGATTTGCCGACGATATAGTCCTTATGGCAGAATCGCTGGAGGACCTTAGCACTATGCTCAATGACCTCAATGGTGTCTCCCAACGGATAGGTCTTAAGATGAACATGGACAAAACAAAGATCATGTTTAATGTCCATGTCACACCTATGCCGGTAATTGTTGGGAGCACTGTGCTCGAATTTGTTGACGAGTACGTTTACCTGAGACAAATAGTCCGACTAGGTAAGTCCAACTTCGACCGAGAGGTCAATCGACGGATTCAACTCGGCTGGGCAGCGTTCGGGAAATTACGACACATCTTCTTATCAGGTATACCTCAATCTCTGAAAACTAAAGTGTACAACCAGTGCGTGTTGCCAGTGATGACTTACGGTTCAGAGACGTGGTCCTTCACTGCTGGTCATATGAGGACGCTGAAGGTCGTTCAGCGACCTATGGAGAGGGCTATGCTCGGAGTTTCTCTGCGTGATAGACTCAGAAATGAGGATATCCGCAGTAAAACCAGAGTGACCGACATAGCCCAACGGATTAGTAAGCTGAAGTGGCAATGGGCCGGCCATATAGCTCGAAGAACCGATAACCGATGGGAAGAAAGGTTCCCGAGTGGCAGCCTCGTACCGGTAGGCGTAGTGTAGGGCGACCCCCCACTAGATGGAGTGACGACCTGGTAAGACATGCAGGAAGTCGATGGATGCAAGTGGCTCAGGACCGTGCTTTGTGGCATTACTTGGGGGAGGCCTATGTTCAGCAGTGGACTTGTGAAGGGCTGTAATGATGATGATGATGATGAAAACAAAAAAAAATGGAAAATAATATATAATGTTCTAGAAAATAAATTGAGAGCGAGGTTCACTTGCGTTTAAATATTTTTTGCACTCGCACTTGATAAAAATGTCATACACAAAATTAAGCTTTTAAACGCTCTACTAGCAAGTGTTCGTAAATTCAATAACTAATTGTTTCAGCGGCAACTTATTTTACTTTAACTTGGCGAACTATTTTCACTACGTATACAGTTACGAGTAATTTTAAAGCAGTCTAGACAACTCTAGGGATAAGTCTCCGAATTTTTATCAATAAATAAATTCCATTTGCTTTTATTTCATAACAGCTAGAACTGCTTATTACTATCGCTTAAGCAAATACAAAACTAGTTTCGAAGGCGAAGTAAATAATAACTACAATACAAGAACATCGAACTGTAAAACACAATGTGTGTTCCATACTTCGTACATTTATACATTTTTATTAACGTACAAGAAAATAACTCATGAGTTTGAAATAAAGTTAAATTTCTATATTATTAATACTTTTATATTTAATATAATATATAGTTTTAAATAAAGTTGATTTTATTTTATAGAATATTAAAATATCGCTTCTCATGTTTCCAAATAAAATATTTTTTTAAGAAAACAACAGTATAAATGTTTTAAGACAACACAACTATTTTATTATGCGTATTATGATGTATCTCCTTACTCTAAAGATTTTCTTTGTCCGTTTACTTGATTATATTCAAGAGTTAGCATTATCTAATATTTATACTGATTATTTAAGTCTCGATGTTATTCACAAGATGAATTTGTTTTTTTTAATCTGTATTATATTTTAAAAATCCGAAATGCAATAGAACGAAATATTTAAAGTGCTTAATGACTAAATATTACAAATGAACGTAATGTAATAAAATTACAAGTATCTACGTCTATGAATTTGTAAGCTATTTCACATTTTACTAAAGGCAAATATACGCATTATGTCTACAGCTCTCAGTTTTACTTAATTTGTGCAAACTCGGCGCAGTATGTCGACTGATGAAATAGTTTGATTTTAAATAATGTCCACTCAAAATGCCAACAATTAATCTAGCAAGTAAATTGTGCATCACTGAGATTGAATTCTCTTTACTTTCACTGTCCTTAAACGCCTAAGTGATTTCGAAAGAGTAATTAAATACATAAATATATTACTTGATGGGGTGGTAAGAGATTGAATATAGATGAAGACCACAGCATCCATTTACAATTAAGTGGACTGTGTGTTATCAATAGAGGTTGAGATTTTTAAGTACTTTCCCATAGCCGGGGGACCCACGGAATAAGTTGGAGTAGAGGGTTCTTCTACATAGCTGAAATACAGATTCGTAAAAACGGAGAAATATCTGTAGTATCAAATTATACGAGTATATATATCAAAATCTATGAAGAATGAATAAAATGTAGGATGACGTAATTATGAACAGTTATAGCTAGGTGCAGAAGCTACGATCATCAACGTAATTGTTTTGTCTAATAATGCTAGGCACTCAGTAAACTCATTCCATTCCCTTAATAGAACTATTTCTCGGATCAACTTGTTCCAAGGATATTATCAAAGTAATAAAGTTCCATCTCGACTAAGTGATCGTTCAGAATCAATCGTTCAGAACCAATCGTTGCTCTCGTAGTCTATTACTTTCTTTAGAAACAAACATATAGACATTCTTATGAACTCTTCAAAAATTGATATAGATTGCAAAAAGTAATAAAAACCTATAGGATTCAATTCAAGCATAACATTAAGAGATATTCGTATATAGTCATGAAATTAACTAGACCGAGATCGACTATGCCACACGTAATTAAAAGCGTCAGAATTTGTCAACCACCCAGATAATACGAGTATAGTGCAACACATGTATTTACGCACTGACACTAGGAAAGACACATAACTAGGCGGTGGCTGACTTTTATGTGTATATATATATATGTATGTATTATATAGGATGGGATGACAAACGAGCACACAGTCCACCTGACGGTAGGTGGTTGCTGTGGACCATAGACATCTACATCTATCCTCGATTACGAATCGAAATGCAGATGCGTTGTCCCTCACGGGTGACTTCGGTGAAATGCCTCGTTTCCAGTAAAAAGGGTCTTCGGTTCTCTACTCTCATCATACTAAACACAGCAGCATTAAAGCTACTATTTCACGCTGGTATTTCGTGAGAGGGTGGTCCTTCCCCGGTCGAGCCGACCCATTTGTGCTACAACTATACTACTACTATCACTGCTGCATGGCTCTACCACGTAAAAAAAACCACCAACTTTAATATAATGGATTTTAGCAAAGTAACGCCTGATTCTATTAATTAAATTATATGCTCATAGACTAATTTAGAGGAACGCAAAAAAGTGTGTATAAAACAAAATGTCGTGAATATTTTGGACAAATTAGTTTATTGTTTCAGATTTTGCTATTTATTCGTTAATTCAAAATTTCAAACGTCAACAAAAAAACGACCAAATGACAAATTTTTTCCGAATTAGGAGAAAATTGAATATTTTACGGAAAAGAAACATTTTTGTATTTAAAGTTGTATTCATTTTTTTTCATAAAAGCTTAGGAAACGTGGGCTGTAATCAAAACTTATTGCTGCTCCCGCTGTCTGTTCGAACTTTTTTCAGTCTTCTTGGTATACGCCTGATCAAGTTAATTTTAAAGTCTGTATCTAATGTAATGAATTAAATCTTGAGAGATTGCGTACCATACTTCCACTCATGCGTTTCTGAGATCTCTAAAGGGGTAGTATTTCTTTTCTTAATTTATCTTCCAAGCTTATCTTATACATTTAAGACTTTAGTTTAAAGATTAATAACAATGTTATGTTAATAATATGAATAATTAAGATTATAAGTTTTAAGATTTCAAAGTCTCGAAAGTATTCGACAACTACAGCCGCAGTATGTGGTACTGGCATTATCATGCATAAAAACAATTCTATCTTATAAAAGAAGAGAATTGAAATTCAATTTCTTCCAAAATGTCAGCTACATACCGTGCCGCTGTTCGCGACTCATTCTCAAAGACGCGAAGTAACGTGCTAGCCGCCACACAAATACCTCCCCATACATACACAAATTCCTGATAGGTGTATACCAGTATTTCTATAATAAGATGTAGCGTGGCTCTTACACATAAACATAACATATAAACTCTCACTCTCAGTAAACCAACTGGAGAGGCCATGCGCTTTAATTCTTAAACAAAAAAGTCTATCAATATCAGCGGGCGCAAGTAAAACACACTATTTTATACTTCTGTGTAACGTTGTCTTCTATGACAGTGTACATTGCGCGTGGATGAGTTATCTAACTGCCGTCCGAACATGGGGTGTCGTGCCCCGGCTCGGACGGCTAACTCTGGTCGTAAGAACCGCCTAGTGACGCGGGTATACGGTGTGTACGCGGTGTCGAGCTGTGTCCCATCCGTTGTCCTGTGTTCGTGGCATTAGGTGTATGTGTAGAGTCTATGTGTGACGGGCCGGCGACATTTGTGTCATCGGATAATATAGCGGACCTGGGGGTTTAGTTAAAACCTTACGGGGCCTCCGGAGGTTTTTCTTAACATTCTCTCTCTCATTCTTAACGCTCTCAAAGTAGCGCTGAGATATTACCTTGAGATATTCAGAGATCGTCGGAAGTTGACAAGCTCTGTGCAATGCTCCGAATGTCTCTGGTACCACCGAGCTCCGGTGGCGATGCGAATGGATCTGTTTTGGACGACTTGGAGTTTGTACAAATGTTTATGAAGTTGTTCGTCGTATTTATATGAAAATAAACTGAGTGATATATATCAGCTGGCTATGAAATATATTATAAGAAATGTGAAATATGAATTATTCTTAGTTTTGCGTTGCAAAATTTCACTGTAATTGCTCTCTTATATCAACTTCAAGGGGCTGTCCAATAACAACTGTGTTATCTAAATGATTCAGAAGAGTTAACTCTCACAATTTCCTCAGCGATATTAAACTTGACATCCGACCGTTCTTTGAATGTAGTAATATCGGCTATTATGTAAATTATAGCGTTCAAATATTCAATAAAAGTCTGAACGATTTCTTTTATAATATTGTGTTGAATTATTCATGTAATGGTAGAATTGTAGAATGTAAGAAAAATAACCGACAAATTACTTGTGAAATAATTAGGCAAAATAAAAAAAAATTCAAATAAATAAAGATTCAAATTCAATTATAGTAAAAATATCAGTGTAGTCGAATACATTTATATATACCATTAGCTTTATCGTTTACCTGGAAATACCAGTATATAGGTATATGATATCCTTGATTGAGAAATATTTAAATTTCTGAAATTGCAGTTGCGTTATCAGCCCGGAGGACCAAGATGTAAAGTCTCGTTACTTGTAAATTGTTTCCGTTAACTCACCATACGAAAAATGATAGCATTTTGTATCTTTACTTACACGGGTAATTTATAACAGCGTTGTCTATCCAAGCTCGAGTCGATTCACTCGTACTACATTTGCTTTGTGACTCTGCCAAGAAAAATCTCACTGATTTGCTCACTGTTAAGTTTTCTAAAGACTATAAAAGTTTTATTCAAAATAAAATACAAATAGATATCAATTGGTAAATCTTTGTCGGAGTCGGTGGAAAAATAAAACGACCACTTTGCAATTGTAATGCGGATAATTGACAGTTTAAGAGCATTTTGATGTTAGCTCTTAATGCGCTGATAGATTATCTATTTAAATGTGACCGGCAACTTAAGTTGAATATAAATAAAACCACACAACTTATACTATGTGAACTTGCACTTGATTAACTTTGTAACAATTTTGAAACTTTTTTTGAAGTTAAATCTTGGGATTACAAATATATGTGTGAACAAAAAAGCACTAGAAGTGCTGATTAATATTATATTAAACACAAACGTCTCACAGTTCTACACTTCAACTTCATTGACGATGACAGGATTCGAACTCAGACTGCAACATAATAGAAAAATAGAAAGAATGAATCGAGCGCCAAGCTAACCCATCGCTCATGTTGTAAAATTAAGGGTATTCTATTATTTATACGTATAATTATTAAAATAATCGGCATCCAGCAAATTATTTCTGAAGTAAATTGCAATACAATTGGCAGTTTTATTAATATTTAATTCACTATGATAAGGCTAAACGCTAGACTGCAGCGGGTAATTTATTTCAATTATAATTTAAACAAAAAACCCGTTTGCACAGTTCCTTCTTTCCCTTCGTTAATATTGAAAGTTGATGGGTGAATGAATAATAAAAAAACTTAGTACACCGCATAGGAATTGAAGCTACTGTCATATGTGTAACAAAATATTTATCATTTGTTATATGAAATCGTTAATTAAAATTTAAGCGTTGTTTTCCCACGTGCTCTACGCTAAAGGAAAACATTTTGAGGAAACCTGCATGTATAATAAATTAAAAAGAAAAATTCTAACACATGTAAATTCCGCAAACATGCATTAGGGCAGCGGGGCGGACTTTTCTTATACCTAAAACCTTCTCAAAAATGGAAGGAGGTCTGTGCGCCAGGAGGGGGACGTACTGGGCTGCAACTTGTATATCTATATTCATAAATCTTCTTCTTCTTCAGCCTGTACAAGTCAAGTCCACGGCTAGATACGAGCCGCTCTCATTTTTGTGAGGCTTAATTGTACCGGTAATGTTTGCCTTAATTGTCACGCGTGGCAGGTAAATTGACGCTCGCAGTACAGACTATATTATCGCAGAGCAGACGCCTCACAGCTGTACCGCTGCCGCCTGTTGCGGGTCTGGATATTTTTCGTTTAGTGTGAGTAAGATGAGATGACACTATTTATCACATATAATTTGTACATACATATTGCTTGTTTGCTAAATGATTTTAAAATAAAACTTAAGGTGATGGTTATTATATCATTAATTTAGAGCTTCAGCGATGAGTAGCGAATATTAACGGATAATTTCGTACACATGTTCGCTTACAAATCCACTCGTTCTAACTAAGAATTAATTAATTGATTTATAAATTGGATAAAGCAAAATTTCTATCAGATGTTTCGTTATTTAGTGGTAAGTATATTGCTAATCACCTATATATTTCATGTGATTGTAATGGACGCTGTTTCGGTGTACTTAAAGAATACGGTCCCATTTCGTATCACAAGAGTCAACGGAAATATGGATAGAAAATATCATGGCCTCTGATCGATAGCGCCGCATAGCGCGCATAATTATTCGAACATATTAATTAATATTTAACAAAAAGTAAAAGCCGACTTCAAAAAACTAAAAATAATAAAATAATTTCGCATTCAAGCTAATTCTTCCATGCACTATGCACTATGCATGAAAAATTAGCTCTGAGTCAAAAATGTGAAATTACTTTATTCTCTATAGTGATTTGCAGTCGGCTATTACTTTTACAAAAAGTTATTATTTTAACCTTTTTAGTAGACTAAGGAAGATCATAATCTCAATATTGTCAAAACAGTTACAGCAGATAATTAAATAAAAGAAAAACAAAAAAAATACAGTCGAATATTATCCTCTTTTTTAGGAATTAGATAAAATTTGCTGCAATGATGATGAGATCCGTACATAGAATTTTATTATGTTTTTAATCTAAGGCTACATTGCTAAGTTTCAGAGTTGGAGCAAAAAACAAAACTGGAATTCATGAGAAAAAAATCTTGTAGCAAAGTAATTTTTTGTCGATAAAAGCGTGAAAGTATTTTAATAAAAACTTTCTTTTCCTCTGTTGCCGAACTTGATTTCTTTATGCTCTGCTCACTTCTGATAATATTATTAAAAATGTTAAAATCATTTCAATATGTTCACATTAATGTCGAAGACATGTAAGAATAAAGACAGAGAATAGGGCATAAATAGATTAATTAGTCTTGCCATCTCACACGCACTGTGCATACAAACTATGTAGGGCCGACTAATTTCCGGCGTGTTAGTGAAAGTAAATATATGTTCCGAATTATCCTGGCGAATCCCATAGTTGAAATATCTGTCTGTTATATCAAAATTAATTTCGTCTATTAAGCTAAACGGTGTATTTGCATGCTATTGTGACATGTCAGTAACCATTTTTAAAATTTTTCACTTTTCTGATCATGTGTAACGTCTGTGTCACATCTTTTCTGGTAGAAGTTGGGAGCACTAAGCTTGAAGTTGTTAACGAGTATGTCCAATTTCGACCGAGAGGTCAATCGACGGATTCACTTCGGCTAAGCAGCGTTCGGGGAAATCACACGACATATCTTCTCGTCAGATATACCTCAAAACTTTAAAACGAGATTGTACAACCTGTACGTGTTGCCAGTAAAGTCTTATGGATCTGAGACGTGGTGCTTCACTGCTGGCCGTAAGTTATGAAGAGGGCTATGTTCGCGGTTTCTCTGCGTCATTTATTAGGTGATAGAGCCATGCTGCAGTTATATTAGTAATATAGTTGCAGCACAAATGGGTCGGCTCGACCGGGGAAGGACCGCGCTCTCACAGAATACCAGCGTCAAATAGTAGCCTAAAGCTGCTGTGCTGCTGCTGTTTGATGGTGAGTGTAGAGAACCGGAGACCCTTTTTACTGGAAACGACGCATTCCACTTAAGTCCTCACGGATAACAACGCATCTGCATTTTGATTGTGATCGAGGATAGATGTAGATGTCTATGGGCCACAGCAACCACTTACTATTAAGTGAATTGTGTGCTCGCTTGCTATCCTATCCTATAAAAAAAACTGTAATGGTGATAATAAAATCCTGCGGAGCTCATAATTTTAGATACTATTAATTTGAATTTGTCGATGCGTTCAAATGCACGCTCAGATATAATTACACACGTGCGTTTATAAAAATATTTGAGAACATTATCATTTTTTATATATTTAATGTATTAATAATTTTTTTACGTAAACCAACATGGATTGATAAAAGCACACATTATTTTTTGAGCTGCATAGTTCATATGTTGTTTTCCTTATAGTTAAATAAGCAGTCACATCCAAACAAAAAAATCTATTAGCCGGTTAAAAACTTATATCAAAAGGCTCTTAAATAATCGACTCTTCGCATTACAATTTCAAAGTCGTCGATTTATTTTTCAACCGACTTCAACAAACATTTTGGTTTTTATTTGAGCGTTACTTTTTAATGAATTTTATTATAAATAAGTCATATGAAAACTTTACTGTCATCATACCAGTGTGTCTTTCCTTGGTAGAGCCACCACAACACAGAATTAGCACGAGTGGGTCGGCTTGACTGGGAAAAGACCACGCTATTATAGACGCCTGCAAAAAAAGATACAAAATGTTGCCTTCTTTCGTATGAAAAACAAACAGAAAAAAATCTGTTAACACGATGACTGCAAAACGAGGCTTGAAATACCTCGTCCGTGCCTCGTCTTTAGAGCGGTAAGGTAAATCTTAAACTTCTCTGTCGTGCGAGAGGCGTAACTTCCGTCTGGTTCAGTCTAGGAAAGAGATAACTATATATCTGAGATCTGCTATTGATGCCGAGTTTTTTGGTATACCTACCTATTTACCGGGTTTTTTAGGCCTCGTACCGCACTGAATAAATAAAAGTTTAATACAGTGCGTTACGAGGTTGCGAACACCTCGTACATCCGTACACCTAGTACCGCGTCCTACACTAGCTTTACGTGGTTAGTTTTGTGCAAAACGTTGAACGCTGCACCCGCGGCGATATAATAAGATGTCGAAACGTTGCCGAAGAAAGTTAATTAATAATATTATTGATGATGAAGAGGAATTGGGTGGTAAATCCAATTCTAAATTACCGATATTTGAAACACAGGTTAGTTTTCAATCAATATTTACAAATTATACTCAGTTTAAGTGAAATAATTATGTAGGGATATAACAAATAAATTCAACAGACAAAAACAAAACACACACCGGCCGTAACGATCCCATACTTAGGTATAGAAATGCTCCAATAAATCGCTACACTTAATCAACCCGCTTTATAAATACATTATCAGTTTTTATTTTATTTTCAGAACCCGCTCCAAACAATCCACATCATCTCAAAAAAAGATCAAAGCAGAGGAGATGTGTAGGATGCTACGAAAAACTTCGCACCTTCTTATCAAGTCGTGAGGCTGACAAAAAAAGCAATGAAAATTCTCACATAACGTAACTGTTGCAAAAATATTATTGTTTGACCTGTTTTAATAAAAAGAACAATTAATAAGTACAATTAAATAAAATCGATATTTTTCCCATCACTAAACAATATCAAAACTGCACTTTTCCAGTGCGGTATGGGGTACATAAGACCCCACATTTTATTTTACCTATAGAATCTAAACTAAATAATCCGCCCACAGGCGGCGGCAGATTTAGGTTAATCAACTCATTGATAATAATAATCGCGACAAAAACCGTACAAATCGCCTTATTTGGCGCCAAAAAAAGGATTTTTGTCTCATGTGGGCGGTGGGGTTTACTAAGCCTCGTGCCGCTACAACCTCTAGTTCAGAACGAGACTTTCCAATTTGGTTCTCAGAGGTGACAAGTTATCCTGATTTTAAGAAATAAAAATAATTCTTAATTGAGAATGAATTTAAGTGTTTATGGGTCACAGCATTTTCTTACCATCAGGTAGATTGTGTGCTCATATATCATTCTAATTCTGTATTCTGATGCGATCATGATGCTATGAATTTTGCGTTATAAAGTAACAGGTAAGTGAGAATATGGCACTCCACTGCTAGACATAAGCCACCAATAAGTGAATTGTTCCAATAAAATAAACCAACCTAAGGTATCGTTTATCTGTTTGACAGTCATATAGGACTACAGTAAGAAAAAGAATATTTCTAAAATGAACTCATAACCTGTGATTACACTGATAATGTAACGCTTATTGCTATTTTTAGCTTTATAAAAACTTGTATTAGCGACGAAAGGTGTATATTTTAAAATGTGAACGTGGCCTCTTGTTTTTAAAATGATGTACTTTTTGTTCTCCAAGTATGACTGTGTGAATTAGAACTCCAAATTTCTGAGCAAATGCTGCTGTTATTTACTGGCTTTATATTTTCAGTATCCCATAAACATTCATGATTTCGATAAATCATAACTTAATTAAATCGGTAGAACTGAATTTTAATCTTGATTAATTTTTAATTCATTTACTTATTTCTTATTTATTTAGAATCTTTATTGTTCTAACCACAAAGTTTACGACGGGCAGACTTATTGCAAGTTAGTATTCTCTGCCAGTCAAACCATGGCGTGGTGAAGAAATTTGTGGCAGGTGACTTAAATAACTAAATACAATAAATTCATACAGACATTAACATAAATTAAAATAAGGCTTGTAATTTACACTAAAATAAATAGATAATAATCCATATATAACAATCATCCTTAAAACCTTCATACATATACATACACATAAACACATATATACATACATACATAATATGTCTAGATAAGGATAGCAGTATTCACATTATTTTGACGACATTGTTTTTAATAAACACCTTTCTTCTAAAACGTTCAACACCTGGAATAAAAAACTTGCCACTGTAAAACGTGTAATACTTGAAGCAACAAGTTGTAATACTTGAACTTACAAGGCCGTATTTAGACAAGTTAAAACTTGTGAGCAATTATCTCCTAAACATACTTGGATGTCCTTGGTATAAATGGTATAAACAAAAAACACTAGCAATTTTTTCTTTTCAAGGCGTTGCTTTAGTCAAGTTGCTTAAGCTAATCCTTGAATGGCAATTTTTGAATTCAATAATTGCTTTAATATGTACAAAAAATGGCATCATGTAATGGGCCTTAAATCAGACAAAATAAAATTAATTTAATCTCTTCTTTGAATCTCGTCCCTCTTTGGGCGTAATTTAGGTATTAAGAGGCCCACTATATTTAGGTTGTTTATTTATTAACACACTTAATATTTAGTTATTGGTCGACCGTCCAAACGTAAAATTGCAGCAAATACCCACCAGAAAAGCGTGCTGAGTACCGTTACCGTTACCGTTACAGCCTATTAAAGCCCACAGCTGAACTCTCAAGCTAGGCATCCCTTACAGATTACCTAATTTTTAGTTAAATACTTTCCATAGTTACCATGTTCTATAAGCGAGTTCTAACCGCAGTTTTTTATTTTTAGTCATCATTAGGAAGACGCTACTGTCCATCTCCTAATTTGTTTCCCTCTGTCACCTCTCACGACACCAACGGTATGGTATGTGGTAGTGAATAGTGGTGGTGTAACCACCACTAGACGGTATGTGCTCATACGGTGGTAAGTACGACTATCACTAAAATCGATACGCCTGCTTTAAATGAGACTGTTAATGTAAGCCTCGTCGAGTGTTTTTATTTTTTTTAATTTCTTTACCACATTGTAAAGGCCAGACCCGTGTAAATGATGATGTACGGCCTAAAATTGATTCTTTTCAGTCGATTTTTAAATAAACTGCACGGATCACAGGTTACTCTAGTATTGTTTTTAACATAGTGTATGTTTTGTTACGCAGTCCTTATTGGCAAAAATGAATTTTATATACATACGAGTATATGTCAGTCCTGTGAGCATCGGTTTTCTATAGGAAATGCATCACTTAAGATAGATACAAGAAAAATCCCTGGTATCTACCTCTGATTTGTCATTCTAATAATATTCAAATTAATGACAATGTTTGCGCCTACAATTTTTAGGAATTTTATTGCTTGCCAGGTATTTTAATATGATAATGTCCTCCAGACCGGATTACAGTCACAGCGCCTTAGTTTCAACGGTGATCAGTAATTTGCACAGTACAGGATTATCGTGTCCGAGTGTATGCGCAAGCACAGATGCAGTCTCTATTCCCTTGCTTGAGCGGAGATCAGGCGCAAGACCTACGGCTTTACGTGCTTACCGAGGCACGGGGGTGAAACACCGCCCATTTTTTTTTCTTTTTAAAAAACGTTACCCCTACACTAAAATTTTTTCTTGTATTGTTGGGGCAGTTTACAAACATAAATTGCACAAGGACGAACATCCAGACCAGGACAACTACTTGTAGGCCATACAAATACTTGTTCCGTGCGGGATTCGAACACGGGACCCCCAGCGCAGCCACTAATTGCTAAGCCACTGCGCCACGGAGTCGTCTGCAGGCATGCATGCAGGCATTTGACTTCAGGCTGCTGCTGAAAATTTCTTGACATAAGAACTCAATACCTTTTTTTTAGTTTGCCTGATCCAGAAATCGACTACTAGGCCGACGAGGTAACATGTAAATTTACTATGGCTGGAATTCGTATACTCATACATTGGTGTACAAATCAAAAATATCTAATTTGACCAGATTGCAGAGCTAACTCCTCAAAAACTTTCTTAATATAAAATTTTACAATAAATTTCAATTAGTAAATTGTGGATAATAAAAACCCAAAATAATCATGTAACAATTGGTATCTTCCGCGTCACAGAGCCAGCGTCACGTAGCGTAATAAGATTATCGTTAACTACGTCATTGTTCCATTACAGAATCCGAGTAGATCAGCTTAATAGTTATGATTGTATTAATTTAAATAATAGCATTGACTGTTTAAAGTTATATTTAAAATTAATTTGCATAATGTTTAATTATTTTTTATGTATACGCAAACATTTTATATCTTTATACTCCCAACATTTTCAACGAATTGTTTACCACCGGCGAATTTACCGGACCGATATGACTTACGGACTTTCAAGAAAAGAGCTTACTCCTTTTTAAAAGGCCGGCAATGCATTTGCAATTCCCCTGGTGTTGCGATTATTCATGGGCGGAGGTAGTCACTTACCATCAGGTGAGCCGCATGCTCGTTTGCCCCCCTCTTCTATATAAAAATATATCAATGTACATGTCTATATACCACAGCAGTCACTTGAATGTGTGTTCCTCGATCCTCGTTTTCATCATTCTTTTTCATCATCATGAAAACGAAACAAAACTAACGACAGTTCATTCAGAGCCAATTGACTATAGTTGTGTTAATATGTTTTTTTTAATCATGACTGTTTTTATTATACTATTGTATAGTAGAACGCCTTTTTTTGTCGAAAAGGTGTCCCGCCCGGGGAGATAAGTACCCTCTTACTTATTTCTGCTGCCAAAAATAGTTCCGGTCTAAATGTATAAAACATTGTTTTTGTAATAATTACAGGCTGTTATTTCTTTTATTTTTTAATAAAGAATATTAACAATGCTATAAACATTACTAATATTCCCCTTAACCACTCGTGGTAAGCTTAAGTTGCTTGTGTTACGAGTGGTTCACGCCAGTAGTCGAATGGCGGATTCGAACCCACGACCTTTTTGAGTTCGTGGTCCGCGCCCTGCCATTAAGCTACTGTCGCTTAAATTATGGAGCAAACCATTCAACAATCCTTTGCAATGATTTAAACTAACACTCCACGTACTGGTGTTAATGCAGCATTATTGGTGCCAAGTGTCACCTTTGCAATGACTGACTCACCTGCTTGTGTCGTGTGTAGAAGTGTATGGGCGTAGAGGAGGCGAGAGAGATCCGTCAGGATCGTGCCAGATGTAAGTCTGTAATCTCTGCCTACCCCTCTGGGTGACAGGCGTGATTGCTTATTTATGATTTATTACAGGCCATCAAAAGTCCACTGCTCTTGCACAATAGAGCCCCCTCCAACATTTTGCTTCTTAGCAGAAACGTTAGCCAAAGTAACCACGCTTGACAAGTAGGTTGGCTATAGCAATTTTCTGTTAATAATAGTTATATATATTCTCCTGGTTTGATTCTATCTGGCACCTGTTATGGCATACACGGGACGATATGGAGTAGTGGGTATATTAACACTGTAATAAATATTAATATTAATTAAACATTTTAATAAATAATATATTATATACTGACAATATATAATATATTATTATATATTGTCAGTATATCTATATATATATATATATATATATATATATATATATATATATATATATATATATATACCTCAACTAAATTAGTATCGTTAGCTACATTTCCGTGGTAAAGTGTTAGGGACTCACGTAGAATTTTTTTTTACACATCCCTTATTATAATAAGGGATAATACATAGGGCAGATTTAATAACGCCTTATGGTATTCTCTTGCAGTCAACTCTGATGATTTGAAAAAACTGTCTGAAATCATGGTGAACAACATTCATTTTATTATATTGCACGAATATTTCTGCGTATTCATTTTTAACAACTCTTTTTGTAACCAGTAGTAATAAAAATTGTAAGGAAGTATTAATATGTAAAGTAGACACTTAAATAATTTTTAATTATTATTAAATCAAGTATAAATAGAAAAAAAATTAGTCTATATATAATAATATATTAAAACAATTGTTGGGGAGTGTGTACAATTTTGAAAAGCACTAAGAGCTAATCAATTTCAATTTCACTGACTGAACTTAGAGTGAAATTATATTTCTAGACGTATTTTCGGACCGTTGAGTCGGTGCGTATTTTTATGCAAACAGATCAAACAATGTCCGTTAATTAAACCTCAAAGTGAGAGTGAACAGGCAGTGGATGTTTTTAAAATAATTGTCCTTACCATTTATCATTTTAAATAGATACGTAGGTCACTCAATAAATTTTGGTGTTATATTTATATAAAAAGCAAATTTATTCAAAAATAGAACTACGTAAGCCTATTTCTCAACATTAAAAAAAAAAAAAACAAAGTTCTATTAAGTTTCCTGCAACGCTTCCCGCGCTTTTCATTTAAAATTATGGATCTTAATCGTGAATATTTGCGCGCTGTGATCTCTTATGATTTTATATTTGGTTTAAGTGAAAAATTAAGTTTACAACAGTTACAATTGGCATCAGCCGGGCTAGCATGAGCGGGGGGATAAAAAATTTATCCACCGATTATATCCACTGACAAGGGATAAAATTGTCTTATCCCTATGTCAAAGCTTTATCCACCCTGCGAGCATGGGCCTATGGTGGATATAATATCGACAGTAGATAAACTTATCCCCCGCGCATAGATAATATACCATAGTATAAAGCTATAAACTATACTAGCTATAAACTAGTTTTAAGATTAAGTAGATTTACATTAACTTATATTTTCTTTTTACCTTTTGTTTATTATTTGCTAAACTGTTCATAATTTTTGTTAAACAATATGTCATTTATATTTGTTATATTTATTTTAAGCGTATTTCTGCCTTGTTTTTATTTTTTCTATTATTCTAATTCTTTCTTTATTTTCTTTTGTATAATATTTAAGTTAAATATACATTGCTTGTATCAAATCGCAGGTATTACTTCGCTTGTGATAGCATTTATTAAAAAAATATGTGTTTAGAATTAAGCCAATTGTGAAACTGGACAATACAGACCCTTTGGAGGTGGTGTAACCTCTTGAAGAAATTAAAAAAAAAATATGACATTATAAGAAAATTACAAAATACATCAAAATTGATGCCTACTCTAAGTCACAAAGATTTAATTTTAATTGAAAATGATGAAGCATGAAGAATAAAAATGTAATGATTTCAAACAAAACAAGGAATAAATAATTTCATAAAAATTGTAACTTTACTAAGTTTGATAACTTTATTTTAAAACGTTATAATACTTACCTAAAATATAGTATAGACCGATTCTATTATCATTAAATTTGACTTGACCATGGACTCGCTTTGGGTATTGTTGACACAACCTATGTAATTAAATCATGGCATTGAGCTATTACCGGTAGTACCGGTAGGCGTAGTGTAGGGCGACCCCCCACTAGATGGAGTGACGACCTGGTAAGACATGCAGGAAGTCAATGAATGCAGGTGGCTCAGGACCGTGCTTTGTGGCATTACTTGGGGGAGGCCTATGTTCAGCAGTGGACTTGTGAAGGGCTGTAGATGATGATGATGATGATGATGATTGAGCTATTGAGACTTTTTGGACAAGGTGGTTGTAATAGATGCTTACTTCAATATGCACTGGTAGTCCATCCACAGAATTAATAGGCTTTAAAGCCTCATAGAGTTCTTTACACAAATACAAAACAATCTTTAAGCATCCGAAACCGGCGTAGAAATTCGTTGTCGGAGAGTTCCAATAGATTAAGTATTCTGATCACGTATCGATCGCTGATGTAATTATCTTTCTTGTTTTTCAATTTCTGACACGAAAATGTAGTTGCAATAGGATCGAGACATCTTTTTTGTATTAAAATGGTATGAAGATAAACTTAAACCCACGTCCGCGAACGAGGATAAAATTGTCCCTTTCAAATGTCAAAAAGGGATAATTTTTCTCTTTCCCTTGGCCCCATGCTACGGACGGGGGAGATATATGTCCACTCGTTATGTCAAACGGGGATATACTATAGAGATAAGATAATTTTACCTCTTGTCAGTGGATATAATCGGGGGATATAATTTTTTGTCTCTTGCCCATGCTCGCAGGGTGGATAAAACTAAGCAAGGGATAAAAATTATATCCTCTCTCCGGGGATTTATTCTCTCCGGCTCATGCTAGCCCGGCAGGGGACTCAGCTATATCACGTCGACAATTTTTAGGTGGTTTTCTGAATTCGAAAGGGGTAAAATTAACCTTAAGTATTACGAAAGAACCGGGGCCACCCAAACAGCAGTATCAGCAAAAAAAATGTATGGACTACTAAAATGTTGGTGCGAGAAGACCTACGAATTACATATACAGCCATTAAAAAGATTGTAGGCATCAACATCTTAGAGTGAGGAATCTTTGTTATCGATGGATCTCTCGTTTGCTCTCCGAAAGCGAAAAACAGACTCGTGTGGATTTGTGCCATAAAATTAAAGCGTCTACGTTTTGAAAACGGGGCATCTATGCGTGTTTTAGAAATTATTACTGGTGACGAGACATCTATCAATATTATTCGGAAAATAAAAGACAATCATCGATATGGATCTACTCATAAGGACAGTTACCGACAAACTGCAAAGACCTCACAACGTCGGCAAAAAATGGTGTTTAGATTTTTTTCGTGGAGCGGATATTTGTCGACGTCATTGTAATAAAATTGTAGGTCAGTCAACTCTGAATGGTATACTACAGTTGCATTACCCAAAGCTTTTCAAGCTGTGCGGGAGAGAAGACCAAAGACCGGGATTGGGGAATCATGCTACATCACGATAACGCCTCTTTACGTACCTCCCTCAGAATAAAAGCATTTATTGAGGAATCTAGTGTTGAAATTTTAACTCACCCACCCTATATCTCTAACTTAGCTTCTTGTGATTTCTTTTGGTCCAAGAGTCAAAGAAAAAATAAAAGGCAAGTTTTATTCAAGGGCCGAAGAAGCCGTCGCTGCCTACGATGAAGTGATTTCCGACCTGTCAGATCAAGACTGGCAAAAGTGATTTGAGAGTTGGGCTTTAGGCTAATAGATCTTTGTATAGAGCAAGATGGAGAATATTTTGAGAAGATGTAAAATAAATATTTAGTGTCTAGAATACTTTTTGTATATCTCAAAACTAATTGAGTGTCCCACGTAAAGGTTTAAGTAAAGTTTTTCACGGTCGATATTAACCAGTCCATGTTAAGTCATATTTTAATAGGTGCTTAACTGATTTGTCATCATTTACTGAGAACGCTTAAGCCGAGTTGGAATCGTCGGTTGACCCATTGGGTGAAGTAGAATTTGCTTCCGTGTATTTTGTATCAGCTATAATTAATTGAAAACATCGGGTGACGAAGAAATGTAGCTCAACATGCCTAGGGTAAGACGACATATAATAGGGAATCACATATCGTCGGGTATTCGTGTCAAAATACAATATGGAAGCAAGGTGGTATCGTGTAATGTTTGGAAATGTTTCAAGTTTACTTCATGTCACTAGTTTAGGTTCTTTCATACCAGTAGCTTAACAAAACACTATGGACTATATGTTGTATTATTATTACTAATTTAGTTTCATTTTGTAGAGGGTTTAATTAATACAATATAATTCCATAAACAGGTTTTGTTTCTTTCAGTTAAGTTAACTGCTGTAGTAGCAACTTGATGACCTTATAGCTGGAAGAATCGACAACCGATGGGGAAGAAACGTTCCCAAATGGCATCCTCAAAAAAGTTAAAAAAGTACAGCTATATCGCCATAACATTAGCTTCATTCATTTCGCAGTTTTCTATATGCAGTAATAACTATAAAAAAGTCTACTTAACTTCCGTTTAACATGACAAGCGCTGGAAGTGGCCATCAGATTATGAGTCAAGCTCGAATTCATTGTGCGGGTTGGTCATACAATTCTGGTCTGGCTGCTTGGTAAGCATAGGATAACAATTATAAGCAAACTTTGTGATTCGGTTTCGATGTTTTGGAACAAATCCCCCACTAAAATGTGTCAATAGGCCACGGCATCTACCATCCGCGTTGGTGCGCGTTCATCAACTTGGTATAAAAATACGTTTCTATATTAAAATTCTTCTATATATAATATAAAAATAAGGTTCTCTATTAAAATTCCTCTATATATGATATAAAAGTAAGGTTTCAGTTATTCACCACGCTCTCACAGTAAATCAGCGCAGAAATAGCAGCTTAATGCCGCTGTGATCCATATGGTAAGTGAAGAGAACCAGAGGACCCTGTTTACTAGAAATGAAGCAATCCATCTTTTCCTTAAACGTGATAGTACATTAGCATTTTGATTCTTAACCGAGATATGAATGTCTATGAGACACAGCGTCCACATACTATCAGTGGACTATGTGCTCTTTTGTAACCCTTACTTATTCCAAAAATTTTTAAACATCATTAATTTATACATGGAGTTAATTTTTAAAGGTAGAAACGCGATCAAACTGACTATAAATATAAATTAGACGTCCGTCATACATGGTATTGGAAAACACTCGAAAATAATATCATTCGAATTTAGTCGAATCAAATTAAACTTTTTTAAAAAATTCCACATTCTGTAACAAGTTTTAATTACTTTTCCGGGGTAATTTTCAATTAAATTTGACGGATTCTCCTTGTTTTAATGTTTAAATACGTGTAGATAGGTAAATTAGAGTGTTTTGTACTTTTAGTTTGGCAAAGACTAGGTGGAGGGACGATCTGGTAAGACATGCTTAAAGTCGATGGATGTAGGTGGTTCAAGAGGGCTCGTGCCTAATGATTTGATAATCTAATGCCTAAGTAGGTAGTGTTTTAACTTAATTTTAATTACCCAATTGAGATAATTGGTATTACCGATAGATTCAAAAAAGTTTTATGCTAGTAATGGGTAAACCATCGAGTCGACCATAAGCAAATGCTATAATATAATACCCTAGCATAAGAATAAGAATACAAGTGCGTT